>NC_061169.1:4141210-4148710 GCF_022113875.1 Hydra vulgaris | reverse complement strand
ATATATATATATATATATATATATATATATATATATATTTATACATATATATATATATATATATATATATATATATATATATATATATATATATATATATATATATATATATATATATATATATATATATATATATATATATTAGCTATATACCTTAATATAAATGTATCATACATCTACAAAAGTAGTGTTATTTTTGTTCAGAAAAAAATTGAATACTCAGATCTGAAAACAATTTCAAATCAAGATAAGACTATTCGAAATAAAAAAGTAAAAATTATTAAATTGTATCGCTCAGATTTTTAGAAAAACAGTTTTGAAAATGTAAACAAATCACGCTTTTAACAGTAAGATAAATGTAGCAGAGAATCACAGTTTTTTTATATATTTAAACATCTTTATATTGTTTTTATCATTTTTGAATCAACAATTCAATTATCTTTATTATTATTTCATTCTATCAAAAATATACAAATAATAACTAATAAGTAAAACTTTAAAAATATTGTTGCTACTCAGAAAAAATTTTAGTATCTAAAGGCCGTCACCATCTTTAAAATTATAATATTTGAATTTGACACTGCGCTTGCGTATAATAACTTTCCACATCTAAACGACCGTGTACATGAAGCAATATTTTTTTTCTATAGAACATACATTAGTGATGTACAATTTGAGGAGAGGGATGGTTTTCCCCCTTCCCCTCAACCAACGTAAAAAAGAAAACACATAGAAATGATATTTTCAACATTTTTGAATGCAATTATTTAAAAAAGAAAGCACAATACAGAATTGTTTTACCAGATTGCACGAGTATACATTTGCACGATTATTCATTTTCTCGAGTTTACATGTATTCAGTAGCACAAGTATACATTTGCTCATTTAAATGATCATATTTAACCGACCAACCTTATAAAAAACAAACAAAAAAAAAAACAAATGTTTCGAAACATAGTAATTAATTTATGTCTTGGCTTTTAGTAAATGATTTAAATTAAGTTCCAATGCAACTAAATAAATCATTTTTAACAATAGACACCACGTGAAGGTAAGCCAGAGCCGTCTATCTTTTTTTTTTGCAAGCCACAAAACTTGCTATACTTATTTGCAAGCCACAAAACTTGCGGTACTTATTTGCAAGCCACAAAACTTGCGGTACTTATTTGCAAGCCATAAAACTTGCGGTACTTATTTGCAAGCAATAAAACTTGACTTAATTATTATACTAACTATTTTAAAACAAAATAACAAAGTTGTAAAAAAAATCAATATTGTAAATAACAAGAAATGTATATACATATTAAATGTAATAGTTTATTAAATTACTAGTTGCAAAGATGACTAAGGAACTAAAGTTAAACATATTATAAAGTTTGCACATTAAAAACTAATAGTTGTTTAACTTACGAGGTGTAGCACAAGAGGTAGATACTAAAATTACAAAGTTGTAACAAATATTCAATATTGCAAATAATAAGAAATGTATATACATATTAAATGTAATAGTTTATTAAATTACTAGTTGCAAAAGATGACTAAGGAACTAAAGTCAAACATATTATAAAGTTTGCACATTAAAAACTAATAGTTGTTTAACTTACCAGGTGTAGCACAATAGGTAGATACTAAAATTACAAAGTTGTAACAAAAACTCAATATTGCAATAAACGAGAAATGCATACACATATTAAATTTATTATCTTTTTAAATTACTAGTTGCAGCAGCTGACTAAGGAACTAAAGTTAAACATATTGTAAAGTTTGAAAATTAAAAATTAAGAGTTATGTAACTTACCAGGTGTAGTACAAGAGGTAGATACTAAAATTAAAAAATTAATATTGCAGCAAATGGGAAATCCATACACGACAAGTAATAAATAAATAAGTAAGAAATGCATATTTATTTATATTTCTTTAATGGTTAATTAAAGTTATGCTATAATAACATACCAGCTGTAGTCTGTGCAAATTGGCCTAAAGATAACAAAAAAGTTTTATAATCAAAAAAAAAAAAAACATCTTGAAATTGTCAACAGTCAATAAAAATAACAGTTATCAAATCAGTTCTGCTTTACGTACAACAACCTATGTAACTAAAAAAAAGCAATAAAAAAAATAATAAAAAACATAAATTATATTACTGTATTTTAAAATTATATTACTGTATATAAGAAAAACACTAACAAGATACTTTTATAAGAATAAACATATTATTGTAAAAGTATCTTTATAATTTTACAAAAATAAGCTTATTAATAATAAGCTTATTCATATAAAAATATCAATAATAATAATATTTTAAAATATCAATAATAATATTATTCTTAAAATATCAATAAAATCATAATATTATTCTAAAAAAATAATAATGTTATTCTAAAATTATCATTAATAATATTATTCTAAAAATATTTTGTCAAAAACTGTATTGGCTTAAGCCAATAAAGTTTTACTTTAAAGTATAATAATGTCATTTGTATATTTTTATATATATGGTGTATTAACAACATTGGCATCTGATACTTAATAAAATATTCCAAATTAACGGTTTAATCTTAAATCCTAATCTTTTTTAATATATACTATCATTGGTATAACTTATACCAAAGATTAAGGTTTTTAAACTTATACTATAAGTTTAAAAACCTTAATCTTTGTTTACATATCATGATGATATGTAAACAAAGATTAATGTTTTAAAACTTATAACTTTTTTAAAAAACAAAACAATAATGATAAGTTTAAAAACCTTAATCTTTGTTTACATCATGATGATGTTAACAAACTTTGTTGTTATCATGAAAAACAAATTAACTTACTTTTTGAAGTCTTCTTTGTTATGACTTTTACCATTTTTTATTTATTAAAATAATCTAATATTAAAAATTAAATAATACAGTAGTAAGAATTTTTTTGTTTACCATTCGCCACCCCCATATCCTCACCGTATTTCTCTTACCGATAAAACACAAACAAAAACAAAAAAAACCGAACTTAGGTACCAAAAGTCCTACACTTCTTATACTATCTGCTCCCTAATATTTTTGGCTGAAATTTGGCATGTACAAAGAAATGCATGCAAAAAAGTTCCTGAATAACAAAAAAAGCGGAAACTTTATTCCTTCGATAAGAACTTAATGTTCAAACTTTTGTAACAAACATAAATGTCATTCAAAAGTTAATGTTTTTTTTTTCTTTTAATTAATTATTTCTTTTATCTTATCACTTATAGTATAATTTATTAGTTAAAAATTGATAAAAAGTTGCTTAATCGAAATGGCTTACTAAATGGCTTAATAAATAAGCGATTATATTTTCTAAATAATGATAACTATATCTTTCAGCATTTCGTAGGTCGTGTAAATAAATACCCACTTATTTTTTTATGTAAGACTGTTTATTTATAAAACAAAATAAAATATAAGATATTAATAAATTGGGTGTCATCCAAAAGTGGATGACACCCGGGGTGGTGAGCCCCCCCCCCTTCCCGTAGGTTTGCCACTGATATATATATAAATATATATATATATATATATATATATATATATATATATATATATATATATATATATATATATATATATATATATATATATATATATATATATATATATATATATATAAAATATGGGTATGTATTATACATTATAATATATGGATTGATTTTTACATGTTTTCGAGCATACCTTATTTATGAATGATCCTAAAGTCCTGGTTGCATGTATTTGAATTAGTATTTAAAAACTAGAATTAATAAATTTGTATATATATAATTCAATTTTTTATTTATGTATATGTTTTTAAGTTCTATTTTTGCCATTTCTTTTAATATACATAAACTGTTATTGGTTCTTTTATATTTTTTTTTAAAAAAATTTTATATTTAGCACAAGTTCAAAAATATTTTTTTTAAATTATTAAGTTTTTTTATCATTTTTATTTTAGTTCGACCTTGAAGTTCTACTCTACTTCATTATTTATGATTAGTTTGACTACTGTTGAAATATGATTTTAATTTAGTAAATTCTCGTGAACTGAAATTTACTTTATTGATTATTAGCCAACAGTTTTAGTAATAAAATTGAATTTAACACTGTCAAGGTAAGAATAACTTTGTTTTCTTGTAACACCATAAAACAGTTTTTATGATTAATACCATGTTATTGCTAATTTGTGTAACTATACCTGAGTTGACTTAACTGCTGACATAATTCTGAAAATCTAATAGTTTTTGTACTGAGAATTGTTGAAGCACTTGGTTTATGTAATTTGGTTTTAACAATTTCTGAATATAGCCTAAAATAACAAAGCTTGCGATGGATAATTTATCATATCTATCATTTTAGCACTGAGCCTTTTTCTTGTTACTCTAGATACTTTAGGTATACTTTACTATTAATTAACAAAACTTTGTGATTTCAATTCATGTTGAAAAATGGCTTTCAAATCCATAATATTTTTTAGGAATTTCTTCAATTTTACTGTTTTAAAATTAGTGTTAACCATTTACCTGCAGGCCCCTTTATATAAATGTCCTGATATTATTTCAAAATTTAAGTTTCTTAAGTTTCATCGTCCATAATTATACTTGCTCGGTGTAGTTAAGGCAGTTTACAAAATATTTGAATAATTTTATTTGGAATTAGCATGGTTTTGTCAGCATATTATGCCCAAACAAGATCTTAAAATGTTATAATTCTTTTTGTTTAAGATTTTTATAATATTTAAAAAACTTTTCTTTTTTATGTATAATTTTTAAATCCTTTTTACTACCTGTAATAATGTATCTAAAGAACACTATTTTAGAGTTTTTAGATCAATTCCGCTCATCGACATTAATATGAATTTAGTTAAAATCTTTTTAAAAAATTACTTTATTTACTACTGATCTTAGTTCTAATCGGTTCTGACGTATATTAACTATATATAGTTGTCAAAACAACATTTCTATCAATTTTCACAAAAAATACTGGAATTCCGACCAAGAAAGAGCTTATAATTATAAATAATTGCCAATAAACAATCAGAACAGATCATATTGTTAAACTATAATGTTCATTTCACCTAAAAAACATATTAAAATAAAATCTTATTTAAATTTGGACGAGCGATTGTGAAACTAAGATGATTTAAAAAAAAAAAAAAAAATTCCACGGTCTGGGTTTTTTTCGCTTCAAACATTTATATTATATGATACCGCAAAATTTTTTATTTTAATTTTTTTCGTCTTTTCATAATTCACAGACCAGATCATTTCACATAACAAAATATCATACAGACGCTATAATATTTTAAAAGTGCCTTAACTACACTGAGTGGTTTCTTTTTACACATTAATTTGTAAAACTTTCCTGCACAATTTCTTGCTATAAATTTTTTTCAGCATTGCCACTTGGAGCTTTATATATCTTAAAATTATTGACTATATGGTTTTTCTTTATAGTCTGGACCTTTTCTCTAAAACTTATGCAGTTTTGGGTTCAGCCATGTGAGGATTTGCCATAGTTTTGACCAAAGCAATAATCATCTTTTTTTTTTATTATTGATTTTCAAGTAGTTTCTACTTGCACACTTCCTAATTATTGTATTAAATGTTAGATGATTCTAAATATAGTTCTTTGTGAACATTCAACTATTTTTAATTTTTTTTTTGCTTGGTTTCAAGCAAAACAAATTTTAAAGCCTGGAACAGAAGTATCAACAAATTATTTAAATTATATTTTAATAAGTAATCAAATTTATGTAAAGGTATAATAAATATAATGTAAATACAATCTAATTTATAGGTATACAATAATAGGTATATAATTAGTAATCTAATTTATGTAAATGTAAATAACTTAAATGTGTGAAATAAATAAGTAATCTTATTTATGTTAATGTCAAAAATTAATTTTAAGTAACGTTGCAATAAAATATTATTCTAAAATAATTTTTTCATTAACATAACGTTAAAATTACATATATTAGATAATTACGTATTTATATAAAACTTTAATAAATTTTTAGTACACGTCACACAATGGGGCAAAATTGCTTTATACCTGGCCATATGACAAAAATGATAAAAGGCGTAATCAAACATTTTTTGATGGTAATGTCTCTGGTCCACCTTATCCATGTATTTTTTTAGGGTAGGACTAACCTTTAACCCTGTAGAACCCATAATTTAGATTGTTATAAGTTGTTTTTATAGTGTTAAAGCTGAAGCCTATTAAAAGTTGCAAATTTTTTTCTGGGATTCTTTAATATTAGGTTCGCAGCTAAAAAAATTTAAGCTTCAATTTTAGGTTCGCAGGTTAGACAGGATTTAGGCAGCTCAATTTTAGATCGCAAATGAAAAAATAATTTTAAAGTGCTTAAAATATATATTAACTTCGTAATATAACTTTTTTTTTTTGTATACTTGTTTTAGCAATTTAAAACAAATAAAATTAATCGAGTTATTAAGTAACTTTTTTTGAGGGACATTTTACACTAAATTTAAATTACTGTAATTTATTTTAGTGAATCGATTAGAATATATTTCAACATTATTTATTTATGCAAGCTTTTGACTTCCTTTTTTTTTATATTATCACTTACCTGTTTTTTAAAAAACTTTACTCGAAAAGTCACTAAAGTGACTGACAGTAGTAAATAAAATTTATTTACAATTGAGCACTGTGTTTTGAAAACGTCACAAAATTAACATTTTACAGGAAAGTAAAAAATATTATCCTGTAAAAATTTGTATAAATTTTTTTTTTTTTGTTGCTTATATGAAGTAATAAGTGTTTACATCTTAAATCAGAGAAATTTTTTATCTGTAGCTACTTTTCCTAAAAAAACTATTTTTTTCAAATAATCTCACTTTAGAAAAAAGTGTGACTCGTCATGTTTTCGAAATACAGCGTTAAACTTGTTAGACTTAAAAAAAATATGTGGAATAATTTTTTTAAGTCTACCTAAATTTATTTTCTTGGCAAAATTAGGGTTTTTCACTCAAGCGTAAAAACTTGCATTACGCACTTGTTGCTGTTTTGTTACCATTGTGAGTAATAATTAAAATTTATTTGAAAAAAAACTTTTAAATTTAATTACTAATAAGTAGTAATTAAATTGTTTAATTCCTTTTTTTGTGATGCCAAATTTTAATAAATTGTCTATTTTACTTACCCAACTCTTATTGGCTAACTATGTCAATGGATATTTAAAAACAGGTAATCAGCAGTAATATAAAATTAAGTAGTTATCTCAAACAACTTGATAAACTTTCACGAGCCATTAAATAGGTTTATTCATGAAGTATCTTAGTATTAGTTTATTATCCCTTTTAAAGGAAAATATTCTATTCTTACTGAGAGTAGTGTTAATAAAAGATGTCATTTAAAAACATACAAAAGTTTTCTTAGTCTTGCTATAAGTATAACAAAAACTATTGATACCATGACAAATACAACATACTAACACAAAGTAGCAATGTTATGATAATAATCATAAAAAAATGTTTGA
>NC_061169.1:4108710-4133710 GCF_022113875.1 Hydra vulgaris | reverse complement strand
GTAAATATATGAAATGTTTCAATGTTTGTGGTGTGTTATATGTAATATGTTTATAGTTTGTAAGTGATAATTATGTTGTTTGCATGGTTTCAAATTGTTGTGACTGGGCTTAGTTTACAGCAAGATTGTTGACCTTGCTAGCCAACTTTGCTATAATGTCACCTGGCTTTGTTGAGAGCAAAAATATTGTCCTCGCCAGCAGAGTGGTGTATTGTCATAAAAAAAACATAAATTAATTCTGTTTGTAATTAGTGTATTTCTAAAATGTGTTGAAAAAATATTGTTGAAAAAATGTGTTTTAATGTTGTTATCCTCTGTTCTTAACAATGTATGCTTTTGACAATAAATAAATTTTGTTAAAAAGCAGGCTTTACTAACAGCTCCTCCTCATTAAAATTTTTAATGAGGAGGAGCTGTTAGTAAAGTCGATTTTCTTCATTAAATATGTTTAACTCAAATTTTTTTTATATATATAAAAGTAAGTATACAGCGTGTTGAAGCATAAGTTTTAATAACTTTTGTTAAATTTTTAGGGTTTTTTGTATAGAGAATGTTTTCTTTATATTATTATTTTAATGTTTTGTATGTACATCATATATATATATATATATATATATATATATATATATATATATATATATATATATATATATATATATATATATATATATATATATATATATATATATATATTATATATATATATATATATATATATATATATATATATATATATATATATATTTATATATATATATGTATATATATAGACACACACACACAATAAAATATATAGAATTAAAATGTCTATACATATATTATATGTATAGACGATTTAATTTTTTTGCCTTAAATTATTGTCCCTTTTTCTTTAGAATATTAAATATCTAAAAAAAAATTAAAATAGTAAAAGAAGTTTCAATATTTCCAAGTTTCTTCACTTGATACAAATATATGATTGTTTATAGAGGTTCTTTTAGTAGTTTTGTATTTATTTATTGCAAATCTTGCGTTAAATGCCTTTTAAAGTAATGAAAGGGTTTTGTTGATGGATGATTACATTTTATCCTTCCATGCTAGCAGTACTTGCTGAGTTGACAGGCCTTAAATTTTTTTAATTTGCTTTATTTATGAGTTCTTATATGTAAAAAATTTGTTTTTTAAATTACATTTGTTTTTTTTTTGATTAAATACTTATAACATTTGGTCAATAATTAATAACAACTACCATAAATATATAAACAATACTTAGTTGAAAATATTACATTAATTTATAACTTTAGTTTAAGTTTTTAATAAAACTATGTTATCTTAACACAATGCTATATATGGTAGAATATAATAGATTATAGTATTATGCTCTGTATTATTTGCTTACACTTTATTTTAGATAAGTTTAAAAAAGAAACCTCAACTTTTATTATATTAGGCATCATTTTTACACACTCCTTTGATGCCTAATTATGTCTAATAATTTAAAAAATGAAATTATTAGACTTCGTCAAAATGAAAGAAGGCAGGCTAGGCGAGCTGAGATAAACCGCCGTCGAAATGAAAGAGATGAGCCCAGGCGAGCTGAGATAAATCGTCGTCGAATTGAAAGAGATTAGCCCCGGCGAGCTGAGATAAATTGTAATCAAAATGAAAGAAATCAGGCTAGGCGAGAACTTAATAGGTATAATATGCATCGCATAGCAAGAAATAATATTGCTATAGAGAGTAACTACCTCGGAGAATTAAACCATAATTGTCAGTATTGCAGTGCAAAGAAGTTTTTAAATGAAACTCATTTTTTGTGCTGCCATTCAGGAAAAGTTGTATTAGCTCCTCTTTCTCTTTATCCGCCATTGTTGACTGGTTTAATGACAGGAAACCATGTTGATCATGCTGTAAATCAAAATTTTTTTAAATTTTTTTTGATTGTTTTTATTGCATGTTTAATTTTCTTTTATTTATCTCTAGCTGCTGCTTCTTCTGTTACAAGTAAGTTGTTATATTCACTTATACTTGACTTAATTTATGGATTAATTGGTTTTATTGCATTTTTAACTTTTTTTTATTTATCTCTAGCTGCTGCTTCTTCTGTTACAAGTAAGTTGATATATTCACCTTTACTTGACTTATTACATTGATTGATTGCTTTTATTGTACCTTTTGTTTTTTAATATAGCTACAAATGTGCTTTCCAGTTTAATTAGTTAATTAATAAGTCAAGTATTAGTGAGTAAAATAAATAAGTTGTTGTGCTCACTTGTACTTAATTTATTACATTATTTGCTTTTATTGTTTTTTTACAGTAGATTTTTTGTAAGTATTACCTAGGTAGATAGTTGTATTTATATATATATATTTTTTTTTCAGGCTCGAAGTCATGGGAAGATTTCCGAAAGTATTGCTCCCAGCATCCAGGCCCTCTATCTATGAGGGCCTTCCATCGCTGGTGTTTGTATAGGGACGACCATCCCTCCTTTAGATGGAGGGATGGCACCCCATACAAAACGGGGAATAGAGCGGATGCTGGGAGGAGAAGACAACGTGGCTCAAAAGTTGTCAATAATTTTTTTACATTTTAAAATGTAAAGAAATTGACAACTTTTGAGCCACTTCATTTTTTTTTTGTAATTTTTTTTTTTGTAATATATTTTCGTAAATTTATTTTTGTGTTGTTTTTTAATTTTTCCCATGAATGTTAAATGTTATCAAAGTAAATCATTTAAATAAAGACACCTTTATCAACAATGCTCATTAACTAGAAATAAAAGTCACGGTCATACATTTGATAAAGTTAATGTTAATCTCAAAGGGATTTGGTTTTCGCACAATCAAATTTTATGTAGCACCTTCCAGAACTAAGAATATAAGAGTGTGATGTTAGTAGTTTAAAATATGTATAATAAACTCAGAATAACTCAATAACCCTCAACAAAACTATGAACTAATTTTGAAATTCAAGTTGAGCTTTTTTATTTATTAATACCTCCCCTCCCAATAACTCTAATTTTCCTTAAAAAACTAATTTTTTTGTCCTTTGAAGGTGGTTCTGCTATTTAATTAATTGTTGTGATGTTTTATGCAAATAGATTTAGCTCACATTCATGTTGGTCTGTCAGGGTTATGTAAAAATAAAAAAGTAAGTTTCTTGTTCGCATTTTTGAGTTTTCAAAAGTATTGATTACATGACATGTTAATTTGTAATTAATGTGTATGATTATGCTTTTAAATAACTTTGTTCCATTTTTAGCTCCGTTTCTTATAGCTGACTTGATTATGGCTTACCTAAAGCTTAATATTTATGAAACAATGATTCAATTTAAATTGTATTATAAGTAGCTCTGTTGAATAAATTTTTTTTTTGTAATTTGTACTAAAGGTTATATTTTGATTTTATATCAAGAAAAATATGTTTTTAAGTAAATATCTATATTTTTTTATTTTGGGATTTATTGTTTTAAATGGATATAAAAATCATTTTTGCTTTGTCTTTTATATTTCCTTTTATTATATATGAATAGGAACCATTTATGCTTTAATCACTGAATGATTTGTTAAGAGTCTTTAAAGAAACGCTTTTACGAAAAGCATTAAATAGATAAAGCTAACTTATTTAAAATAATAAGTCTTTAACCCGTTTTTCTATATCCAAATTTACTTTTTAAATAAATGTTGATGAAAGGGTAAAATATCGTTATAGCCTACGTTAATTTTAAATTCTTTTTAAATTAAAGGAAAGAGTTTTAATACTTATTTAAATAGGGTTAATAAAATATTTTAAATTACATTATATATATTATATTTAAGAAATTATTAAACTAAATTAAATAAGATTTTTAGATGAAACAGTAAAAATAATTGTTTAAAATACGTGCGTGCAAATAATTCCTACAAATACTAAACGTAAAATAACGCTTACAAACACCAAAAGTATGTTTGCAGTGAATAAGGTTAAGTTCAAAGATAAATAGGAAGAAATGTTTAAAACTGTTTCAATAATAACATTTATTTTTAATTACTTTTGTTGTAAGTTGGGATGAAAAAAAAAGGTCACTGGAGTATGAACTCCCGGGGTGAGATGGCTATATCTGTCTAAGTGTTGCGCGTCTACCAATTAGCCCATAAACGTATTTTCTATTTAGAATTTAAGATTATTTATGACGCATAAGAAGTGTAATTATAAATTCAAAACCAAGTTTGCAACAACTAAATTTAAATAAAATCTAATTAGATGTGTATATGTTATGAACGTTAACTAAGGCGTACTTTAACGGCGTCACGTGTTGAATGTTTTAGCATTTTTCTAGGTTCGTAGTCTTTTTTACGTTTTTTCTTATTAAAATTTTTATAATCGACATAATTTTAAAATCGTTTGAAGTTTTTAAAAGAACATTTAAACAGAAATGTTTTTGTCATATCAAAAAGTAAGTATAGTTTTTTATATGTACATTTTTAAACGGTTTTAAAAAAATATTGAGGTAAGGAATAAGTATAGAAAAGGTCGGTGTGGAATAGATTTACTAAGACCCTTAGTTTACGTCCGGATAGCTATAGATAAGTATAAAAATGGTCGGTTCGGTAAAGACCCGTATTTTACGGGTCCCCTCAGCTAGTATTTATTATTGTTATAATTTTACAATAATTCTTTTATATCATCGTAGGTCTTTACGCATCATCAGTTTTTAACTGTTTGTAAATGTCCCTCACTATTGTATATATATATATATATATATATATATATATATATATATATATATATATATATATATATATATATATATATATATATATATATATATATATATATATATATGCAGTTGTTATGTAGAAATACATTGATCGATATATATATATATATATACATATATATATATATATATATATATATATATATATATATATATATATATATATATATATATATATATATAAACATATATATATAACATACATGCATGTATGTATATATATACATATAATATATATATATATATATATATATATATATATATATATATATATATATATATATATATTTATTTATATATATATATATATATATATATATTTATATATATATATATATATATATATATATATATATATATATATATATATATATATATATATATATATATATATACATATATATACAAGCACATTTTAGCAACATTTGCAGATGTTTGTGCTAAAATAAAAGAGCATGAGTTATTGCACACTGTCCATTAAATATTAGGTTTTACAAGAAGCATGGAAAAAGGCTTTGAAGGTGTTCTCTTTTTCATATTTAAAATATTATCTTATAATGTGATGTATTGTGTTTATATTATTTTTTAGTTTAGTGATGGGATCGTTTAAATTTAATTAACATGGTTTAATGGAAATAATAATTGTTTTAAAGTTAATTTACTCTAAATGGTCTAATAAAAAAAATGCTTAATGCATAGCTTAACGCGATATTTGACAACATAAAATTCTGTTAATTTTTTTAGACATTATTTTTTTTAAATTACTGCAATAATTTTAATTACCTCAAAACAAATTAAATGTTATTTAACGGCTTTTTTTTTTAATACTTTAAGGAAATACTTATTTTTTTTAATTATTTTCAATAATTAAATTTAATATTGCATTTTTATAAAAGTTTGATATTAACAAATTTCTTTTTTTCTCAACATTTGCATAAATGAATTGTTAAATTTAATATGTTAAATTTTTCAGTTAATAAAATGATTATATCTTAAATTTATAATTGCTGCTTTGTGACACTTGCAGATTCTTTTTTAATGACCCGTCCACTGAGACAGCGGATAGCTTTAAGTGCGAGAGACTATATTATTAAAATCAATCCAATACCTTTCCTGAAGAATAATTAAGACTATCCTAAAACCACAAAAACGTTATTTCTCAAATGAATTTCGACAGGTTAGTAAGAAATGATGAACAAGTAAAAGAAGACGACTTATATACTCTCCAGAAACTGATTCAGTTTATTGTCTTCCTTTTCATCAGTTTGACCCAACTCTAAAATCATATTTTGGGAAAATAGAAGGTTTCAACAATTGGAAAAAGTTCAAAGAGCAAGCTTAAAAAAGACATCTCCATCTCTATACAGTTAAGGAATGGACTGAAGCAACAATCAGGATAAAAATGATCAAGCTGCCAATCAAGGTCTTATGCAACAATTTTGCATTTCGTGGAAGCTCATTAAAGCTGTACACCAAAAATAATGGGAACTTTCTTGGTCTTATCCAATTACTTGGTAAATTTTGATCCAATTTTAATGGAACATTTATGTTGAATTGAAGATGGAGAAAGATATTCTAATATGGTTGCAATTCGAAAAAGTGTAATACCCACAAGCCTTCACCCTGTGGTTGCCACTGCTTGAACATAGTTATATCAGACCGAGCTAAATCATTAGTGAAGTCTTTATTGCCGTTTGGAGTTGTTCAAAGAACCTATAAATTTTTTATCCATCAATCAAGCGCTAGATCTCAAGCACAATAGAACCTTACAAAAAATGCAATTTTCTTACCCCTAATTAGCTCAACTAAATCATCTTTAAAAGGCAGAATAGACAAGTTCTCAAAATAAGAGTCAAAGTGGGAATTTTTATATGACCTGAAAAAACCAAAGAAAAAACCAAATGAGAATTATAAAATAAAAATTTTAGAAGAACATCTGACTGAAAAATATTTCAGATAGAAATGAGGAAGAACTGTACAAATAAAATTCTACATGGCAGTTTGATAGCTACTGTTTTTGACAAATAGTGTGAGCAGAAGGCGGTCAGCAAAACACTATTACAGGCCTTGCGATAAAGCGTCGGGCGATGTGAATTTTAGGTTGTCCAAGAGCGATTTTACGTGTAGCTAGGGCTATTTGCGTCGAGCAAAAAATTTTTTGTTCGAGTATATTTAAAGATATTTTTGAGCTGAGTTTTAATGAAGTAATTTACGAATATTTTAACATTTAATAAAGTATTTTAAAAACCGCACGCAATTTATATAAAAGTTTGAATTACAAAAAAATTAAATATGCTCATTATTTACAAGTAGAAAAAATTCAGAAAAAAAAAAAGTTTAAACCTTTTTAAGCTAACATTTTAATAAAAGTATTCAGCAATAGCAAAGTTGTCGATAAAATTGAACAAAAATACTTTCTTTTAGTTTTAGATTTTGAACTTAAATAATTATTTTACGGGGGTTTGTTAGGTTTTCAAATTATTCTATAGGTTTAAAAATATTTATTAACTGTTAGACGTATTTAAAGTATTTATGAGAAATTTCGAGGAAACATTTTAAAAATTGGTAAGTGCAAATAAAAAAAAATAAAAGGAATAATATAAAAACGTATTTTACTTAATTCAATATAAAAGTATAGCTATTAAAATTTTTGTAAAAAGTAACTCAAAAAAAATTACTTAATAACAATCGCTTTTTTGTTAAAAGTTACCAAAACTCAACGAAGCGTGCTCAAGAACAGCTGCTTAAAAAAAGAACGTCAATAGTTTTTTTCATTTATAGGTATAAAAGACATATTTCAGTGAAAACTATTATTTTTTAATAGTTTTCAATGAAATATGTCTTTTATACCTATAAGATTTTTATTCTAACGTTTTATTTTATTTTACCAAAAATAAAATTCCTTGTAAACATTAAAAATCTATGCAAAACGTTCGTTAAAGTTTTTTAGTAATACAAGAGATTGTGCTTATCAACCGCTTTATGAAAATAAATAAAAACAAATAAATAAAACAATTTATTCATCGCAAGGTCTGCTATTACCATTAGAAGTATCAATATAATCAAAAACACCAACAGAAAAGACCTTCCTAATATGTGTATAGTAGATATAGATAGCACAAGTCATGTTGCTAACAATTTTAATGACAGTGGCCAGCAGTGAATGTAGTGTCAGTAAGTTGAAGTTAATTAAAGCCTACCTATATACAACAATGACACAAAAAAGATTGATTGCTTGAATGTATATATATTTATCTTTATGATAGATTGGTAGGTCGTGTAAGTATTAAAGTATTGATGACAGCACAAAAAGTTTATATATGCGACTATTACTGGAGGGAGAGGGCGTCGTAATAACATTAGCCCCAGGTGCCATCCTCCCTAGGGATGGCCCTGGTTGTATATAAAAGAAAACATGAAGATGGCTAATAGTTATAAGGTTTTTTTGATGTGCAAGGAAAAAACTGGATTAAAAAGAGTTTTTTCCTTGAGTTTTTTCTTTTTCCTAAAAAAAGAGAAATGCAACCTTACAACAATGGAAGAGTGGCTTAAGTGGCAGATAAAGCAGGTTAAAAATCAGCTGCTTGTTTTAAGCAATCAAAAAGTGAAGATTTTTTGTCAAAACAAGAGTATAAAGTTGAGTTGTCAACAAATAGAGCAACTTTAGATGTTAAATTTTCATGAAGATTGGTAAGAAACAATACAGGAGCAAAGATTTAAGGGTACTACAAGATACTTTGTGATTAAATAGATTATTAGATTATTAAACTATTTCTTACTAAATGCATAATTAAAGTTAAAGAATAACTTTAATTATGCATTTAGTAAGAAATAATTTAATAATCTCAAAACCTTTATATAAAGAAATTAATAACAGAGTGAAGAGTAATCGTAGGATAGTTAGAGAGGTCAAAGTGTTTTAAAAAATTGGTACCGCTTATTTAGCACTTTGTAAAAAATTGAATATTATTAAATATTATATAATTAATAAGTTCAAATGTTAGACTTACTTTAGTTAATGAACACTAACCAAAAGTCTCTAAAACCTAACATCTGATAAAAGATACAAGATTTAGTTAACTGAGAATAACTTATCTTAATATTAGATGGGACCTTTTTATATTGGCTACTTTAAATAATAAAAGTACATTTGTTCTTAAGAGAGATGTTTCTGTAAAAAAGATGAAATAAATGATCAATAAAGCAACTGCTCAAGATGGTGAAAAGTATGGAATAGAATGAAGTTTGACTTAAAATTGAAATTATATTATGGACATAAACATATATGTTTGATATTTACTTAGATGCTGGCATCAATATCCTTTAATATTTATATAAACTTTATTTATATGGTGTAGTATTTGCAGAAAGAAAAGATGATGATGATGATCATCATCATAATTATAATAACCATAATGATGTTTATATATGCATATACAAAATATAACATGAATTTTGAAGAAGAAAAATATACTTTAGGATGTATAAATGTTTATGCAGCCTCGGTCAAAAACCCCGACCTGGCTGTATCTTATCAAACCTAAATAATCAAGAGGCTTGTGTTTTTTACCTTTAGTAACACTTAATTATTAATTTGTTTTTAAGGGAAATTTTTAAAAGATTTGTTTTCATTCTTCTATTTAGCTGATCGTTTCATCAGTCTATTCTTGAAAAAATCTTTTTATTTTTTCGTATCATAAAGTAAAAATATTTGTATTTGGAAAGGGATCGTCCATAAAGTATGTATGCTTGTTTTTTGACCCTTTCTCTTCCTTTCCCCCTCCCTCCTCACATTTTGCTGCACGATTTTTTGAGTGCCCTACCCAACATTTTATTATGTTTTTCTTTATTTAGTGTCTCTTTATTTTTATAATTACCGCCTGCACCCTATGCCATCTGAGCATACTTTATGAATGATTCAAAAGTCCTGGTTGCATGTATTTGATTTTGTATTGAGAAATGTATTTGTATATATATATATATATATATATATATATATATATATATATATATATATATATATATATATATATATATATAAGTTTATATATATATATATATATATATATATATATATATATATATATATATATATATATATATATATATACATAGTTCCATTTTTTATTATGTATATGTTTTTCAGTTCTATTTTTACCATTTCATTCGATCTACATAAACTCTTATTTATTCCTTTATATTTTTTTAAAATTTAATGCAAGGTTAAATATTTTTTTTTATTATATTGAATTTTTTTATCATTTTTTTAGCTTTGACATTTACATTCTACCTACTTCATTATTTATGATTAGTTTTACCACTGTTGAAATATGGTTTTAATTTAGTAAATTTCTTGTACTGAAATTTACTTTATTGATCATCAGCTAATAGTTTTGGTAATAAAATTGATTTCAAGGTAAGAATAACTTTGTTTTTTTATAACAGCATCAAACAGCTTTTTATGATTATTATCATATCATTGCTACTTTGTGTTAGTTTGTTGTATTTGTCATGGTATCAATAGTTTTTGTTATACTTATAGCAAGACTAAGATAAAAAAATTTTGTATGTTTTTAAATGACAGCTTTTATTAACACTACTCTCAGTAAGAATAGAATATTTTCCTTTAAAAGGGATATTAAACTAATACCAAGATACTTTATGAATAAACCTATTTAATGCCTCGTGAAAGTTTATCAAGTTATTTGAGATAATTACTTAATTTTATATTACTGCTGATTACCTATTTTTAAACATCCATTGACATAGTTAGCCAATAAGAGTTGGGTAAAGTAAAATAGACAATTTATTAAAATTTGGCATCACAAAAAAAGGAATTAAACAATTTAATTACTACTTATTAGTAATTAAATTTAAAAGTTTTTTTTCAAATAAATCTTAATTATTACTCACAATGATAACAAAACAGCAACAAGTGCGTATTGCAAGTTTTTACGATTGAGTGGAAAACCCTAATTTGCTAAGAAAATAAATTTAGGAAAAGAGATACTTGTATTCCAAGTCAGCTCGGAATACAAGTGTCGCACAGCGGGGCAGAATAGCTTTAAATCTGGACAAAAGTAATTTTTGTTGTTTTGGATTTTTAAGTTAAATAATTATTCTAAGGGCAATTGTTAGACTTGAAAAAATTATTCCACATATTTTTTTAAGTCTAACAAGTTGACAACAATTGAACGCTGTATTTCGAAAACATGACGAGTCACCCTTTTTTCAAAAGTGAGATTACTTAAAGAAAATGACTTTTCGAGTAAAGTTTAAAGCTTGCATAAATAAATAATGTTGAAACATATTCTAATCGATTCACTAAAATAAATTACAGTAATTTAAATTTAGTGTAAAATGTCCCTCAAAAAAAGTTACTTAATAACTCGATTAATTTTATTTGTTTTAAATTGCTAAACAAGTATACAAAAAAAGAATGTTATATTACGAAGTTAATATATATTTTAAGCACTTTAAAATTATTTTTTCATTTGCGAACCTAAAATTGAAGCTGCCTAAATCCTGTCTAACCTGCGAACCTAAAATTGAAGCTTAATTTTTTTTAGCAGCAAACCTAATATTGAAGAATCCCTGAAAAAAATTTGCAACTTTTAATAGGCTTCAGCTTTAACACTATAAAAACAACTTATAAATCATCTAGATTATGAGTTCTACAGAGCTAAAGGTTAGTCCTACCCTAAAAAAACACACGGATAAGGTGGACCAGAGACATTACCATCAAAAAATGTTTGATTACGCCTTTTTTCATTTTTGTCATATGGCCAGTTTTGAAGCAATTTTGCCCCATTGTGTATTGTATTTGTATTGTATTGAAAATTTATTAAAGTTTTATATAAATACGTATTTATCTATATATGTAATTTTAACATTATGTTAATGAAAAAATTATTTTAGAATAATATTTTATTGCAACGTTACTTAAAATTAATTTTTGACATTAACATAAATAAGATTACTTATTTATTTCACACATTTAAATTATTTACATTTACATAAATGAGATTACTAATTATATACCTATTATTGAATATCTATAAATTAGATTATATTTACATTACATTTATTATAACTTTACATAAATTTGATTACTTATTTAAATATAATTTAAATAATTTGTTGATTCTTCTATTCCAGGCTTTAAAATTTGTTTTGCTTGAAACCAAGCAAAAAAAAAATTAAAAATAGTTGAATGTTCACAAAGAACTATATTTAGAATCATCTAACATTTAATACAATAAATAGGAAGTGTGCAAGTAGAAACTACTTGAAAATCAATAATAAAAAAAAGATGATTATTGCTTTGGTCAAAACTATGGCAAATCCTCATATGGCTGAGCTAGTTTTGGCCCAAAAATGCATAAGTTTTAGAGAAAAGGTCCAGACTATAAAGAAAAACCATATAATCAATAATTTTAAGATATATAAAGCTCCAAGTGGCAATGCTGAAAAAAATTTATAGCAAGAAATTGTGCAGGAAAGTTTTACAAATTATTGTGTAAAAAGAAACCAAGTACAATTATGGACGATGAAACTTAAGAAACTTAAATTTCGAAATAATATCAGGACATTTATATATAGGGGCCAGCAGGTAAATGGTTAACACTAATTTTAAAATAGTAAAATTGAAGAAATTCCTAAAAAATATTATGGATTTAAAAGCCATTTTTCAACATGAACTGAAATTACAAAGTTTTGTTAATTAATAGTAAAATATACCTAAAGTATCTAGAGTAACAAGAAAAAGGCTCAGTGCTATTATGATAGATATGATAGATAATTATGAACTGTAGACTATATTTTAGACTATATTTGGAAATTGTTTAATTTCCAAATATAGTCTAAAATTTATTTTAGACTATATTTGGAAATTGTTAAAACCAAATTACACAAACCAAGTGCTTCAACAATTCTCAGTACACAAACTATTAGATTTTCAGAATTATGTCAGCTGTTAAGTCAACTCAGGTATAGTTACAAATTAGCAATAACTTGGTATTAATCATAAAAAACTGTTTTATGTTGTCACAAGAAAACAAAGTTATTCTTACCTTGACAGTGTTAAATTCAATTTTATTACAAAAACTGTTGGCTAATGATCAATAAAGTAAATTTCAGTTCACGAGAATTTACTAAATTAAAACCATATTTCAACAGTAGTCAAACTAATCATAAATAATGAAGTAGAGTAGAACTTCAATGTCGAACTAAAATAAAAATGATAAAAAAATTTAATAATTAAAAAAAAACATTTTTGAACTTGTGCTAAAAAAAAAAATCTTTTAATAAAAATATAAAAGAACCAATAACAGTTTATGTATATTAAAAGAAATGGCAAAAATAGAACTTAAAAACATATACATAAATAAAAAATTGAATTATATATATGCAAATATATTAATTCTAGTTTTTAAATACTAATTCCAATACATGCAACCAGGACTTTAGGATCATTCATAAATTAGGTATGCTCGAAAACATGTAAAATTCAATCCATATATTAAAAATAGAAAAGTAGAAAAGATCTTGTTTTGTATTGACTTGAAAAGATCTTGTTTTGTATTGACTTGAAAAGATCTTGTTTTGTATTGACTCAAAGTCTCTGCTGATAATAGAGAGATGACTGAATGGATGATAGTTGAAAGGGTCTGAGTTTTCTCCAGAGATTTTTAGATTTAAGGTCAGGTCAGGTTTTCCTGCTACTGGTAACATGTAACCCAGTACAACCTGCTCCATGTCCTGCTGCCTTGTAGGATACGCTTTTTTAGGCAAAGGCTAGGAGAAGTTAACTCCGAATTAAAACACCCCCTGCCTTGGGGCTCTTGGTTAAGTAAAGGCTAGAGATGGTGTTTCAATAAAAATACTCATCTTGGGCAGATGTTACATGCATCCAGCTGCTGTCTTGTAGAAGGCCTCCTAGGCAAAGACTTAAGGGGTAAACAGATTCTATCTGTTGACCAGCCTCGCACCCCTTCCTCATCTATTAGGCTGGCGCAGATGTATTTTTAATACATTGTTTCTAGTTTAGGATGTTGAACGCTGGATCTTCTTGACCCAATGCGTGGGTATTGCTTGTGTCTCTATTTTTATGACTGGGCAACTCATTCTATTATCTCCTAATGAGGGTACAGCTCTAAAACTCAGTTTTATGGTTCTGAGGCCGGCTGGTAGTCAGGTTTCCCGAACTCTGTGGTAGCTCTCAGAGAGGCTGATTCCATCAACAGCCGAAAAATATCAGAGTACTAACAGTGCCATGTTGCGCATGGATGGTGTCCCTGTTTGTACTTTTGGTGTGCATTGCAGAGGCCACATTTGGAGCCCTTTGTTACGGCTTAGGGTTTATTAATAGTAATGAGGCTATTGCTTAGTTGTTAAATAGTGTACTGAGTACTATCTATACTTGAGTCAAGTTCTTTATAAATTTAAAATGACTAAAGTACCTAAAACTAAAAAACACAAAAAACCATCGTCATCACCAAGTTCTCTAAACCTATCATTTACTAATATTCGTGGTCTTCTAAGTAACTTTTCTTCTGTTGAGTCTTATCTCTTGCAAAGTTCACCAGACCTACTTGCTCTTTGTGAGACTAATTTGAGTTCGGCTGTCCCATCTTGTGATCTTAGTGTTGATGGTTATCTTCCTTTAATTTGTAAAGACTCCAATAATCACATGCTTGGCCTGGGCATCTACATTCGTAAGAACTCACCCATTTGTCGTGAAACTAGGTTTGAACCTACAGACTATTCATTTATGTGCTTTCGTTTAGCACAACTTCACTCTATCGCCTTTCTCTTTGTTCTATATCGCTCTCCTTCATCCCAAGATTGCACTATGATTGACCAAGCCCTCTCTCTTTATCCATCGGCCAATATCGTCGTTGTTGGTGACTTTAATGCCCATCACACCGATTGGCTTGGCTCTAGTGTCAGTGACTCTGCTGGCGTTAAGGCCCTCAACTTTTGCCTTTCTCAATCTCTAACTCAAATAGTCAACTTTCCAACTCGTTTTCCAGACAACCCTAATCATTTACCTTCTCTACTCGACTTATGTCTTGTTTTGGATCCTAGTCAGTGCTCAATTTCTCCACATTCACCCTTAGGTACTTCTGATCACGGTTTGATCTCTCTAAAACTATTATCAAATTCTTCTACTTCATCAGAATCCCCCTATCATCGTACCACATACAACTACTTTAAAGCTGACTGGGACTCTTTCCATGATTTTCTTTGTGATGGCCCTTGGGTAGAAATCTTTCGTCTTCCTGCTGACAAATGTGCTTCTTACATAACTTCGTGGATTCAGGCTGGCATGGAATCTTTTATTCCCTCTCAACGATTCCGGGTCAAGCCTCACTCTTCTCCTTGGTTTTCCTCACATTGCGCTGCAGCAATTTCTAATCGAAACCGTTACTTCCATATCTATCAGCAAAACAATTCTCCAGAAAACAGACATCTGTTCACTATCGCCAGAAACCATTGTAAAAAGGTTTTGTCCGACGCCAAAGCTCGCTATTCCCAGGTCATTAAATCTCGTATCTCATCACAAAAATTAGGCTCTCGAGACTTCTGGAGAATCTTTAACAGTATCAATAATAAGGGCAAATCTGTTATTCCTTCTCTCTTGTATGGTTCAGACTTTGTCACCTCACCTAAAGACAAAGCTGAATTGTTTGCTAAGAACTTTTCATCAATATCATCTCTTGATTCCACTAGTTGCGTTTTACCTGACATAGCCGTCAAACAGGTTGATCCCTTGCTTGACATTCGCATCACTTCAGCTTCTGTATCTAAAGTAATTTCCTGCTTAGACTCTTCAACAGCTTGTGGTCCTGACAACATTCCTGTTGTAGTCTTGCAGAGGTGTTCTCCGGAGCTTTCATCCATACTTTCTAAACTATTTAACAAGTGCTTATCAGAGTCTTGTTTTCCATCATGCTGGAAAGCAGCATCTGTTATCCCTATATTCAAAAATTCCGGAGAGCGATCTGATTCATCTAACTACCGTCCCATTAGTCTTCTTCCTGTCATAAGCAAGGTTTTTGAATCTTTAATCAACCAACACCTAATCTCTCATCTTGAATCAAATAACTTACTTTCTGATCATCAATATGGATTTCGGTCTTCTCGTTCTACAGCTGATGTGCTAACAGTAATAATCGATAGGTTTTACCGTGCATTAGATAGAGGTGGAGAGGTTAAGGCTATCGCACTTGACATTTCTAAAGCTTTTGATAAAGTTTGGCATGCTAATCTTCTCCATAAGCTTTCTTCTTATGGTGTAGCTGGTAACGTCTTTAAGATTATTGAGTCCTTTCTTTCCAATCGTAGTATAAAAGTTGTCCTCGATGGACAACACTCTTCTTCACATCCTGTAACTTCAGGGGTTCCTCAAGGTTCAATCCTTGGCCCTATACTCTTTTTAATTTACATTAACGATCTTCCAGATATTCTCACATCTAAGGTGGCATTATTCGCTGACGACACTACCATTTACTCTTGTCATGATAAGAAGCCTACACTCTCTGATTGCTTGGAGGGGGTATCTGAGCTTGAAAAGGATCTCACTTCCGCTACAGCATGGGGCTCACAGTGGCTGGTGAACTTTAATTCAGATAAAACTCAATTTTATTCGGCCAATCGTTATCGTAATAATTTAGATCTTCCTATATTTATGAATGGTAATGTACTAGATGAGTCATCTACCATTCATCTTCTAGGATTAACTCTACTTCTGATCTTTCTTTTAAACCGTATATCAAATCCATTGCAAAATTAGCTGCTAAGGTTGCATCTCTTTATCGAGCTCGACACTTTCTTACTCCAGATTCTATTCTCTATCTCTACAAATCTCAAATCCGTCCCTGTATGGAATACTGTTGCCACATCTGGGGCGGATCTTCTAATGATGCTCTTTCTCTTTTAGACAAGGTGCAAAAACGAATTGTAAACATAGTTGGACCTGCTCTGGCAGCCAATCTCCAACCTTTGTCACATCGTTGTAATGTTGCTTCTCTTTCTCTTTTCTACAAATACTATAATGGGCACTGCTCTAAAGAGCTAGCATCCCTTGTGCCATCTACTAAAATTCATTCTCATGTTACTCGCCATTCAATTAAGTCTCATCCTTTTTCTGTGACTGTTCCTAAGTGCTTCAAAAACTCTTATTCTTCTAGTTTTTTTCCTCGAACATCAGTTCTTTGGAATTCGCTTCCTTCATCTTGCTTTCCTGATTCATACAATTTGCAATCTTTTAAGTCATCAGTCAATCGTTATCTTGCTCTACAGATTTAGTCTTTTCTCTTCCAGTAACTTCCAACTCTTATAGTGGTTGCTTGCAGCCTTGTTGGAAGTGAAGATGTTAAAAAAAAAAAAAAAAAAAAATATTATAATGTATAATACATACCCGTATTTTACATATGGCTCATTCCATATCAAATCGCTTTATGGTCCCCAGACTACCACTTCAAATTTGCTTAAAATTTTGACCACCAACAGTATTTATGAAAAAAATACAAACTTCTAAATTTCAGCTTGATTGGCCAAACTGTTTAAAAGTTGATTGATTTAATATTGACAAAATTGAGAAAAATTTAAGTACCTGGATCTTACAGTAGCTTTTTTTTGATGATGCAAAGAAGTGATGTTTTGCATTTATTTTGTAATCTTCAAGATGGTATATTAAGTTTAACAGACATTTTTAATTTTTGTTCTGTAACACAGCACCGTCACTGAGGTATTAACAAGAAAGTACCATAGTTAACATAGTACCATAATAATAATAATTACCATAGTACCACAGATGCCATAGATACCAAATAAACTTCATTTATTTAACAGAGTATGAAGCTATCACCATAGATAAAATTGGATTTAAAATTTTGAAAAAAAAAGATGGGTTTATTTAAAGCTACTCGTGCAAGGGCTAAAAATTGTTGTTAACTATGAAACCAACATCAGTGGAGACAGAACGAGCTTTTTCAGGCATGGAATTTTTTGCCACTAAAATAAAAAATAAATTAGGAGATGATACCCACTGTACTGATTCTAATGAGTCGTTCTACAAAAGACTTAAAAAAATGTAGTTTAAAGATAAAAGTTATAATACTTTTTCATTACCTATTACCCAGGTAAATATTGTTGGCTAGGTAATGGAAACACAGTGTATCTTGTAGGAAGGCCTTGTTTTAAAGCATTTATCGTAAAGCAATTTAAGCGATTTTTACATAAGCAGTAAGCCATTTCGATTAAGCAATATTTTATCAATTTTTAACTAATAAATTATACTATAAGTGGTAAGATAAAAAGAAGTAATTAATCAAAAAAAAAAAAAAAAAAAAAAAAAACATTAACTTTTGAATGACATTTATGTAAAAATATTTGTTACAAAAGTTTGATTGACACAACTTTTACATGACTTAATTTAAAACTGATTTAATAAAAATATATAACTTTATTCTGATAAAAAAAACATTTAATTTAATTTAGCTTTAGGAAAAACATAATTTAATTTTGATTTAAAAGATATTTGTAAGTTTATTAAAATTTAAAGTTAATGGCTTAAATTTAACTTAACTGTCTAACCTATTTAAAAATATTACTTAATATTTTTTTTATAACATATATAATTTTAATAAAATGATAAACTAATAAACTTTAAATAAATTGAATAAATTTTTTTAAATAAAATCATTTGTAGTTACAAAGCCGCAATTAGAAATTTAAGATATAATCATTTTATAAACTGAAAAATTTAACATATTAAATTTAACAATTCATTTATGCAATTGTCGTGAAAAAAAGAAATTTGTTAATATCAAACTTTTATAAAAATGCAATATTAAATTTAATTATTGAAAATAATTAAAAAAATAAGCATTCCCTTAAAGTATATAAAAAAAAAAGCTGTTAAATAACATTTCATTTGTTTTGCGGTAATTAAAATTATTGCAGTAATTTAAAAATTATAATGTCTAAAAAAAATTAACATAATTTTATGTTGTCAAATATTGCATTAAGCTATGCATTAAGCATTCAAATTATAGAAACTAATTTCAGACAAAATGCATCGGACTGAACTGTATAATGTAATTAAAACCAAATTTTAAAAAAACATATAAAATAAACATATAAATATAATATATAACATATAAACATATAAAATAAACATATAAAACAAATATTTTTATTAGACCGTTTAGAGTAAATTAACTTTAAAACGATTATTATTTCCATTAAACCATGTTAATTAAATTTAAACGATCCCATCACTAAACCGTACAAAATTAAAATAAATTTAATATAAAAGGAATACTTATAGTATACCACATTATTTTAAACTAAATACTAAAAGAATAACTATACTAAAATGTATATATTAATTAGCGTATAAACTGAATATAAAAGTATGTATGATAAATAGTATGATAAATAGACCTTATAATTAAGTAGAAACATTATATATACTAAGTTTAAAACTACACCATACATTTGAATTTAAATACACAAAAGTTAGTCTTAATATAAATATAAAACAAAGAACCACATTAAAACATATTAACTAAATGGAAATTAAACATAACACAAACAACTTTATCTAAACATATCAATATTACCATTTTGAACCAGACCATAAACCACATCAGATCACAGAATTTATACCATAAGATATCTATGATGCGCATTTATAATGTTTGTTTACTGTGCTAATAACATAAAAAAAATGGTATCCATCCTCAACGGCTGACACTTTTAGGCATCACATTTATGCTCTACAGTAACTCTACTAACTTTTCATTATCAAAATAATAATAACTTTTCATTATCAAAATAATTAATTACATGTACTTTCCTCAGCTATGGTTTATTATTTCTGTTTATATTAACTAAATATAACTATGATTAATTTTCATTATTTCTCTTCTTAGAGTCTTGTTTCTGATGATACTCAGTGCTCAGTTTCTTCACACTCACCCTTAGGTACTTCTGATCATGGTTTGGTCTCTCTAAAACTATGATCTCACTCTTCTTTACCATCAGAAACCCCCGATCATCCTACATTTTACAACTACCTTAAAGCTGACTGGGACTCTTTCCGTGATTTTCATTGTGATGGCCCCTGGGTAGAAATCTTTCGTCTCCCTGTTGTCAAATGTGCTTCTTACATAACTTTGTGGATTCAGGCTGGCATGGAATCCTTTATTCCCTCTCGACAATTCCAGGTCAAGCCTCACTCTTCTCCATGGTTTTCCTCACATTGTGCTGCTGCAATTGCCAATCGAAACCATTACTTCGATATCTATCAGCAAAACAATTCTCCAGAAAACAGACGTCAGTTTATTACTGTTAGGAACCATTGTAAAAAGGTTTTGTCTAATGCCAAAGCCCGCTATTCTCAGATCATGAAATCTCATATTTCATCACAAAAATTAGGCTCTCGTGACTTCTGGAGAATCTTTAATAGTATCAATAATAAGGGTAAGTCTGTAATTCCACCTTGTTTGTATGGTTCAGACTCACCTAAAGTCACCTCACCTAAAGACAAAGCTGAATTGTTTGCCAAGAACTTTTTATCAATATTATCTCTTGATGCCACTAGTTGCGTTCTACTTGATATAGCCGTCAAACAGGTTGATCCATTGCTCAACATTCATATCACGCCAGCTTCTGTATCCAAAGTAATTTCTCGCTTAGACTCTTCTACAGCTTGCGGCCCAGACAACATACCTGTTATAGTCTTGCAGAAGAGTTCTCCGGAGCTGTCATCTATCTTTGCAAAACTATTTAACAAGTGCTTATCAGAGTCTTGTTTTACAGCCTGCTGAAAAGCAGCATCTGTTATCCCTATTTTTGAAAATTCTGGAGAGCAATCCGATTCGTCTAACTACCGTCCCATTAGTCTTCTTCCTATCATAAGCAAGGTTTTTAAATCTTTAATTAACAAACACTAAATCTCGAATTACATAACCTACTTTCTGATCATCAATATGGATTTCGATCTTCTCGTTCTACGGCTGATTTGCTATCAGTAATAACCGATAAATTTTATTGTGCATTAGATAAAGGTGGAGAGGTTAATTGCTCTTGACATTTCTAAAGCGTTTGATAAAATTAGCATGCTGGTCTTCTCCATAAGTTTTTTTCTTACGGTATATCCAGAAACATCTTTAAGATTATTGAAGCCTTTATTTCCAATCGTAGTATTAAAGTTGTCCTTGATGGACAGCACTTTTCTTCTTATTCTATAGCCTAAGGGGTTCCTCAAGGTTCAATCCTTGGCCCTATACTCTTTTTAATTTACATTAACGATCTTCCAGATATTCTCACATCTAAGGTGACATTGTTTGCTGATGATACTACCATTTATTCTTATCATGATAAGAAGCCAACTCCCTCTGATTGCTTGCAGGGGGCATCTGAGCTTGAAAAGGATCTCACTTCTGCTACAGCATGGGGCTCACGGTGGCTGGTGAACTTTAATTCAGATAAAACTCAATTTTTTTTCAGCCAATCATTATTGCAATAATTTAGACCTTCCTATATTTATGAACAGTAACGTACTCGATGAGTCTCCTACCCTTCATCTTCTAGGATTAACTCTCACTTCTGATCTTTCTTGGAAACTTTATATCAATTCCGTTGCAAAATTATCATCTGCTACAGTTACTTCCCTTTATCGAGCTCGTCACTTTCTTACTCTGGATTCTATTCTCTATCTCTACAAATCTCAAATCCGGTCTTGTATGGAATACTGTTTCCGTATCTGGGGCGGATGCCCTTTCTCTTTTAGACAAGGTCCAACTATGTTTACAATGCGTTTTTACGCATTGTAAACATAGTTGGACCTGCTCTTGCAGCCAACCTCCAACCTCTGTCACATCGTCGTAATGTTGCTTCTCTTTCTCTTTTCTACAAATACTTTAATGGACACTGCTTGAAAGAGCTAGCATCTCTTGTGCCATCTAAAATTAATTCTCGTGTTACTCGTCATTTAATCAAGTCTCATCCTTTTTCTATTACTATTCCTAAGTGCTCTAAAAACTCTAGTTTTCTAGTTTTTCCTCGAACATCAATTTGGAATTCGCTTCCTTCATCTTGCTTTCCTGATCCATATAATTTGCAATCTTTTAAGTCATCTGTCAATCGTTATCTTGCTCTACAATATTTTCTCTTCCAGTAATTTCAAACACTAATTAGTGGTTGCTTGCAGCCTTTTTGGAAGCAAAGATAATAAAAAAAAAAGAAAAAAAAGAAAAAAAAAAAAGCTTTATTTCAACGGACATCTGTCCTTGTGTACTTTCATCTACACCCTTTTAACTTGTTATGCATCTCTAAGGCGTTCACTGCTTAGTGCAGTTCTACTAAGATGCATTGCATTCAAAACAAAAAGTATTTACAATTAAGCAGATTCATACAAATAAAGACATTAAATGACATATAAAACTTTTAACATTTAGAATACTACAAACACAAAACATAATAACTAACACAACTTACTTAACATTGAATCAACACTTAATCATTAAATAAAACTCCCCTTTCATACACTACTTCTCAATACTGGACATCTGTCTAAATATTATAACTTATCTAGCACTCCCTTGCACTTTTGTGAAATATTTCTCCCTTCTCTTAAGACTAACATTAACAACTTCCACTGCGAAACAATAGCAAAATATCATTATATATATATATATATATATATATATATATATATATATATATATATATATATATATATATATATATACATATATAAATGTTTTAATCTTTATATATCTCTACTAATATAACGACTTAGTGATTTGGTAATTCGATCTCTATTTAAACATTCACCAAACTAATTGCTATAGTACCATAATAACAATAGTAATAATAATAACCATAGTATCATATTAACATAAATACCATAAGTAAATACCAAATTAACAACCAAACATTTTCACAACAACACGATTTAGAGAATTCAATTGCACAACATATTTCTTTGAACAATTGTATAACTTTATTATTACAACTGTTTTTAATAACTTATTCTAAAAAACTATTTTACTTCAATTCGTCAAAGGTTGTAAAATAATAATTCCATAAGCGAAGCTTCTTTATTAACAAAATCAGCGTGGATGATCCAGAATAAGGTTTATAATTTGATCGCATGCGTATTAGCAACTAAAACTGTTCTAGGTCTGCGTTTTTTGAAAATTCAAAATCTGATTTTGGATCATCCTAAAGAACGCTAACCGTTTTGTACAGTTAGCCCTAGAAAAGATGCCCCAAAAGTATATTTATAGTTTTTTTTAAAACGCCGACCTAGAAAGCGTGTCACAAGTTTAGCGCATGCGTTTTTCCAACAAAGTTCATCGTAGTGCAAATCAATTTTAGCAATTTATATCAAAGTCTTTCTAGAATTTTTTCACTTTTTAAGTTGTACTTTTTACTTTTATACTTTATCTTTTTAAAGTTTTATATTACTATTTTAAATTCATTGTTTCAGAATTAGAGAGAGAGAATATAAATATATGATATGGTATATGATATGTAATATATTTATATATGGTATATGATAAATATATATATATATATATATATATATATATATATATATATATATATATATATATATATATATATATATATATATATATATATATATATATATATATATATATATATATATATATATATATATATATATATATATATATGGTATATGATATATATATATATATATATATATATACATATACACACACACACACACACGCACATACACACGAAGAAAAAAAGGTGATATTTTAAAACTAGTCAAATCATTGTCTGGAAACTCTTTTAAAGCATGATTCAACTGTTGGAGGAATAATAATTGATTGAAGTGGCTGTCACAGTGTCCTTAAAAACATGCTCATTGGCCAGTCCAGTTACAGCAATAAATACTTACTACCAACTATATATATATATATATATATATATATATATATATATATATATATATATATATATACACTTTACTTATTGTATATATATATATATATATATATATATATATATATATATATATATATATATATATATATATATATATATATATATACAGGCCTTGTTTTAAAGCGTTACGCCTAGAGCGATTTACGTACGCCTTAAGCGTTTTTTACGTACGCGTAGAGCTGTTTTGGTTAAGCTACTTTTTATCATTTTTTAACTTTTAAATTAGCGGTAACATAAAAGAAGTAATTAATTTTCAAAAAAACCACATTAACTTTTAGATAACGTTATGTAAAGGTATTTATTAAAAAAAAGAATTTACTTACTAATAATTATTGTAACTTCTCATTGCGATATATCTTTCCTTTTTATAGCAATTAATTTGACGCAAAACTTTTTATCCAAATATTTAGCAACATGAAAAATTGTTTGTCAATCCTTAACTACAAATTTTTTGCAATGTTTTTAATAAAAAGTAGTAATTTTTTAAAGTTTTTAGTAAAAAACTTTTAAAAAATCTATATTCCATATTTATTAATACAGAATATAAAAGTTTTTTGTAATATAGATTTTTTATGAATTTTTTACTGAATTTATAATAAAAAACATTTGCAAAAAAATTTGTAATTAAAAATTGACATTTTTTTTTAATAAAATCTCAAAAAATGTCTTAATATTTTTGTTATCATGATAACAAAAATATCAAGACATTTTTTCGAGATGTTAAAAAAAATGTCTTTGCTTTTCTAATTAGTTTAATAGTATATAGCTTATAGTTAGTTTAATAGTATATAGCTTTTCTTATTAGTTTATTAGTATATAATTTAAGTTATGCGGGGGTCGGGGGTCGGCACAGAAAAAAAAATTACCTGTTACTTGCAATATTTGAATGAAGACAATTTGTTAAAATTCTTCTGCGTGCGATTCAATAAGTTTTTTTTTTCATAAATCAAGTTATAATATAAGGTAAAGAAATCATGACTACAACATCCGCTGATGACACTAATATTACGTTGAATATATTTATATAACGGAGGTTTTATTATGCACGCGCACATTACAGGTTCCGTTAAATAAATACTAAGGCACGTTTTAGTTTAATGACAGTCTCCATTTTTTACTAATGAATATGTATTTTTCTTTTATAAAACAAAACAAACTAGTATATAAAAACCTTGTATATTTCTATTATCTCTAAATTGTTTAAAGTTCGAATATGGATTGTATTTTAAAGGACAAAAGATTTACTTTAAAAACTTTTA
>NC_061169.1:3913710-4103710 GCF_022113875.1 Hydra vulgaris | reverse complement strand
AATGACCTAGTAAGTCCCAAGTTGTGGGCACTTTCTTCCAGATTATTTTTTAGAATGTTTAAATACACATTTTGATCCATATTTCCATCAATGAAAACCAAGTTTCCTACACCTGAAGCACTCATACACCCCCACACTAAAACACTTCCTCCGCCATGCTTCACCGTTGGACACAAGTTTTGTTTTTCAAATGCTTCATTTGGTTTTCTCCAAACTTTAACTCTTCCATCTGATGAAAACACATTAAATTTTGATTCATCGCTGAAAAGGACCGATTCCCAGAATGTTTGTGGTTCATTGATATAAAGTTTTGCAAAGTGTAGTCGTTTGGCTTTGTTGACTTTGCTGATATAGGGCTTTTTTAATGGTACTCTACCATTGTATCCAGCTCTTCTTAAGGTTATTCTAACAGTTTCAGGGTCCACTTTTAAATTGTAATCATTTTGCAGCATTCCAGCGAGTTTTGGAGCACTTATTTTAGGATTCTGGATGACTGTTCTTAATATAGCTCGTCGATGCAATACTTGAATTTTATTTGGACGCCCTGTACGTGGCTTATCAGCAATTTTTTTGGTGGTTTGGTATTTCTTAATAATAGACTGCACAGTTGCACGTGATTTCTTTACTATTTTTCCTATATTTCGCTGTGATTTTCCCTCTTTCCATAGTCTAACAATAAGCAATCTAATTTCCTCTGCAACTCTCATTTTTATTAATAATCTAACAAAAATAAAAAATATGAAAAACTCATATAAAAAAAAAAAAATACAAAAATCTTACTAAATCTAATTTATATTTTAAAAATGATACTTTAATACTGATTTAATAACAAATTGAGGTTGGAGTGCAGGGTGGATGAAAACTTTTTTGGCGCAAAAACAGGCATTGTTTATGTTTAAATGTTGTATTTTAATTTCTATTCATTATTTTGTAAAATCTTTTTATACAATACTTCTTGAATGGTTAACTGATATAATTAAGTTGAAATTATGCTTATATCTTTGCTGAATGTAAAGTTATCACGTCTGAAAGATGTACAGGATAGGTGGATGAAAACTTTTTTGACACAGTGTATATATATATATATATATATATATATATATATATATATATATATATATATATATATATATATATATATATATTAAATTTTTTAATTTTTGTTTAAATGTATTTTTACTTTATAGATTAAATTTAATGTATTATTTAATGTATTTAATATATTAAATTTTTTTTAAATTTAAGTATTTTTATATATTTTTAACAATTTCATTTTTAATGATTTTTTTATTAATTTTATTTAAGTATGTCAGAATCTTTTGTTATTGTTATATAAAACGCATGTATACACATACCTACATATATAACCATACACATACATTGCATGTGCATTATACACATGTATATACAAAAACACACATACATACATATGTATACATACACATACACAGAATATCAAATATACATACACACAAATACACTTATACATACACACATACTTATACACACACACGCACACACACACATATATATATATATATATATATATATATATATATATATATATATATATATATATATATATATATACAAATATATATATATACAAATTTATATATATATATATATATATATATATATATATATATATATATATATATATATATATTTATATATATATATATATATATTTATATATATATATATATATGTACTTTTGGTGCATCCTATCTAAGGCTAACCTAGTTCATGCAGCATTTGAAAATTTGTGATATCTATTTGAAAAACTAATTAATAATAGTTTATCTTTAAAAGATATTCAGCTGCCTACCATGCAGTTGTGTTATTAACCTTCTAGCACACATAATTGATAAATTATAGATGATAAATCACCAGATGATAACCATATGGTTATAAAGCTTATAATTGTTATCATAATAAATTATTTTAAGTCATTGGTAAAGTTAACTCATGATTGAACAAAATTGAAATTTATTGCATACAAATGATATCAATTAAATTTTTTTGCTTAAAAAAGAAGCAAGTAACTAATTTTCTCTGGATGTTCTTTTTTTCATTTAAGAAATAACTCAACGTGACATTATATGGTATTATGGGTCCCAAAAAGAATATGTGTGTGTTTCGTGGTGCAGCGAAAAACTATATAGAATCAAACTTTGCATTGTCTTTGCAAGTAGACAACAATTGTAAAAATGGGCATATTCTGTTTGTATTCGTTAGCAATAATGAATCACATCAATTAACTATTGAGCAGGTCAATAAACTTTATGGCTTCAATATTTGTTACAGTCATACTAAACTTCTTGTTAATGTATCAAAAAAATGGGCTTGCAATTTTTTAAGAGATTCAAAACATTTTGTTGACTTCTGCAACGAGCCTTTTATTTGTCAAGCAGCAACATTTCCAGCAACAGATTCATTTCAGTCAAGTCCAAGTTCAAGTAAAACTGTTTCGTATTTGTCAGTTGCCTCATCTCCTAAACATTAAAGTATTTTGTCTTCACCTAATAAAAAAAGTCCTTTGTTATCCAGGTTAAGAGCTGACCAGTTGACTCCAAGAAAAAAACTCCTCAAACATAGATTAAGTGTTTTTGCTACTGAAATTGCTACCGAAAAACGAAAGCATAGAGAGGATGTAAAGGTGTTAGAAGAAAAAATTAAAACAAGGCCAAGATTTAAACATCTCAATGAGACTATTGCTTGCAAAGAAAAGACAATTCGAAGTTTGCGGAATAAATTAAAAGTTCAACGTCTAAACTTACAGCTGAATAAGCTTCAAATTTCAAATTTTCGTTTGAAAAAAGAACTGAAATTCACCCAAACAAAGCTGTCTAATGAAGAAGTTATCTTACGTCAACAACTTGCTGACAAGAATGTAGAGATTAATGACCTGCAAAATGATATGCTTATTTTACAGGAAAAGATAGAGCAAATGCAGCAGAAAGTACAAAGCACCAGATGTAAAAAAGTCTACTCATCTGATATTAGGGCACTTATCTATGACATGCTAGCATGTCAAGTTCCTACACACAGTGTGCCCCAACTTCTTCATAAAGTAGGAGAACACTTTGGGTATAGATTTAGTGACATTCCACATCGCAAAACTGTGGAGCAGATGATGCGCGAGCTGGGTATTATTTCAGAACTCCAGGCTGCTGAGATAGCATTCTCAACAAAAAATTTGACTCTTGGTTTTGATGCCACAACCCAGGAGGGTGTTCATGTCAATGTTGTGCACTTAACAAATGAATCTTCGTGCATGGTTGTAGCCATTGACCAGCTTGCTGGTGGTACATCTTATGACTATATGAGTCATATTACAAAATCTGTGGATAATCTTGCTAAGTTGTATAGTGACTTTTACCGGAAACAATATACTGATGTACGAAGCACGATTATCAGCAACATAACAAACACAATGAGCGACAGAGTGGCAGTGAACCATGCAACTATAACAAAGTTAAACACTTTTTGGCAAAAATCTCTAAATGAACTGAACTGTCACCTTCACCCATTGGATACAATTACTTCTGCTTGCAAGTCATCGCTTAAAGCTTTGGAAACTTCAAAAGGGAAACTTTTTGGTAGAGATTGTTTTGCAGCAAACATTGTTGTTCAGTTAAATAAACTCCGTTACAAGGATGGTAAAGGTAAATAAATATGATAAATTCTTATCATATTTTTACTATAATAATGTCATCTTAATATTTTAAATTTATTTTATTTCAAGTTGTTATTTTGAATTTAAATCTGAACTTAATGTGTTTTGTTAACATACTTGCTTAAAATAAGTTTTTTGCATTGCACTTTTGGTTATAATTTTATTTTTAAAGGTGATCCAAAAGGCTTTGTCACCTTTTTGGACAAGCATGGTCTTCCTAGAGGACTTATACCATGCTATAGGGGAAATCGATTGCACATACTTTTTCATACATGTGGAACTTTAATACATCACTACCAGAAACTTCAGAGTTTTCTGTTTTCTGGAGTAGTGTTATGTGGAGGACTGAGAAATAGTCTTTTCCAAGACTTCACATCTGATACAGGTTAGATGTTATGATAGATTAATAATCAAAATGTTTGGTTCTTATTTTTTTATAGTATATTTTATTTAATTTTAGGTATACGCGAGATGTGTGCCCTAGGTTTAATTGGAAAGTTAGTGACTGGTCCCTGGATGAAAAAATTCTATGTGGCGCCAGGACAAAGACTTGACTATTTGTCTGGCATCCAAGTGATCAAAAATGTTTGCAATGCACTTGTTGAAAGCAGCGCAGAAGCTCTTTCCCTTATTCACCGAAAAACAGATTTTTTTGGAGGTGATCTCAATGATCCAGTTTTTCAATCACTCATAGGCTTTTGCCCAAGGACTGATGAAATGAGAGATGCATTAGCCAGCTGTCTAAATGCTGTCATTAGTTAATGCTGTCATTAACCGTCAGTATGAGCGACAGTTTACTATGACTTTAACTGACCAACTCAAGTCCCGGACATTATCAGCACGCCCACATAATATTGACTGTGAAGAACTTGTGGGTATGTTTAGTGCTGCAAAGCAAAAAGCTCCTAATGCCACACTTTGTTATTTTTCTTCGAAAATTCGCGCATGCAAGAATAAGACAGCTGATTTTCTTTCTGAAAAACCTACTGATAAACGAAATAAATTGATAGCCTGGTCTATTTCTTCAGCCGGTAAAAAGCGCTTAGCAAACATGCAATGCCATGAAGAAATGAAGGCAGAATTGATTAAACGCATGGCTAAAAAGATTCAAAATAAGGAGGAGAAAGAAAGAAGAAAAGTGGAAAAAATATTTAAAAAATGCGTACCTCTACAGGTAAAACAACTCTTCCCAGATCTAGAAAATAATGAAGCTGCAGATATTGATGACATTCTCAATGGAGATGCTGTTGGAAGAAGTATATGCCACATGTGGTATGATGCTGACACTAAAAGCCAGGATATGTACTATGGCAGGCTTCTTAGCATTAAAAAAAAATAATGCTTTATATATAGTTTTTTATTGGAAACCAAATGAAAATGAGGATGATGATGCTGTTGAATATGATATGAGCAAATATCAATTATCTGCAGACATCATAAGCGGTGATTTGATGTCTGCAGTGATTTATCATAAGCAAATTATGGTAACAACCTTATGATAAGTATGATAATTTAATTATGATAAATTATGATAATAATATTATGCTTTATGTGTTATTTAATATGGTATTGTGTGTTTTTTATTATGTGTTTATATATGTGTTAAGGTTATATTTTGTATATATTTTGTAAGTATTTATGTTTAATAAATGTGTAAATCACTGTATTATATGAAGTGTATTATGTGTTATAATGTTATGCTTTTATAGTTTAAAAGTATTTATTATGTTGTTTCCATGGTTTCAAAGTGGTGTGACTTGGCTTTGTTTACAGCAAGGGTGTTGTCCTTGCTAGCCAAGCGGTGTACTTTGAATATTGTGACTTGGCTTTGTTTATGGCAAGAGTGTTGTCCTTGCTAGCCAAGCGGTGTACTTTAAATAATGTGACTTGGCTTTGTTTATGGCAAGAGTGTTGTCCTTGCTAGCCAAGCGGTGTACTGTCATGAAACACATAATAAAGTCTGTTTGTAATCACAAAATGTGTACTTATAAGTATGTTATGCTGTTAGTAAATAAAAAAAATTCTATAAAATCTGGATAACTCAATAACCCTTAATAACTTGAATTAATTTTGAAATTTCAATTGATCCAATTGTTTATGGAATATGCTTTCAATAATCCTAAATATTTTCTAATAAGCTAATTTCTTGGTCCCTTGGTGGTTTCAGTTATTGAGTGTTTACTGTAACGTTTTGTGCTATTTGTTAATCGTGTGATGTTATTGTTGTGATGTTTTGTGTTGATAGACGACTTGGCTTATCTTCACGTCGGTGTCTATCGTTAAAAATGATTATTGGATTGTTTCATTACTGAAACTGATTATATATAATCATTCACTAAAAGCCAAGGATTCAATTTTTAAATAATAATATTTAAAATTTTTTTTTTTTTTTTTAACGTAAATTTTTTTTTTTTATCTCAAGAAAAATGTGTTTTGCTTCTCACATAAATTTGTAAATTTTTTCTCATTGAAATTATAGTGTTGTATTACATACATTGTTCGTTTTGCTTTGTTTTTCTTTATATTTTCGTTATGTTTTTATATATGAATAGAGACCGTTTATACTTTTATTATCTTGGTAAATACGGATCGAGATTTTCGGTACAAATCATAGCTATATTAGTTTAATAATTTGCTAAAACTGGTGTTAAAAATAACTTGAAAGAATTAGTTGAGAATTTGTTGCAGAAAAGTTGCTTTAAGAAATGTCAAACAAATAGAGCTAACTTATTTGACAAAACAAGGATCCGTGACCCGTTTCTATATCTTCCTTATGCTTTATAAGGAAAATGTGAGGCCTTTAAAATATTAATAAATTAAAAATTTTATTAATTTTACAGCCTCAAAAAATACTGGAAGAAATGTTAAGCAAATGTCATCTCTGTTAAATAGACTTTAGTTATGTTAATATTTTTTCTCTTTTAAATTGTTACTTCGTACTGATATATTATTTACAGAATAAAATTAAACTTTAAGATAAAATCAAACCAATAGAGCTAACTTATTTGCTATAACTAGGAACCGTGACCCGTTTTCTGTATCCTCTTATGTATTTTTAATAAATTTTAATGAGAGATAAAAAAAAATTCGTTAATGAATCTTTTTGCAATTGGACTAGTTCCACTATTATTTAAGGCCCTTCCAAAAAAATACACGTTTGTTTCTTTTTAAACATGTTGTTTTATAAGAGTGTAATTAAAAATTTTTGTGAAACGGAGTAAAAATATAGACATTAAAATAGGGACAGAAAAAAACATCAGATAGTTCAGCAACTCGTTTTTTCCTATATTCTATAAATTTTATACTTGATAAGAAGAAGCGTTTTACTGTTAAATATTTTTGTCTTTAAAATGTACGCAATATTATTATAATCGTTTTTATATGATGTTCGCAAAATTTGTTATATACCTAAGGAAATTAATTTGATTTTTTTTTTTTTTTACATAAGAAATATTTTGATTAACTAAATTATTATATTCGCTACTTTGACACTTTATTCAATAAAAATTCAAACCCGAGAAAAAAATACTGCGCGAGTTTGCAAAAATGTTCTATTACAAAACTACCGTTAGCCGAACGTGAAATTTTAATGTTGGTCGCAGTTTTCTTAAGTAATCTTTGTTGTTAAATTTTGATACTTAAACTTGCATAACTTTTTATAGAATCATTCTTTTTCTATGAAATTTTCGCCATTTTAATATTAATTTAAAGCTCTTTCCAATGATATATAATAGTCTTATATATAAACGGTTTAAAATTTTTATGTACGTACCTACATGATATGAAAAGGATTCTCTTTGACAAGTAAACGGGTTGTCAATTTAAAAATGTTCACTTAAATTAGTTTGTTGAAACTTTTATTTACATTTGTAAGTAACTTTGAAATGATTTTTTTTGCATTTTGATTCCATTTGATAATAATAATGAAGAGTTCAGAATAATATCCATTGCACTGACTTAAATTATTTTTATTAAATTGATTTGTTAAATTATTGTCAAGAACATTTTTTTCAAATACAGATCTTTTCTTTAACTTCAAACTCTTAATAATATTATATTATTAATATTAGTAGAATTTTAGAATTCTATATTACAACTGTACAATTTTAAAATATTTTTCATTTAATAATTCAAAAAAATAAAAATTCTAAAACTCGATTAAACGTGTAGAACAAAATATTTAATATAAATAAGTCTGTCACGTAACTTATTGACGTTTGCGATGTTCTCTGGTGTTTTTCCAAGAAACCTTATTTTTTTAAAGAATTCTCAAGTCCAATCCAATTAGCGCTTTTTGAATTTTTAGCAGAAATTGAAAACTTTTCCTCAGTTCCGATAAAAATTTATGCGCGCGCAGAGATGCAAAACAAATATTTTTTAACGGTGAGGCACTTGAAATAGGGGGTGAAACCCCCTGCCCTATCCCCTCAAAATTATAAATAAAAACAAACAAAAAAAAGAAAATAAAACGAAATTGGTAAGTCGTGTATGTAAGTGCAAATTTGACGATGATTATAAAAGAAAACGTATATGGGCAATTCCACGCTCAAGTGAGTTATTTCGATAAAATGAATAAATAAATTCAAACAAAAAGCAAGGCATCATTTAATTTATAAGTTTAGTTTAAAAATTTTTAATTTTGATCAATAATGATATTTGTTTTATTTTTTTGTTTTAAATTTTAAATTAAAGTCATACGTCATACTTTCTATATAAATGGTAATTAAACTACATCTTGATAAAAGCGTAGAATTGTCCCCGTAAGTAACGATAACTAATTTGATTTAAGGTGGTAGATCCCCTTTTTTAAGAAATAAGATCCTCCTTTTTGATATTTTCTCAAAAAATAAATTTTTATTGATTCTTATGAAAAATTTATCGAGGAATTTGAATTTTACTTCTATACCAATTACTTTTTAATGTAAAACACTCAATTTAGCCATTGCCGTGTTAATATAAAAAAAAATCAAACTTTTTCGTAAAACTTTTTTTTACGAAAAAAAAGTTTTCTGCTATTCAAGCTTCTCTTCTTTTCTTATTGTGTCTTCTCCTTCTTACTGCTTAAATGCTTCTTGTTTACATTACGTAACGTACCTGGATTTTATTAGTTTTCTGTTAACGCAAAGTTACTTTTATTTTTATACAAAATTTTAAACGATCAATCTAAAAATGAGACATTATTAAAATCAATATGACCAATAAATAGCGATGAAGTTGCCTATATATGCATGCATGTATGTATGATATAAAACATATAGTAGTATGTATGACAAAGGAAATAGTTCACAACAAAAATATCTTCTTAATTACTTAATTCTATTTATACCATGCTAGACCCATGGGATTAGTACATTTTTTTTTTTTTTTTTAATTTGCATTCACTCCCAACAAGGCTGCAAGCAACCACTATTAAGTTGGGATTACTAGGAAAAAAAAGAACAGAGTTATAGAGCAAGGAAACGGTTGACAGAAGACTTGAAAAGTTGAAGGTTGTAGGAGTCAGGAAAACATGAAGATGGGAGAGAGTTCCAAAGGATTGAAGTGCGGGGAAAAAAACTAGATGAATAAAAGTTTTTAGAGCATGCTGGGACAGATACAGTAAACGAATGAGACTTAGCTGAATGACGAGTAAAACGAGAATGAATTTTAGTTGATGGAACTAGAGATGATAACTCCTTTGAGCAGTGACCATGATAGTATCTGTAGAAAAGAGAAAGAGATGCAAATTTACGACGATGGGAAAGAGGTTCAAGCTTAGCAGATAGTCCAGGTCCAACAACATTTACAATGCGTTTTTGGACCTTGTCAAGAAGAGAAAGTGAATCGTTAGAAGAACCAGCCCAAATATGACAATAGTATTCCATACAGGGACGAATAAGAGATTTGTAGAGGTAGAGAATGGAATCAGAAGTAAGGAAATGGCGAGCACGATAAAGAGAAGCAACCTTAGCAGAAGCTAATTTAGCAATCGATTGTATATATGGTTTCCATGAAAGGTCAGTAGTAAGCGATAATCCAAGAAGACGTAAAGAGGACGACTCAGTAAGAGGATTGCCATTCATTAATGTAGGAATGTTGACCATACTACGGTAGTTGTTTGCAGTAAGCAATTGGGTTTTTTTAGAGTTGAAATTCACAAGCCACTGTGAACCCCAATCTATTACTGAAGTGAGATCAGATTCAAGATCAGCTGCTTGTTCTAGGCGATCGAAAAGAGAAGACTTTTTGTCAAGACAGGAGTATAAAGTTGAGTCATCAGCAAAAAGAGCTACTTTAGATGAAAGGTTGTCAGGAAGATCGTCTATGTAGATAAGAAACAAAACAGGGCCCAGGATGGAACCTTGGGGAACCCCAGAAGTTACTGGAAATAAAGAAGAGTGTTGGCCTTCAAGGATGACTTTAATAAACCGGTCAGAAAGAAATGATTTGATAATCTCAAAAACTTTCCCAGAAACACCATATGAAGCAAGCTTATGGAGAAGACCAGCATGCCAAACTTTGTCGAAAGCTTTAGATATGTCGAGAGCAATAGCCCTAGCCTCACCGCCTCCATCTAATGCACGATAAAATCTTTCAGTTACAGCAGTTAGCAAGTCGGCCGTAGAGCGAGAGGATCGAAAACCGTATTGATTGTCTGACAGCAGTTTATTTGACTCAAGATGAGATGTGAGGAATTTGTTGATCAAAGACTCAAAGACCTTGCTAATAACAGAAAGAAGACTGATCGAACGATAATTGGAGGGGTCAGAATTTTCTCCAGAGTTTTTGAATATTGGAACCACAGATGCCATTTTCCAACAAGCAGGAAAACAAGACTCAGTCAAACACTTGTTAAATAGTTTAGAGAGAATTGAAGAAAGTTCTGGAGAACAATTCTGCAAGACTGTGACAGGAATGTTGTCTGGACCACAAGCTGTAGACGAGTTTAATTGAGATATTACTTTAGCAACAGAAGCCGGAGTGATTTGAATGTCTAACAATGGGTCAACCTGTTTGACTGGAATGGAAGGAAGAGAATGTCCATAAGATTCAAGAGTGGAATTAGAAGAAAAGTTCTTTGCAAACAGTTCTGCCTTATCCCTGGGAGAGGTAACAAGATCAGTCCCATGAATGAGAGATGGAATGTTAGATCTACCCTTGTTAACAATGTTGTTGAAGATTTTGCAAAAGTCTTTAGAGCCTAACTTCTGCGATAAGATGCGAGATTTAGTGAACTGAGAATAATGGAGTTTAGCATCAGAAAGCACCTTTTTACATCGATTTCTTGCAACAATAAATAGCCGTTTGTTCTCAAGAGAGTTGTTCTTTTGAAAAAGATGAAAAAAATGGTTACTATTGGATATAGCAGCCGCACAAGAAGGAGAAAACCATGGAGTAGAATGAGGCTTGACTTGAAATAATAAAAGCTTTCATTCCAGCCTGAATCCAGGAGGTTACGTAGGAGGCGCATTTGTCAGCTGAGAGAGAAAAAACATCAGCCCAAGGACCATCACGAAGAAAATCACGAAAGGAATCCCAGTCAGCTTTAGGGTAGTAGTAGGTGGTGCGATGATAAGGTGAGCCCAAAAAAGAAAGATTTACAGAGATCATTGCGTGGTCAGAACCACCTAAGGGAGAAAAGGGAGAAACTGAACATAAGCTAGGGTCAGAGACAAGACATAAGTCAAGGAGTGAAGGTAAATGATTAGGGTTGTCAGGAAAACGAGTCACAAAGTTAACTATCTGAGTAAGAGATTGAGAAACGCAGAAGTTAAAGGCTTTAGTGCCAGCAGGATCAGTGGTGTTAGAGCCAAGCCATTCAGTGTGATGGGCATTAAAATCACCAGCAACAACAATATTGGCAGAGGAGTAAAGAGAGAGGGCATGGTCAATTTGATCAGAGATAACATCTAAAAGAGTGCAATCATGGGAAGAAGGAGAACGATAAAGAACGAAGAGAAAGGTGATAGAGTAAAGAAGTGCTAGGCGAAAGCACATAAAAGAATGGTCAAAGGATTCGAACCTGATTTCACGACAAATTGGGGAATTAATGCGTTTGTAAACCCCTAAACCTAGCATGTGACTATTGGAGTCTTTACAAATCAAAGGATAGTACCCATCAACACTGACATCTGAAGAAGGAATTGCAGAATTTAAATTTGTTTCACTGAGTGCAAGCAAGTCTGGTGAATTTTGCAGGAGGTAAGACTCAACTGATGGAAAGTTGCTTCGTAGACCGCGAATATTTGTAAAAGATATTTTAAAATGTTTAGGTGGTGGGGATGGTTTTTTAGGTTTTAAATTTTTGGTTACTTTGGTCATGATTTGGGTTTAATGAGAACTTGACTCATTCATAGATAGAGCACAGCCTTCTTATCAATGAGCTATGCAGTTGTCTCAGTCCTGTTAATTAACCCTAAGCCGTGACATAGGGCTCCTTATGTGGTCTTGACAATGCACACCAAAAGCATTAACAGGGACACCATCCATGCGCAACATGGCACTGTTAATACTCTGATATTTTGCAGCTGTTGATGGAATCAGCCTCTCTGAGAGCTACCACAGAGTTCGGGAAACCTTACTACCAGCCGGCCTCAGAACCATTAAACTGAGTTTTAGAGCTGTACCCTCATATGGAGATAACAGGAAGAGTTGCATAGCCATTATCAAGGAGGCATAAGCAAAATTCTATGAGAAGAGTCAAGGAGATCCAGCATTCATCATCCTAAGCAGGAAACAATGTAACACAGGTTACATCTACGCCAGCCTAATAGATGAAGAAGGGGTTCGAGGCTGGTTAGCAGAATTTCTCTGCTTACCCCTTACATTCCATGCTTACATTCCATGAACACCACTGCAATGCCAGCATTATAGTTTGAGATACATTTTCTGTTTTAGAATAAAAAAATTTTCCTTCCAATACAAGACATGTAAACATTTTCTTACAAGAAATATAAACTTTTACAAAAAAAATAATGAATTCTTTACAAATTCGTAATTAATCTAAAATAAGATATGTTTCAACAGTTCAGCTGAGATTTTTAATACTATTAATGTTGAGAACCTGGCCGTAAGTGCAATAAAGCATCGTTAAGTACCTAATACTATAAATCGAATACTTTAAAAAAATTATTACTTTCAGGTCGTGATGCATCTATAAAAAATTATTATGTTGGGATTTATTCTGTATTTTTAGTGTTGGTTCACTGTTGTAAAGGCGTTTCTAATTTATCTGAAACTTTTTACTTATCAGAAATACACGAGAACTCATAGGCTCATCATCTGGAACACAATCTGTGTTTCATCCAAAAATCTGTGAGGTCCAAAAAACACTTTAAAAAAGAAAAACTTTTTTGCTTTTTTAAAGTATTTTTTATTATTATCTATTAAACGCATTTTTTATCCATAATTATTTTCAATCTTTGTTGCTATAAAACTGCAAAAGTCATGGTTCTTATGGTTTCCGCTACACCAGGGCCATGCTATTAAATAAACGAACATTTTGCAAATTTAAAGTTTATGTAAATAAGTATTTACATAAACATGTTGCAATATGATTTTTACTGTTTTTTGAACATATTTATAAGTTGACTTTATTTTACTTGCGTTTACTGTAATGTATTTATTACTGTACTTTAACGCAATGTTATTTTTTTTTTTAGCGGTTTTTGCCGACAAGACCTAATGGTCTTCTTTGAGTGTTTTTTTACCTATAATTTTATTTCTCGTATATATTTGAATAAATATTGTATAAAGAACAATAAAAAATAAAAAGTTAAAAATTAAAATTGATCATGAATTATTTCAAACACACCATGTACGTAATCGACTATAAAATTTGATGTTTCCTAATACAAGCAAAGATATCCCGACGGGCATTTGTTTTTAAAAGTTACGTTCTAAATGTGTTTTAAACGTCTTTTAAACGTCTTTTAAATATTAATGTTTAAATGTCTTTTAAACGTCTTTTAAACATTAATGTTTAAAAGACGTTTAAAAGACATTTAAAAGACATTTAGATCGTAACTTTTAAAAACAAATGCCGTCGGGATGTTGGACATAATTAACTTAAAAGGGTTGTTCTTCTACTTGATCATTTATTTTTTGTTCTGATGATTTATTATATGAATTATTTTCACACAAAATTATTTAAATTACTTTTAAAAAATAGTTATGGAAAAAAGAATCCTTTTTTAAATTCGTTTCGCCATTCCTCAGCAGACTTATTTTCTGTCTCCAATATAACAATACAAGAAAATTACTCTTTTTTTAAATAGATTCAAGTTTAAAAAATAATATATATATATATATATATATATATATATATATATATATATATATATATATATATATATATATATATATATATATATATATATATATATATATATATATATATATATATATATATATATATATATATATATGAAGACCACACGGGTAAAACCACAGATGTCACATTTTTCTCATTTCGAGAAAAATGAAATTTAGTGTTTAGTGACTTTAGATATCTGTTTATTAATAATTTATTTAATTAAAAGTACATTTTTCTGACATTTTAGTCCTTATACAATATAAAAACGCAGTTTTTGTGCTAAATACAAGTATTATTTATTCACAATGTTCTTTTGAAAACAAGACACTCATTTTGGACATCTGTTGTTTTTCCGTTGTAAACTTATCAACTCGTAAATTACGTTAGATTGTAACCTTTTAGAGCACTTATTTTTTTTTAAGGTAGATGGTAACACATTGTAATTTACAACTACAACGTACTAAGTGTGTGATGGGATAATAAAGCCACCGCCCCCTCCCCCTCTTTTAATAAAAAAAATTCGATTCACGTTCACAGAAAAACATTTTAAAAAATCAAAATGTTTTTTAAAATGTTTTTCTGTGAACGTAATGTTGTTTACTTCATCCGAAAAGTTAGTCATGTGACTTACGCTTTTATTATCATTGGTTTAGTTAAAAATAACTTGTTTTTTACGCGGTAAACATTGGACAACAGTGGTTGTTTCAAAGTTGCCCTTTTTTTTAAATGACCATAGAACCTTAAAACATAGTTTTTTTGTTATGAATTTTTAAATTAAAATAGGTTAATACTAAAATATCTTAAAAATATATAAAACTTGAAATTTTCAAAAAGTGGACATCTGTGGTTTTACCCGTGTGGTCTTCATATATATATATATATATATATATATATATATATATATATAATATATATATATATATATATATATAGAAGTGGAGGAGTCAAAAAATGAATTTAGTGAAGTTTTTTTAATTTTTTTGTAAGGGGGCATTGATAAAGTACGTACGCAGTAAAACCTCTGATTTAGGACCCCCCCCCTCTCCTCTCTTTTACGAACCTGTATACTTTTGAAGACACCCCTTGCCCTGCGTACAAACGCATTTTATTTTTTTTTTCAAAATTAACTTGATTTCTTTTCTCCCCTCATTATTTATAAAGAAATAAAAAAAAAAATTGTGACTGAAGTCAGAAAAAAAATAATAAAGAAGTCTTAATCCGCCACTGGTAACATCTTAAGAATGAGCTTTTTAATACAAGAAATTTTTGCTGTTTTGTTCGATATAAATTTAAAATTGCGAAATCGCGGATCTAAATATGTAGCTACGTTCAACTTTTCAATTTTAAGAAAACCCTTACATCTTCGATTAAAATTATCTTTGAATTTGCTGACAAGATTCATAATTGTACGAGTATTTAATTCACTTTTGAAGTTAGCAAAGCAATCAGTTAACTTATAAACGGCTGGTAATATTATTGAACAAGTGGTATATTTTGATCCGCTCAAAATTTTTGTAAAATCATGTATTGGCTCTAATTAATCACTTAGCTCGCCAATTATTACCAGTTCCCAGCTTTTTAATAACAAATCTTTATTATCTTTTTTCTCTGGCTTAATAATAACGTCTTTGATCGATTCGCTAAGTTTAAAAACTGACTGCAACATTAAAAAGATTGAGTTCCACCGAGTAGCAAGGTCGAGTTTTAATTTGTTAATTGAACATTTATCTTCTTGATTGTCAACTTTCATATTATTTAACTTAACACAATTTACAGGCTGAGCAGAAAGCTTATTACTATGTTTAAATAAGCCAACAAGTTTCCTGTATTTCTTTAAAATTATGAAAACGCAATGATTTTCGTCAGTTGATAGCTCATTCTCTTTTACAAGAACATCTTTAACAATTAAATTTAATATATGACAAAAACAAGGTATGTACAACTTATTAATTAGATCTTCTAGACAATGTTTGATATTCGTAGTAGTGTCACTATTAATTGGAAGTGTTTTATCACTTATTTTCCATTCATTTAGAATGCGAGATGTCATTTAACCACATATAGATTTGCCATGTAACCACAGATAGATGGACATCACAAGCAAGGTCTATCTATCTGTGGTTAAATGGCAAAGTTCAGTTTGGTTTAAAAGATGCATTACTTTTACCTTAAATGATTATGATACGGTACTATTTCATACGAAAACTTTTGTCTCGTTGGCAATTTGTACTTGTTATTAAACAAAGCTAGCATTTTAATAAAATACTTATTATCAACAATCGACAGCGGTTGACCTGTTTAAAGAACAAAGTTACACATAGAGTACTTAAATATCTATATTGCTGCAAACTTTAACAATATGAGTGAGAGCTGCAAACGCAGCTTCTATAGATACACGACAGTAGTAGGAAAAGGAAAGTTGATAGAACATTTTTATTTTCAACCAAATTTTCAACCATAAATTAATATTAATATTGAGGTTAACATTGAACCATGTTGTGTATAATTTATTTAGATAAGAAATAATTTTTTATTTTAAAAAAAATTGATTTTTTAAAATAAGTGTTAAATTTTATTTCTTGTTATGAAATATTACGAAAAATTCTTAAAATGACGTCACGTGACTTTTCTTGCTTCTTATTTATATCCAATAGAATGTAAATATTTTAACATTTCAAGGTGACCATTTTCAGCAGCTTTATCTATTGCATCTTTTGTTCCTTTATACCCTAATTCATGTAAATATTTAATTACTTCAAGGTGACCATTTCGAGCAGCTTTATCTATTGCATCTTCTGTACCTTTATATCCTAATTCATGTAAATATTTTAATATTTCAAGGTGACCATTTTTAGCAACACAATCAATTGTCCAATCATAACATTCATACCCTAATTCATGTAAATATTTTAATATTTCAAAGTGGTTATTTATAGCAGCATAACTAATTGCTAATTTATCAACTTTATATCCAATTTCAAGTAAATATTTTACTACTTCAAAGTGACCGTTTATAGCAGCAGAACTAATTGCACATTTTTCATATTTATACTTAAATTTATATAATTGTTGCTCAAATTCAAAGTCATAATTTTCAGTAGCATAATTAATTGCTAATTCTTCATAATAATACTTTAATTTATGCAAATATTTTACTCGTTCAAGGTTACCATTTTCTATAGCGCGAATAATTGCTTTTAATATTTTAATAACATTATTTTTATTTTTTTTTTTTTCTTCGTCTTCCATTATTTTTATATACACAAGAAAATTATTTAACTTATTTTTCAATTTTTTTTATTTTTTAATGCGCATGCGCTAGGATTTACTTACGCGTAGTAGCGCTTATGCGTAGTAGTAGCATTGGTTTGCTTTATCACTACTAGAATTTATAATCACTACGTGTATCAAAATTATTAAATATATCCATTTTCTACAGCTAAATTATAAAACGATTTTGAACCTTTATACCCTAATTTATGTAAATATTTAATAATTTCAAGGTTACTATCTGATTCTTCGCTTATCTGGCTATTTACTGCACAATTAAATGCATATTCTGTACCTATATACCCGTTTTTATGAAGATATTTTAATACTTTAAGATGTCCATTACTTGCAGCATTATCAACTGCATCTTCTGCTCCTTTATACCCGTTTTTATGAAGATATTTTAATATTTTAAGATGTCCATTTTTTGCAGCGTTATCAATTGCTAATTCTGTTCCTCTATACCCTAATTCATGTAAATATTTTAATACTTCAAGATGACCATTTTCTGCAGCTTTATCAATTGCATATTCTGTAACTTTATACCCTAATTCATATCCAAAATCAACTGCCGGTCCTTTTCCTTTATACCCTAATTCATGTAAATGATTAATAATTTCAAGATTTCCATTTTCAGCAGCATTTTCAAAAGCATCATTTGTACTTTTATACCCTAATTCATGTACATATTTTAATATTTCTTCATTATCTTCATTATCTTCATCATCTTCATCTTCTTCATCATCTTCATCTTCTTCATCATCTTCATCTTCATCATCTTCATTAACATATTCAGTAGTTTCTGTAATTTCAGTAACTTCAGTAGTAAATGTAGTAACTTCAGAATCATCAGTCATTTCAATATCATGAATATTAATAATATTTAATTTTTCTTCAACTAATCTTAATCTTTCATTTATTGATTTTAATAATTCTTCAATTTTATTTTCCATTCTTTTTATATATAAAAGAAAATTATTTAAATCATTTTCAAATTTTTTTTATTTTTTTTAATGCGCATGCGCTAAGATTTACTTATGCGTAGTAGAAACATTGTCCTAACAATAAAGCATAGCTTCCAGATTGTCCAACTTGTGCATCACCAGAGTTGAGTGTCACTACCATTCTTCTTCCACTACCAACGCTTGGCATACTTTCAGATGAATTAAAGTTTCTATAAAATGAAATTGTAGTTGATGGACCAATTGTACTAGTTGATTGATTCAACAATCCTGATACTTCATTATTAAATGAGGTTAAATTAGATCCATTCCATGAAGAGAGATAAAAATCTTCTAAACCTGATGAAGCATAGATACATTGACTGTTAACATCATATCCAGAAAATGTAGTATATCCATTATTATTATAAGGTGTCCAAGGTTGAATGACAGAGTTAGTATTGGTAGGAGCACCATATCCATCATAGATGCGAACTCTAGATTCCCACCAGCTTCCAGATCCTCCAATGACATGCATTCTTATGTATTTCAAATACACTCCGTTTCCATTATCCATAGCATTCATTAGCATATATTCACTACCATAAGTTGTATTTACATATCTAAATGTTGTTGAGTACATTTTAATGGATGAGATGGATCGAGGTATTAGAGGATTAATACTAGTTAATGCTTGTTGTAACGATGAAGTTCTTGTGATAAAAGGTTGTAACCAAAAGGTCACTGAATTTCCTGTTTTATTGTATAATTGTATATTCAAACTTGATGTAAAAGGAAGATCAAATGTAAAATATCCTCCTAATCCACTTGCACTAAATACATTACATCCTTGTAAAGGGTTTGCATAATAAGATCCACCAAGTGGTGCAATTAATAAATCACAAGCTAAAGCTGTATTATTAATACCTACACCATCTGTTACAATAGAATCATTACCAATGCAAAGTACATTGTCAGCATATATTTTTAAAAACAAGTTACCTGGTACAGTATTAGGTGCAATAGTAGATCCTGTAAATGCAATCCACAGTTTTCTTAGAATTCCTGAATTACCACTATAGCTAAAAATAGTATATGATCCTGGAGTTGCATAGAATGCTTGAGATTTTAATCCAAGGCATGTTAAACTTGTATTGGGAATGATATCTAAACTTTGATTTTGCTTATCATCAACGTAGCTCTTTGTAACTGCATCTTGTGCATTAGTAGGATTAGCTACATTGATCAATTTATTTGTATTTAAATTTATATTAGCAGTTGCAGGATTATAACCATCAGTTCTTAGATACAAATTACTAGAAATCTGATTATTATCTACATAATGTTTTGTAGCTGCATCCTGTGCATTAGTAGGATCAACTACATTGATCAATTTATGTGAATTCAAATTTATATTAGCACTCATACTATTAGTTCCATCTAATTTTAGACATGCACTGCTAGAAGTTTGATTGTTATCAACATAATTTTTTGTAGCTGCATCTTGTGCATCTGTAGGATCAGCTACATTGATTAATTTATGTGAATTCAAATCAACATCAGTAGTGGCTGTATTGCCAACATTAATGTTGATATTTAATCCATCTGTTGTGTAACCATATAATGAATTACTACCGGCTATATTCATACTCATTTTAAATATGCTATATTTTTTTAATTCAATATAATGAGTTTTCAATACTTTGAAAATCAACACCTTCATCAAGCTTTTTTAATACATAAAGGCACAAGTGTCCGCAAAAAGAAGTGTCTCCAAACTGAATTCTTTTACTATTATAATAAACAGGACTGTGTAAATATTGAACAAGTTCAACTGGAGGTGGTAATGCATAAGAATCAAAACTTAATTTTTCTTCTCCATCTTTATACCAACAAATCCAATGAAATCCACTCGTACTTGAATCTCCAGTATTTAATATTCCACATTCTTTGTTTTGTGTATTTTTAGGTAATTCATCTCTTACAAATACACCTCTAAAGTTTTTAATTTTTAATTTTTTTGCTGCTTTTATTAATTGAAAGTTTGTTAAGGGTACATTTGGCAATATAATTCCTTCAACATTGATATGTTTGTCCATTTTTATTAATAGTTTTAGATTTTTTTAGATCTTTTTAAGATATAAAAAATAACTTACCTGTGTGTTTGCCTGCCTGCTTGCCTGTTTATTTCCAATCAATCTGAAATGAAAAGTTGGGTTTGGGTTCTGAAGGAATCAATGTTTTATTCTCTTTTAATTTATAATGTCCATATGCTAATGTGTGAATACCATCTTCTTGAATTACTCTTTTATCATCTTCTGCACTCAATGCTATTTTGTTTATTTCTTCAGTATAAACATCATGTAAATGAGATCTTATGACATTCATTTTTCTCATTTGATCTTTCTTATTTATAAGGCAGTCTTTATAATCTTCATGTGTAATATAATTTTTTACTACATTTCTCTTTACTCCTTTACATCTCTTTTTATCTTCTTCATCTATTTTGTAAGAATACAACTTTGATCTGAGTCCAATAAATTCCGTAATTTGTTTTCCTGCTGATTCATCTTTAAACATTCCTATTACTTTCTTATTTACACCAACTTTAAATCCATTTTGAACAGCTGGATGATCTTTATTAAATTCACTTGTATCAAATTTACTTTCAATATCATTAGAAATATCTGCATAAAAGTCTTTTGTTTTTATTTCATAGATTAATGAATCTGTATCTGTATATAATAGTTTAGCTTTATCTCCATATTTATTTTTCATGTAATCATAATGAAATTCGTACATTAGTGTTTTGCTCAAATCTAAAATACACATACCCAAGTAAATAGGTTTGTTATATACAAGCTTTGTTCTTTTCATATGTATTGCAATTAAATTATCATCAAATATCGTTCTACTTTCATAATTTGGTTTTGATGATAATTTAATAGCTTCTTCTCTTTTAGAAACTAATCTCACATCAACTCTGTTTTCAATGTTTTCCATTGTTTTTCCAAATACTGAATTGTTCATAAGTTTGAAAAAGTCTTTTTCAAAATCATTTGTTGCTTTTGTTCTTAGATTTGTATTGAGTTCAATGTATTTACTTAACCATGCACTTTCTTCAAACTTTATTCCTCTGTGAATTTTTGTTAATTTCATTCCTAGTCTTTCATACAGTTTTAAGTTTTCATAGTGAATGATATAATTTTTCTTATGATTTAAATTAGGTATTAATTTATCAACTTTGTCTATTTTTAATCTTTCAGGGGCTAGAGGATAATCATTATGCAAATCATGTAAATACTCAGGATATTCTAAATCTACATCTAATATGCAAGAAGTAGATTTCCAATTTTTTAATTCTTCTTCATCCATCCATTTAAATCCATGTGTTGGAAGGGGTTTGCTCATTGCCCATCCATATAAATTATTTGCATCTAGATACTGTATGTAAGTAGATTCTTTACTTTCATCATAATTTTCAATATATTTATTGTTAGCAGTTCCTAACCTGTTAGAAACCATACTAATTCCACCTCTTATTCCTTCTTTTATCATTAAGATCATATCATAATCACTTAATAATTCTAATTTTACTTCTGTTATTTTCAAAGCAGCATCCCAAGCTAATCCTGGTGCTGTATAGTACCAAGCAGGATCTAATTTGTAATTGTTAAAACATACATCTCTAAAATTTTCAAAGACATCAGCTAGTAATAATACATCAGATTCGTTATATAAATTATGGTAATCTCTAAATGTTTTACATTGAAACTCTTTCCATACATTTTGTGCATGTAAATAATCTTCATCACTTATTCCTTCATCATTTAATCTTGAATAAAATGATTCTTTTGGTGGTAGTTGTGTTTCATTTAATTTATCAATAGAGTCAACCCATTCATAAGGATAAACACCTTTTCTTAACAATAAATTGAGTTCATTTCCAGAATAGTATCTACTCAAATTTTTACATTGATCTTTTGACAAATTTTTAGTTAAACTATCTAAACTAGCAGCCATAAATTTAAAACTATCGAGAAAACGTAGTTGTAGTTTAACCTCAACTTTTTTACCTTCTCTATTCATAAATTCATTTACTTTAAGTTCTTTAGAAAAGCTGATATATTTTTCTTCATTGTTAGGAATGCAATTTAATTTTCCTCCTTCTGATTTTCCTCCTTCTGATTTTCCTCCTTCTGACAATTTCTTTATGAACAAGTGAGAGTCATAACCAGATAAATTGTGAAATAGTACTGGAATGAATTTTGGATTTTTAAATTGTAAATTACACTCATTATGTGCAGCGCCTCTATATTTTCCAGTAATATGACAATGATCTTTTACTTTATCTTCATTAAGATCTTTTTCACAAATATGACAACTTTTTGCATTATCAAAATTATTTTTGTCTTTACTATTAAATATTATATCTTTTGGAAACTTTAAGTACTTGTTATAAATCTTTTTTACATCTTCTTCTAGCATATTAACAAATTTTTGTGCTACATCTTCATCTTCATTACTTGCAGTGAATGTAACTAGTTTACTTTGATATATTTTTTCATCAAAGCATTTAATATAGTAACAAAATGAACTAGGTGTATGCTTTTGGTACTGCTTTGTATATGATTCATCTGGGTTAGGTGCACAAGTGTTGATAGGTTTTATAACACTTTCAAAGTCTGCATAGACTACAAAAGGAACTCTCATAGACTTGTTATAGTTTTTAAACTCAATCATTGTATTTGGTTTTGGAAGCTCAATTCGTACTGAATCATGAGTATTACAATACAATTGATGCTTTGATAAAGATTTTTCAGTATTAAATCCTGACAAGCAATTTCTACAAAAATGTTTTTTACCATCATGTTTTGATATTTGCGATGAAAGTAATCTACTTAAACTTTTTATTAAACAATAATGATTTGTATCATTATTTGAAATGAGTAATAAATCTATTTCATGTTGTCTTTTTTTGTTTTCAGATATTCTTAAAGGATAAACAGAATTTTCATAACCAAATACATTAACACTTATATCTTGATTATTTTTCTCAAATTGAGTAATTTGTTGTAGTGATACTGGGAATTTTATTTTTTCCCAATTTAATTTCTCAGATTGTTTTTTTAAATCTTTATCTACTTTTTCAGGATGAACATCTTTAGGATTTAAAAATCTAGCAACACACCACTTAAAGCATTCGTTGTCTTCATTCTTCATATTAATAATTGCTTTTTTAGCTGCCAACTCTTTAGGAAGAGGAATGTAAGATTTACCTTTAAGTGGCTTATATTCAATGATATTTATATCCATCTTTTTAACTGAAACAAATCTCCAACTTGATCCTAATTGTTGAAATGCTGACAAGGATTCTAAAATTTTCTGTTCAGCTCTTTCATAAAGTTCGTTTAAATCTGTTGACTCTAATACAACTTCTGCTTTTGTTGAAAAATGATGCAAAATTGTTATAGTTTCTCCTGTTTTAAGATCAGTACGCTCCATTTCACATGAAAGAACAATATTGATCTTTGATCCTTTATTACTATTTAAAATATTTAATACATTATTTTTAACTGATTTCATATAAGATAAAGCATCAGCTCCTTCAACTCCTTCAGCTGAAAATTGTTTAGTTATATTTTTAAGAGCTGATTGTGTTAATTTAAATACTATTGGTTTTCTAAGTCCAAATCTTTTATACAAATTAGAAACTGTAGACTTTAACGATGTAAGTTTTTCATTAGCAACATTTTTAATAGGTTCAGGAACATAGTCTATAATCCAATCAGCAAATGAATTCACTTTGTTCTTAATATTATTAATATAACTAATTGGAACATATTGCGTAGGTGCTAAAGAATTTTGTGTAATGTTGTTTGGGATTGGAATATCTAATATAGGAGTTGTTTGCTCAATTGCTCTAATAAGATCTGCTTTTCTCATTCTATAATAATATCTAATTCTTCGCTCTCTTGCGATTTGTTTTAATTCTTTTACATTTCTATTTTCCATTTTTATATATACAAGAAAATTATTTATATCATTTTCAATTTTTTATTTTTTATGTAAAGAAAATTAAATAATACAAAAACGATTTCTTTTAATATTTTTATAGAAAAGTCTATAAAAATAATTTATTTTTCATTATCTATTTTATTTTTGTGATAATGCATCTTTTTCTTTACTTGCTCTTATTATTTCAATTTTTACTCCATCTACAATCTTCCCATTTTTACTAAAAATATAAGTTTTAGAGCGCTTTTCTTTTTTATTATAGGCATAAAATGATTTGTAATTTTTAACTTCACCAGTTTCTATATTAGTAAGTTTAATTTCCCATGGATCTGTTCTAATTGTTGCAAGATAATCATATTTAGGATCTCTTTCTTTTTTTTCTTTTGTTGGAAGAAATTTTGGTCTTCCAGCAGATTTTTTTTCTTTTATTACTTTTTCTTTTTTAACTCTTTTAACTCTTTCAATCTTTGGTTTTTTTTGTTTCTTAGTAATGATATTTGTTTTTACAGAATCTTTATCAATTAAATTATTATCCATAGCAATCATAACTAATGCCATAGGATCTTTAGATGTTTGTTGTATATTATTATCTTTTAATAAATTTAATAAATACTTTTTCGTATATTTTATTTTATCACTCATTCTTTTTTATATATAAAGAAAATTTATTTAAATAATTTTCAAATAATTTAAATAATAGTATTTTTTTTTTATTGCATATATTTTTTAAAATAATTATTTTTCTTTCAGAACCTAACGAAGTCTGAGTTCCAAAGTAACCTAATATTCAAACATAAATCTATTTCCATTAGAAGTAAGTTTTCCTATTCTATCTGAAATGACGAGAACATATATTAAAGTACCTGCTGGAACAGGTGTATTAAATTCTGCTTGAATTTTAATATTTGCAGTATTACTTTTCATTTTTTCTGATTGTTTACTTACATCAAAATACATAATAGGATATAAATCTCTATAATCTGAAGGAGTAATACCACATAGACTAATAAGATCAGTCATATTATAATAATCTTCAGCAAAATTAGATGCATTTTTATATGCTCTACTAATTTTCATATTTGGGAATGATAAATTATAATTAGTAGCAGGATATCTTTCTTCATTATTAATATTAACCCACATGTTTCTCAAATCACAATGATCAAATATTGAAGCATTTTGTTCTTGATTTTCATTCCTATTTGTTTGAAAACCAACAAGTATATATCTAGGTTTTTCAGTAGTTTTTGTTCCTAAGTCCCAATCAAATGAAGTATTTTGTGGAACATTAGTTTTACTACAGTACCTTGATCTAAAACCAAAATCAAGTATTTCTTTTTTAAGTATTATATTACCAAGTTCATTTTCTTTTATCAAAGATGGAGTTGCACGTTTCATCATTAATGATATTCTTGTAATATCTACTTTTCCTGCAGCTACACCAGCAGCTCTAAAAATTGCATTATTATCGCTTTGTCTTAACAGAAAGAGTTCATGCTTTAATCCATAAAAAACTTTATCATAATCTTCACAAAATCCAAAAATATGACTTAATGGAATACTAACTTCAAATTTACCTTTTGTAGTTGGTTTTTTAATGATATATTGCTGTCTTGCTGAAAAACCTATATTATTCACTAAATCTGCTGCTGCTATATTATCTTTATACCACATTTGACTTATTGCTTTTGATTGTTGAAAGTCATTCGGATATTTTAATAATCCAAGCATTGTAGTTGCTATACCTGGAAAACTAACTATTTCAACAGGTTGATCAAAGAATCTATATTCAATTCTTTCAAATAAATGCATAATACCATTGTTTGCTAGTGCTATTGCATCTCCATCTGCATATGCAGCCCCATCTGCTTTTACAAGCCTTCCTTCAATTTCTAAATAGGAGTTATGCGGATGATAAAAAGAATCACTGCTTTCAATAAAAATTCTTATTTCTCCTGAATTTAAATTAGAATTAACAGAGGGTGTAAATTCATATTCTTCATATTTTTTAATTTCCTCGTCATATACTAATTTATCAGTAATATTAAATATATCAGATTTTACCATTTTTATATATACAATATAATTTTTTTAAATCACTTTCTGCTATTTATAAAATTATATTATTCTAAGCCCATCGCCTTTATGTTTTTTAACTAAATCTTGTATTCTAACAGGTTTACTTTTTATTGACGACCCCATCATGATTTTACTAATATCTGGCACTGCTTCATTTAATTTATTATCTAAAGTATTTATTAAATTTTTAAGTTCTTGTTTATTTTCAGGTGTTAGCTTAGATGATTTATTTACATTTTCTATTAATTTTTTACCTTTATTTATTACAATTTCTTTAGCAGTAGATATTGCAGAAGTTGCAAGTTCTTTCCCTGCTGACTTTGCTGCATCTACAGCAGTTTTTCCCAAATCTGTAGCAGCTGCTCTACTGGCAAGATTACGAGATGCATTAAATGCATTACTTAGTACTTGCTTATTGAGCATACTTAAAAAAGGTGTAAATAGTCCACTTCCACCGACTACATACTTTCGAGTATATCCTTTATTATTTATAACTAACATTTTATTTACACTATATATTTTTTAATTCATTTTAAATGAATCTAGGTCTCAAGAGACTTATTTAATTATTGGTCCATTTTTATTAAAATGATTAGTTAACATTGTTTTCATACCAGATAATGCTCTAAACAAATCAGAAGATTTTGCCTGATTATACATATTATTTATATCTGTAAATACTCCACTTCCACCGACTACATACTTTCGAGTATATCCTTTATTATTTATATCTAACATTTTATTTACAATATATATTTTTTAATTCACTTTGGGATTATCTTAATTGTTTTTTTAAAAGTCCATTTTGTTCTTCTAAAAGATATACTTGTCTTTCTAAAAGATGTTCTGATTTACATTTTGATACAATTTCTTTTATTTCATATTCAATACTTATCGGCTCTCCTTGTAAAGTAAGTATATGCCCATCTTGATCCATTATTGTTGTTTTCATATCCCAAATTTTTTTTGATAATAATCTATAATAAGTTGGATTATTCGGTACTTCTACAATTTTATAACCCACTGGCGCAGATGGATAAAATGAATATATAACATTTGAATATTTACCATCTATAATTGATCCTGTTACAAGGCTATTTGTTACATTAATAGTATTAACATGATTTATATCTATTACTTTATCTGAAATATATACTTTTGATGAGTCAAATGTTATAAGATTACCATCACGATCTCTATTATTAAAACCTAAAAGGTTTTTTATAGAGTCATCATCAAGTTGTATTCTAATATTGCTATTTTTATTAATAATAATCTGTGATCTTTCAGTATTAAAATTTGCTTCAAATATAATAGATGTAGGATCAAGTCTTATACTATCATACTTTTGTTTTTTTTTAAAATTTTCAATATCTGTGCTTGGTACATTTTTAAAAGACTCTTTATATTTAGCAAGTTGATCTTTAAGAGTAGTCATTACATATCTAGTTACAATTGTATTTATATTTTTAAGTTCATAGGATCCTGTTGGGATCTTAATTTGTTGAAAAACAGGACTATCACTAGCTTCTATAGTAATATTTATAGTATTGTTCATTCCTTCAATAATATTTGGAAAACTATTATAAGTCATTAATTTTTTAAGAGCTATTCCATACTCTTTATGTTCATCTAGTTCAATAGGTACTGCCATATTAGTATTTATAACAGTATCGTTTGAAGATATATGTATTGTTATTGACATTTTTTTATATATGTCATAATTTTTTATATTGTTTTCAATATAAAAAAATTTATATGGATCTACTTTCTCTCTCTTATATGAAATTCTATGGTATAACTTTCATAAAAATCTATAGATTTATTAAAGTTATCAATGATGTCAATTTTCATTTCTGAAATGGATTTTGTTTTTAAAGGAAAATATTTCTTTGATATCGGTTGTTCATTAATAACTGAATTTTTAGAAACAATAATTGGAATAAATGAATACATTACAGTCGTTTTCTTAGCATTTCCATTATTAGATACAATTTTTCCATCTACAAGATTATTTAATATATATACTTTTTTGTTTTTAGTTGAATCGCTATAGAGAATAGTTTGAAATCTATCCAATGCCATTTCATATTCTTTATTTTCATCAAGTTTAATAATATCATCAAATTTAATTATAACTGGATTTTGTTTATTTTTTTCTATTTCAATATACATTTTTATATTTATAATAATTATTTAATTCACTCTTCATCTTCGCTTTCTAAGTCTACATCTTTAATATAAAATCTTTCTATCTTATACTCATTTTTAGATACAACTGCATCTAATAATTTTACTTGAATAGATTGAATCATTGATCCTATATATATACCTTCAATTGCTAAGCATCCAACAACATCACATCTTTTTTTAATAAGACTTTCTCCTAAAATATCACCATTTTTATTTCTGAATACTTGATCCATCTTTTTACTTTTATAATCTGTTGGTATTTTTGCATATATAATTGGAGATGCTTTAAAATCATCATTTCTATACTTTAAAATATTCAAGTTGTTAATATTTAAGCTTTTCATACCCCCTTTTTTTAACGTTGCTTCATTTTCATTCACTTTATCTCTACAAAATTTTTCAATAGCTTCAATAATTGCGATAAATATATCATTTTCACATACAAAAGGAATTGAGTATCCTGTAAGTTCTTTTGTTTTCATGTCTCTATTTTCACAAACTCCATATGATAACGATTTTGGTGTTTTTACTCTTAAAGCATCTGAAAGCTTATCATTATATTTGTATTCAATTACTATTTTTTGATATTGAACAGGTTTATTAAATTTTTTTATTTCTTTTACATATAAATTTGCTTCATCAAAATTTTCAATATCTACATATGTCATTCTTTTTATATAAAAGAAAAATTATTTATATCATTTTCAATTTTTTTAATTTTTACATCATTTGCTAGAGTTGTAATTTGAAGTTGTTGTCGTTACAGTGGTATTTGTATTAGCATTACCAGAAGTAGCTGTTACACATATATTCACATTTACATTTGAGTTGTTCATTTTTATATATGTAAGATAATTTATATCGCTTTCAATTCTGTATTATTAACCCAAGAGTTAAAAGTATCAGGATACCCATACCACTTTACTAATGATTTATTACCTTGTTTTTTAATAACTTTTTCAATTCTAAATATCTCTTGACTTGTTTTTTGAAGTTCTTGTTCATAAAAAGTACCTTGTATTTCTTCATTATTATAATCAGTTATTTTATAAGTGGGTGGATCTGTGTATTGAACTTGTGATACTGTAAATACTTCTTCAGTCCATCTTGGTGTATATCCTTTTTCAAATGCTCCCTTCTTTTTAATTATTCTTACTTTATCACCTATTGTAAACTTGGGATGAGGAGACTCTGATATCACTTTACCATTTAAATTTAACCAAACTTTATTTTCATTCTTTTTATCGCTTGCTTCAGCTGGTGTCATTTTAATTGAAGAATGCTTTGTGTTGTTGTATTGATTTACCATTTCATCTAAAACATCAATGTATTTTCTAGTTGAATTAGCAGAAAAGTATTTAAACATTTTCTCTTTCATTGTTCTATTCCAACGTTCAACTACACAGCTTTTTTCTTCATTTTCAGTTGAATAGAGATGAACACCTAATGCTTTAACATGCTTGTTATAAAATTCCAAACCTTTATCAACCCATAATTTATCACATTTCCTAATTTTAAAGATTTTATTCAATGCATTAGCAACTTCGACTCCAGTTTTACTTTTCAATGGGATAATCCATCCATACTTTGAAAATATATCAATAACCATTAATAAGTATTTTATACCATTATTAAATTTAGAATAAGCTTGCATGTCAACTAAATCAGCAGCCCATATTTCATCTATTCCATTTGCAATTACTTTTCTTTTTTTAAAATGTTTTATAACAGGTTTATGAAGTTCATTTGCAAGTTCATCAGTCCATTTCATGTTTTTGCTTTTTTTCCTCTGCGCTTGCAGTTTTTTTGACATAATTCTTTAATACTTATTGGTTCTTTATTTCCCATACCAAACCTTACTTTAGCAGATATGATAGGTTTTATAATCCTTCTTTCTAATTTTTCACGAGGTGTAGGATTAGGTATAGCATCCATTTGTTCAAGCATTATTTTATCAGCTAAATTTCTATTCTCTTTATCTGTAAAATGTTTATAAGCAAGATCATGAATATAAGCTGTTTTATCAACTCTATCTACAGGCATACTCCATTCTTTAGGCATCTCAGTCGAAGTTAATCTTTCATCTAAATTAGTACCAGGTCCTGCAAAGTTCATACCTGGTATATGCATTTCACCTGGAAACTTTTGCAAAGGTAATTTTCTATTACTTGTGAATTTATTAAGTGATTCTACCAAATCACCTCCTTTTTGAGCTCCTTTTATAAATTGACATTTTCTTGTTCCGCAGATTGCACAATTTCCACATTGCATATTTCTTTTGTTTTTACTCACAGCATGTTGTAAGTTGAGTGTATCTGTTTTGTTTTTACATTTAACGCAATACATTTTTTATATATGTATTTTAATTTATTTAATTTAAAAAATACTTTTCGTAAATAAAAAATGGAAATTATAGATTTATCATGGAATGTGAATAAAAGTAAACGTCAAAATAATGAGTTATTGCCTAAAAGTATAAGAGGGATTATTGTTGGAAAATCAGGTTGTGGAAAAACAACATTATTATTAAACTTGCTATTAAGACCTGGTTGGTTAGACTATAATAATTTACAAGTTTTTGGAAAATCTCTTTTTCAACCTGAATACAAAATATTAAAAAATTCTTTTGAAAATAAATTACCAAAAGAAGTTATTCTTAAACTATTTGAGTTGCAAGATCAAATAAATAAAAACAATGTAAATCCAGAGTTTGTTATTAAAGACATTTCAAGAAATTTAAAAGATAAAACAGATATAGAGTGTCAGTTTTATGAAACAGCAGAGGATGTACCAGAACCTGAAAGTCTTAACTGTATTAAAAATAATTTAATGATATTTGATGATTTACAATTAACAAAACAAAACAAGTGTGAAAAGTACTATATAAGAGGAAGACATAGCAATGTAGATTGTTTCTACTTGGCACAAAATTATTTTGAGTTGCCCAGGAGAACGATACGAGAAAATGCAAATTTTATTTGCTTGTTTAAACAAGATTCTAAAAATGTAAATCATATTTATAATGATCATGTTTCAAATGATATGAAATTAGATGAGTTTAAAAAGTTTTGTAATGAAGCTTGGTCAAAAAAGCATGGATTTGTTGCTATAGATTTGTCTTCTGATTTATTAAATGGAAAGTATAGAAGTGGATTAGATTTATTTTATTATCCAACTTCTTTGTGGAAACAATAAATATATATTTTTTAAAAAAATATATATTTTTATGAAGATCAAGTTCCTAAAGAAAATGGGATAATATGGGTACTATTTTCTTAAATGGAGAATTTTCTCCTAATAACATACCACTACCTACTGATGAATAATCATTTCCATTTCTTAAATAATAACCATTCGAATAATTTTCACTACCATTCCATGGGTTTAAAAAAACTCCTTTTCCTACTTTTCTAATTTTAAATCCATAACCATTCTTTTTTCCATAAATAATACCTTTTCCAGCAATTTTATTAACTATAGCATTTCCAGCTGCTCCTGCTGCTCCTGCTATTGCTGCTGTTGCAGCAGTCTTTGCAATTATTGGAGCAGCACTTGCAATAGCTGTTCCAAGTAATGCTAGAAGAGGTAAAAATCCACCACTTTTTTTAACATTATATTTAAGTTGTGCTCTACTCAGTGAAAGCGTTATACCCTTATTTTTTAAATAGGCTGCTTTCATTCTGTTTATTTGTGACTCTGTTAAAGCTAATTTGTGTTCACCATTTAAATCTTCATATGATAGTTTTATACTAGCATTAGTACCAGATTCAATTGCGTTTTTAATTTTTTCACTCTGACTTGCTGACAGATTAATAAAAGTATCATGGTATATTGTCATTTTTTATATATAAAATAATTTTTTAAATCACTTTGTTATTGCTTTCTGTAATGCTTTATACTCATCATCATCTAATTGACCCTGTCGTAACAACTCATCACAAATAGCAACAATCTCATTTCTTGTTCCAGTATTTCCTGCATGTAAACCAGCTAAGCGTAATTTAAGCATATCAAATAGTGCATTTGGATCACTAGGAAGAATAACAACTCCTTTTCCAGACTTTCCAATCATCTCTTCCCAAATAGGTTTTATTACATTAGTGTACTTATAACCTCTAGATGATCTTGGTTTAGCTAAATTTAACTCAGAGCGAATTGCATCTGTTTGATTTAAAATTTCTTTATACTTATTACGATCATCGTTAGTATATCTAACAGGATGAGATTTTACTATAATCTCCCAAAGGCCTGGTGTACCTATGTATTTTTTATCTTCAATAATTATATCATCACCTTCAATAGTTATTGGTTTTTTACCAATGTAAAATTTTTTATCACTTTCATTGTAATGTATACCAAATATATCATCTGATACTTTTTTACTATTTTTAGCAGTATATAACTTTAGATATTCTGCTGCGATAGGTCCTAATCTCATGTTATCTACAACTTCAGGTGGCATGATTGCTTTAGTTTCAGAATCTAGTAAAGCAGGATAATTTGAAAAAGTATTTGCTATTTGATCAGCTTTATTTTCTAATTTAGATATACCTTCTTTTATTCCAGATTGACTATCAATTATTGGTTTGTACAACTTTTCCAAGTTAGTCTGTAAAGCATCATAGCCTAATTTTTCATTTACATCATCTTGATATATACTTTTCTTTAAACTAGCAAGTTCTTTTGCTATTTTTAATCTTGCATCAATATCTGTAGCTTTTGCATACATTTTTATATATGCAATAATTTTTTTAAATCACAATGTGATCCCTAGATCCCTAAAGGGATTAAAATCAACATATATTATGTTTTTTAATACATAATATATGTTTAAGTAATACAAAATATATGTTTTTTTATTTATTAAGAGTATTATTCATCACTTCTATATTCTGATTTTTGTTAAATCTCATATTTAGCAATTCCATAGTTTCTTTCATTGCTTTCTCTTTACCTTGATTAATGAATGACTCTTTAGTCTGTTCATCTATATCATTCTTAGATTTTGTTCTAATTTGTTCAGTCATAGTTTGAAACTTTTCAAGTTCTGAAAGTATCATATTAAATTCTGCATCATCAATATATTGATCTGATATAGCTTTAGAAATAAGACTACTTATTGTATTTAGTTTTGCATCAGCTAGTACTTTAATCTTTTCATGTTTTTCTGCTTTTATTGTAAATTTTTTATTAGCTTGTGATCCTATTAGTGATAATACACCCATACCTAATGCTACACCTTCACATGCAATAGCTACTGGTGTTCCAACTATTGTTGTTAAAAAACCAATACCAACAGCTCCTAATGTCATAGTACTTGCTAGTAATGTATTATCAACTGCTGAAATGATTCTTACAGCTCTGTGATATTTTTTACTTAAAATCTCTCTTCTTTTCCTTTCACATTCTATTTTATCTTGAATTTCACTAATCTTTTGTAATCTAAAGTTATGATCTATAGATTGTGGTGGTGCAGATGGATTTTCTGAAAACTGGTTTAGATCTGGATAAAGCTGCTTACATTCATTATTATATTCATTATTATATCCATTATTACATAGCATTTCTTTTTTCTATAAAGAAAAATTTGTTTTAAATCACTTTTGTTATTAATGCTTCACTAAATCACTTTTTACCAAAATTAAATATATCTTTATCATTACCAAAATCAACACCTTTAATATCAGGTTTATCTATACAAGGTTTATCATTACCAAAATCAACACCTTTAATAACAGTTTTATCTTCATCACATATAGTTTCTTTAATTACTTCTATACTTGATAATAAAGATTTTACAGATTCTTTATCACTTTTCTGTTTAGTTCCTGAGTCATTTTGTTGCCTCATTTGTTCTTCTTTTGCATGTTCTAAAGCATCTCTATGTGATATATAATTTACATTTAAAATACCATTATAAGTTGATATACAACATAACAAATCTCCTTTTTTAATGTTTATATCTTTTTTATCGTTATTATATACAGTTATTTTAATATCGTCAGTAGACTCTGTTACAATAGAATTTAGTAAATTTAGTTCTGGTTTATAATTTTCTGCAATTGAAATCACTATATGTCCTTTTTCTATTTCAACACCACACATTAAAGAAATGTTATTATATGAATTTGATTTTACTGTAAAATCTTCTTGTGCGAATACTTTAATATGTCTATCATTTATTGCTCTATGTTCTAAATCTGAATTAATATAAAAATTTATTCTATATTGTTCATTCTTTTCATAATATAAAAACATTCTACTATTATACATTTTATAAATGTAAAGATTTTTTTAAATCACTCTGTAATCCTCATATCTATTTTGTTTTTAAAGTTCTTGCAATATAATTTAAAATGCTTTCACCTTGATGTAAAAAATTACACTTTTTATTATCATTATTTTTATATATTAATGTTTTTTCTCCTTTTTTATTTTTCTTTAATTTACTCTCTACTAATTTACATGGAGTATAATGACAAATTTCTACATTTTCTTCAATTTCTTTAAAAGAATGAGCATATTTGCAATTTATATTTTTACATTCTTTTTTATCAAGAATATATTTGCATAATTTTGTTTTAGCTTTTCTTAATTTAGATAATTCTGACTTTTTTGGATGAAACAATCTACACTTTTTATTCTTACATTTAGGGTATTCATAACATAGAGATAAATGTCTATATTGACATGAAGATTTAGTGCATATGAGTCTTTCCTTTACAGTATTACAATAAGGAATATCATGATTGTATTTACATTTTCTTCCAAAAGGGCAGAAATTATCATTTAAAATATTTTTACAAAAAATGGGTAGTTTCTCTACAAAATGTATTGTTGAAGGTTTTCCATCTTCAGTAAAATTAATATCTACATTAAATGGTTTTTCAAAACTAAATTTTCTGTTTTTATTATGTTTTTTTGTTAAGAAACTATCTATAGCAGGAAAATCATCATTAATAACATTATAAGTTGGAACATAATTAATCCATTTCAGCTTATCTTTATGCAGTTCCATGATTTGAACTGTTTTTAAAGGAATTGGAACTATAGGTTTTTCTTTAACTTCTTCTTCATCATCTGATGTATAATAAGTAGCTTCATCAGATGTATAATAAGTGTCATCTTCAGAATCTGATTCTTCAAATTCAAATTTTAATATTTCTTCAAAAAGTTTAAATTCTTTTTGAAATTCAGATATTTCATTAATTTCATCATCATACATTTTTCTTTTATTATTTGTAAAAAATACTTTAAATCAAAAAATTTAAAATGAGTTAAATAATTTTTCTTTTATATAAAAAAGAATGGAAAACGAAATGCAAAATTCATTTTTAAGATCAATAAATGAAAGATTAAGATTAATAGAAGAAAAATTAAATATAATTGATATTCATGATATTGAAATGACTGATGATTCTGAAGTTACTACAGTTACTACTACTGAAGTTACTGAAATTACAGAAACTACTGAATACGATAATGATATTGAAATGACTGAAGAAGATGATGAAGATAATGAAGATAATGAAGATGAAGATGATGAAGATGATGAAGATAATGAAGATAATGAAGATGAAGAAGATGAAGAAGATGATGAAGTTGAAGAAGTTACTACAGTAACTACTGAAATTACAGAAACTACTGAATATGATAATGAAGATGATGAAGTTGTATTTGATAATTAGACTACAGAATTAAATATTTTTTTATTTTTTGTAAAAAAATAAAAAAATTGAAAAATAAGTTAAATAATTTTCTTGTGTATATAAAAAAGAATGGAAAATAAAATTCAAAACGAAATAATTAATCCTTCATCTCAGATATATTATATTACTGAAATATTAAAAAACTATGGGTATAAAAAAAGTAATAAGGTTAACTTTGCTGCTAAGTATGGTCGCCTTGATTTAATTAAATTATTACATTATAAAGGATATATAGGAACAAAAAATGCAATTAATTATGCTGCTGAAAATGGTCATCTTGAAGTTGTAAAGTATTTACATGAATTAGGGTATAAAGGTTCTGAACGGGCAATTAATAATGCTGCATATAATGGTCATCTTGAAATTGTAAAGTATTTATATGAAAAAGGGTATAAAGAAAATGATCTTGCTTTTATGTATGTTGCAATTAATAAACATTTACATATCCTTGAATATTTCCATTCATTAAAGTTAAGAGGTCCTGATGATTTAATTTTTTATGCTGTGATGTATAGACATTTAAATGTTATTAAATATTTAATATCTCAAAATTATCAAGTAAATAAGTCTGCTTTTATTTATGCAACATATAATAATCTTTTACATATCCTTGAATATTTCCATTCATTAAAGTTAAGAGGTCCTGAAGATTTAATTCAGTATGCTGCTTATGAAGGAGAATTAAATATAATTAAATATTTAATATCTTTAAATTATAAAGTAAATAATGACGCTTTTTATTATGCAGCAAAAAAAGGACATTTACATATTCTTGAATATTTTCACGCAGAATTAAATATAAAAGGACCTAAAAATTTAATTGAAATTGTTTTTTCCAATTTTATGGGACGAGAAAATAGTCATCTTGAAGTTGTAAAGTATTTACATGAAAAAGGATATAAATTAGAAGCAAGAAGAAAAAATTGAAAATTTAAATTCTTTACATAAATTATAAAAATGGAATGTACAAGTAAAGATGAAGTTAATAAATTTATGGGCTATAAAAGAAGAATAAGTTTAGCTCGTTATTTTAAAAATAAAAATAAATTACAATGGGAAAAGTTAGAGAAGGAAAGATTAGAAGAAGAAAAGTTAAAAACACCAGATCAAATTTATTATTAAGAAAAGTCACGTGACGTCATGCAAGAAATTTTCGTAATATTTCATAACAAGAAATAAAATTTAACACTTATTTTAAAAAATCAATTTTTTTTAAAATAAAAAATTATTTCTTATCTAAATAAATTATACACAACATGGTTCAATGTTAACCTCAATATTAATATTAATTTATGGTTGAAAATTTGGTTGAAAATAAAAATGTTCTATCAACTTTCCTTTTCCTACTACTCACGACCAGTTGTTGTACTTCGAAGCTTAGACTCTTTAATATTATTCCGATGGTTACTATACAAATGATTTGCCATTGAGCTGTATTTTTATTGCATTCTAGCTTTTTGTTGCAAATTTCGTTTGTTAAAGTATATTTATATTTACACGTTGTTATTGTAGAGTCATTGTTTTTCAAAAGATAATTCCAGACTTTACTTTTATGAATGTTTCGATTCGACATTTTATTTCTACCATAAAAAGAGAATAAGAATAAAATAGCTATTACAATTAAGTCAAAGAAAGCTTTTAAGTGTGTTAATTTTCAGATAAGAATTCCTTCATGTAGTAATAGTGTCCTAAAGGATTTGGATGAGTACCTGTCATTATCATTAGAATTATTCTAATCGTTATTAATTTATAAAAGGAGTTAAACCAATCGTTTAAAATGTTTATTACGTATAATTATTGAATGTATAAATCAATAAAGATAATTTGGTAGAACTTATAGACTTATTGAATTTTAATTGAATTAAAACAGAGAGAATTAAAAAAAAAAGATTATTTTTGGATTTCAGATTTATAAAACTTTGTATCTTTTTGGCATTGTTAACTGATGACACATTATTAAATATTTTTTTAAAGAATTAACTTTTTATAACGAGTCAGTATAGCAAGAAAAAATAAACATTTATTAACTTTACAATAATGTTACATTGCATACATTAATGTTACATTGCATACATTAATGTTACATTGCATACATTAATGTAGCGGCACAGCTTAGAGCTGAGTTTATGTGAAAATAGTAAATTTGGTTGAATTAAAAACCCAGCTATTAATAATGGTCTTGTGCTCAATCTTTGCAAATATTTTATCTTTATAAAATAATCTACTTATAAGGATATATCTTTACTAATTGGTCAGCATCATAATAAAATTAAATATTGACAAAGTTAAATTAAACGAAGAGATAAAGATGACACGGCTAAATCGACTTTTAGCCGCTTAGTAGAAAATTTAAAGTCCATTAAATCGACTATTAGATTTTTCATAGTCGACTTTTAGTCAATTTAGTCGAAGGCGATAAAAACCTTTAAAAAAGAAAAATAGAAAGACTTCAAAATCTAACAACCAAGTAACTCTAAAAAAATCAAAAGATAAAATTCTCAAGATATATAGAAAAAATAGTAAACAATTAGTTGCCTTTGAGAAAACATATTACTCGCCATTATTAATTTATTGAAGAAAAAATACCGATTTAAAGCTCTCTCTTTCTACTTTGGTGTCATGTAGTTTAATAAGAGACTTGTAAGATAATATTTTGTTGTAAAAAATATATATTCTATGTTTAATTTATCAATATTAGAAACGGGTCCAGGGGGGTTGGGAAATGCATCCCCCTCCCCTTCATCAGAACCTAAAAGTCCTATAATATCTTAGAAATTAAAGACCCTTTTTTTTCTTTTTTTAGGAGACGCAAATGTGGTACAAAACACAAAAATGTTTCAACACGCTAAAAAAATTCCTGGATCCGTCTAAGGCCGGCGCGATATGGTGTGTGTGTGAAGGGGTGTGACACCTCCGATCAATGATTTTTTTGTTCATTTAGTCGGCAAATTTGACCATTTAAGACAAGTCAGTCGGCAAATTTAGACAGTCAATCGGCAAATGTTGACTAGACAGTCGAAAAATTTCAAAAAACAATGACCATTTTTTTTCAGTCGAAAATATTGTAATGTCATCACGAGTAGGTGTCACGTTGGGGGAAGGGGGCATAGTTCACCTACACGCGCCGCCAGGACCATAAGAATAACTACCCAAGTTATTTTAAGTACTAAAAGTTTTTCATATTCATAATATCTGCTAACAATCTAATATATGTGGATTATTATTCTAAAACTTATAGATTGGTTCCACATACCAACACTCTTAGGTTTGAAAATCTGCTTTCTGTATTTATTATTATTTAAATTTGCAGAGGTAAATATTATTTGCGTTAATGCTAAAATTTAACTTCTTAAAGAACTTGATCTAGTTGATAACCAAATGACTTTAGTTCTAGTAAGTTTGGCACTAGTTCTTAAAAGACAAAAACTGTTAAAAATTAAAATTTTTGGGTGATTTCAGGATATTGGAAATTAAAAAAAAGCAAAAGAAATATTTTTCATAAAAAATATTTTTCATTTATTTTATTGTAAATTTATTTCGTTTTTTATGTAAACTATAAATTGTTTAATGACATAACATAATGAATATTTTTTTAGTCTGGGCAAACTGTCTAAGTATATGTTAAAAAACTTTAATTCTCTTTAATCTTAGCGTTCTTCATTCTGTTGCGCGAATTGAATAGTATTGCATTTAATCTATTTTTGTACTTAAATGTGTCAATTGATACGTCCCAAGAGGAATTTAAACCATTTATCCAATAACAACTTAAGTTGTTATTCGATAAACTGTTAAAATTCCTCTTCCAAATATAAATATCGTGATTATGGAATCCATAATCACAATATTTATATTCGGAAGAGGAATTTTAACCGTTTATCCAGGGTATTTTATTTAGGGTGGATCGATTTTTAAAATTTTTGAAATTTGATTTGCCTGAGCTGCAAATCGATGTCTTTTGGTGAAAAAAGAACCTTACTTTTTTTTTTTTTTTTAATTTAAATGAGTTTTAGAGGCTCCTCTTTGGATTCTAAATTTATGACGGATCCTAGTATCATTGAAATTTTGTTTTCTTCTAAACTATATCAACCTGGTACTTAAAAGAAGCAGAATAATACGCTTATTTGGAAAATAATAATTTTTTTAATTCAAAACTAAAAAGAAAAAAATAATGTTGTTTTTTTCATTAAAAAACCCGCGTCTTTATCAAAACGGGAGTTTTAAGGTATATTTTTGCAAATATTTTTTTTCACTAAAATTTTTTTTTTAATAAAATGATTATTGATAAAACAAGGACTTTTTTCTGCTTTTTTTGAGTCCAAGATTGATATAGTTTAACAAAAAAATAAAAATTCAAAAATATTAGGATCCGTCAATGATTTAGAATCCAAAAAGGAACCTCAAGATTTCATCAAAATCAAAAAATATTTTTACTTTCATCTTATAATTAATAGACATCGATTCGTGTCTCAGGAATAATAATTTTTAAACTTTTTTTTTTTTTGCTATGAAAATCGATCCACCCTATTATGGATGTCTCTTTTCTTGCAGTCAATTATCAATCATCAACGAACTCGAGCACTCTACTCTACTAGTTCTCAACAACTCTTCTTTATGTTTAAAATATTTCGTATCTTAACAATATATTAAAATTAACTAAACTTTTTATACAACTCCATTCTTATAAAACTACAAATTTCTCCCTGTGGCATAATGACCATTTGACAAATTTTTTTCTATTATTACTTTTACACGAATTTATAATCGAGAGTTGGTGTTACTGTCGTCAAGCAACCACGTTTTATCTTTATTTTATACAAATCATTTATTTATCATTTGTTTATAATAATATTTTTTTTTTCGATAACCTTAACAAGTTGTAAATAATTAGACGTACCATATTTCTTGTCAATTTTTTAAAGTTTTGGTTTTAGGGTTCTATTTTTCTTATAAATTGACGAAGTTTTAGGGTAGAGAGGGTCTAGTTGTGCAGTTTTTATTAAATTGAACAGATCTCATGAATTTTACATAATTTTTAGCTATTGGAAAGATAATTTAACATGCTACAATTTGGTATAGAAAAAAGTATATTTTTGATTTGTTTGAGAAGGTATTGCCCAAAGTTTACTAAGCTGCTTAACCTGCTCCATTGAGATAAGTTAAGCAACTATGTGGGGCAAGTTGAGCAATCAACAAGTAAATAATACGCATGATATGTAACTTGGATAAACCATCAATAAAATTATCGTTAACACTAAGCGTGTCTATAATTTATAAGCTTTACATTTTATACACTTTAATGACATAAGTAAAAGAAGAGAAAAAATTAAATAGTAAAAAAGTGCCAAAAAATTTTAAAATATTGTTTTATACAATTGTAGTAACCTTTGAAAATTTAAAAATTTCTTATCAAATTTTTTATTTGTGTATTTGTTTCAAATATGCTTAACTTACCCCTACTAGAAAAGGTTACACATTAGTTAAGCTTTAAAGACAACAATAAGAGTTAGGAATCTCTTATTGTTATCTTTAAAGATAACAATAAGAGATTCCTAACTCTTATTGTTGTCTTTAAAGCTTAACTAATAAATAAAATTAAAATCCGGCACAAAAGATTGTTGGACGGTGGACTAAAAAATTATAAAAAAAATTTATCTGCTTTTTAGCAGATTTAGTTGAGATTTTATCAATTTATCGGATTCAGTTTGATATTTTTTCCTAACTCTTATTGTTATCTTTAAAGCTTAACTAATAAATAAAATTAAAATGTCAACACTCAACTAAATCTGCTAAAAAGCAGATAAATTTTTTTTATAATTTTTTAGTCCACCGTCCAACAATCTTTTGTTGCGCATTGTTTTACGATTCAAATTCCCTTACTTTCACCAGACGTTTTGCCAATCGATGCCTAGTTTTTGAAATATTTAATTTGCCTAACTTGCTTTTATGCTCAACTAGCCCCACTCTACTCTATAACCAGTGCCGGATCAGGGGGGTGCTATAGGGGCTATAGCCCAAGCCCCGCAAATTTAGGGGCCCCAAAAAAGTTTAGAGGACCTTTTTTTTTTTTTTTTAAAGTCATTTTTAGGCTCTGGCCCATAAAATGGCCTCCAAAAACAAAAATAGCCCCGGGCCCCAAGAAGTTTTAATCCTCCACTGTCTATAACTTACCTTTATGCTAAACTAACATGAAATAATATTTTATTATTATTTTGCTTCGCTCTACTATATAACTTGTCTTTATGCTCAACTATCTCCGCTCTTTGGCTACTGATAAGAACAATGGTTCAAAAATACTACAAGAACAAGTTATTGAAATATCAATAGTTTTTAATAAATATTTTAAATTATTTACAGATTGTTTATTACCGGACGACTATGGCAAGTTAGCTAAAAATTTACGGACGACTATGGCAAGTTAGCTAAAAATTTGAATAAGTATTATATACGGAGTACTTCTATTATGAAATTTAAAATTCTATTATGAAAACTTTTTACAGGTGGGTGCGGTTTATCCCAAAAAAAATATATATATATATATCAAAAACTCACCATCAGGGATCACACTCAGGTAGATAGAATCCTCATTTTTATAATAAACCCAATCGAATCCGGCTTCACGTGCTAAAACCATAAGATCGCTAAGCAATTTCTTGTCATTATTTGAAGCACGAATCAGAAATGCTCGACCTTAAAATACAACCAAATAAAACTAAAGTTTCCTTGAAAATAAAAGTTCTTAACAAAACAAATTTTTTTATTTTTTATAAATAAAAAGTCAAAACGCCAACAAAACGACAATTTTCATTAAGTGAATAAGTTTAATGGTAAGCTAACAAATAAATTAACTAAAATATAACAATATAACGTCACGATATAACACAACACTTAACAATAAGTGTAAATCTAAATGTTATTTCTGTTATTTTTTTTTACCTTCATAGTGCAATGATAGTTTGTCTTCTTTTTCGACCACATCTGTCCATGCTTTAAGTACATTCACTTTCATATTTTTTCCAAATCGTGTTGTAACCAAACCTGCAAGCGTATCAATTTTTTGTTTTGCTCGCGATGTCATTAGACGAGAATCCTCAGTTTGAAAATCAATATTTGATTCCGAGTTCCTAACTAGAATCTTCCGAAAACGTGGTGAGTTTCTCTTAATGACATCACGTATCCCTCCACTAATTAAAATCTCGGTATTTTGTGCATCATTATTTCCTTTTTTAGGATAAAAATCTCCATAACGATATAATGTTGGCGGCAATTGACAATTGAATAATAGAAAATTTATAACTATTAGCAGCAGCGTAAACTCCATTACTAAATTCATAAAGAATTAGATTGAATTTGTATAAAAAAATTTACACACTAAAAACGCACAAACAATTTATTTAAACTTGGAATGTAGTAGTTAACAACAGTTGTGCGTTTAGAGTAAAACTTTTTTTTAAATTACCTAATGCAAAAGTCAAAAAACCAAGCAAAACGATGTACACAAAATTTGCAAATCCACAACATCAATATTGACCTAAGTTTCAGCGTGAAAGCTATCAAAACTAATAATGATTAGCGAGACTTTGTTTTTCAGTTATATGAGAAAATTTAATTTAATTTTTCCTTTCTTTCAAAGAATAAGAAGAAACCTACTTCATGTACAAACGTATCAGTTTAAATTGCATGGCTTGTTTTGAAAAACATGGTTGCTTAAAGTTCTTATCGCAGTTATTTACAAACTTATCTTGCACAAAATAGATGTTTTTACTTGACGCATGGTCCACATTATAAATAAAGCAAAAAATGTAAAACAAAACTTGGATTAAGTAAACAAATATAATGCTATTTAAGCTTTAGTAAAAACTCAAAAACTGAATTATTTAATGTCAGGGTTACACAAATGATATCAAATGATTGATGTACTGTTTGATGTAAATGTTTTTAATATAATTTAATACATATATATATATATATATATATATATATATATATATATATATATATATATATATATATATATATATATATATATATATATATATATATATATATATATATATATATATATAATATCAGCATAAGTTTTAAGCAAAAGTATAAGCAAATTACTGAATTTTCTCATCTTTTTACTTGGTAAGTAAACCATGCCTCTTTCGGATAATGATAAACGTGTTTGCTTCAACTTTAGTATCCTGATAGTACTTTTTAAGGTAAATGTATGCTTTTCCGTAAACTACAAAAAAATTTAACCTCTGCTTAGTTAATTAAAAATACATAGGTGCACAATGAAGAGTTATTTGCTTTAGAACACAACGGGACCTTTGTTAATTGCACAATATAATCATTCCTAAACAAAAATGGATAAAACGAGTTTAAACTTTCCTTTAGCATTCCGAAGATCTGTACCGTTGTCTTTCTTTCTGTTGTCCCGTTTTGTTCTAACTTTTCATGCAAATTTTTGTAAGAATTTAAAAAAAGTCTGTTATATCTTTTACAATGTTAATATAAGGAATGTCTCTGAATTTTCAAAAATAGCCTTCCCCTCCCCTTATTTTTCTAGCATGTAATACGACATTTTTCCTTTAAAGAATTTTTTGTTGCAGTAATTGTTGTAATTGATAGAGTCACATCAATCACACCATCAGAAGCAATTTTAGATTATTATTATTGTTTGGTAATTTTGTCCAATTAAATGAAACAATAACTTTCTTTTGGGGTGAATTTGTTTCCGCTTTTTCAATTGTTTCAATCTTTTCAAACTTCTATATTTAACTCGGATTTTGTTTTGAACTTTATTTTAATATCTGACCAGATTTTATTGTTACTATCACTACTTCCACTCTTGTTATTTATTCTATTACGACTGTTACTTTTATTAATTCTGTTATTGATTACTATTATAGTAATAATACTTTTATTACTACGTTTTTCTTATTTATTCCAGCTGGTTTCTACTTTTCTTGTTTTCTCTAGCTGGTTTCTACTTTTCTTATTTACTCCAGCTGGTTTCTACTTAAGATTAGTTAGGATATTTACAAATGATGCATATACTATTTGTAAATATCCACGAAGTGTGATAATTATTTCAGAAATTTATATTGATTAATTTATTAAATCCTAGAAAATGTTTGGAGATTACCCAGCATTCTATAGCGGAATTTCAGTGGAACTATATTGATATTTTGAGCGTTCCATTGCAGGTTTGCTCATCAGTTAACTAGCGGATCATTAGTAACAGCCACCAAAAGTGACTAGCCGATGAATAGCCACTATAACATGCTTGAAAGTTAACAGTAGGCCATTTTCAGCGGCTGCAACTAATGGTTCACTAAGTATACGATGAACAAGAATTTACAATACTAATTTTAGCTTAGGATCTGACCCACCAAACACACTACAATGGGCCAGTTGAAACAATGTCAACCCAACGTTTCCGACATTTTTCTGACGTCAGGCCAACATGTGCTTGTTATCATTGTTATCTTTATGATTAAGGAAAACTATACATCGGCATTAAACTACTTTTAAATTATGGCATGCGAAAATTAACAAAATTAATTTTTAACTTGGCAACCTTACTTTATTGTCATGCTTTAGCATTTGCGCAAAACTTTTCAGCTGACTCCAACTAATTAAACACCCATTTTCATCAACGCCCACATTTCAAACAACTTTTTAAACAACGATAATGATTTTTATAAATTTAGGAGATTAAATCAAAAGTCTAATTTAATCTCAAATTAAATGATAGTTTTCTATTGAGAATATAAAGTATAATAAATAGTATAAAGTAATATTATATAAATATATAATATAAGAGAAACATAGAAAACAAGTATAAAACGTGTTAAATATGGATTAAAATTGTGTAATTTCGTCGTTTTTTTTTAATTTTTTTAAATTTGCTGCGTCATTTGCTGGATCATATTTCACAAATAACCTTTCACTTATTGAATTTTTTATAATTTAAAATAAATTATAAAGAATTCAATAAGTAAATAGTTAGGAATTCTGGAGAATTAAATCTATTTTGAATAATTTATTTTTAAACAAATTTTGTTTTTGTTCTGATTTTTAGTTTTCATTGCTTAATAAAATAATTTTTGAAAAAATTTGACTAATAAAAAATTAAATAAATATAGATTAAAATTTATTATTCAAAACTTTTTCTAAACTATATATATATTTTTTAAATATTTAAAATCGAAAGTTACAAAAATACTTTTTTTAAAACATGTATGATTATAAAAGTGTTATGTTAAAACATTTTTTTAAATATAATTTCAAAAATTAATTTATGTTTTTTCATAAATATCATTTAAACATATATGATTTGTGTCTATGTTTTGATAACATATAAAGGGTTTAATCTGCAGTTTACGTGTCAACTTATTATAAAATTCAGCCAACAGGCGCCACCAAATCGTTTGCTAAAGTTCTATTAATGTCAACGTTTATGAAGATGTAAACTATTTTCTGTAATCTTATGCGTATTACATAGTTATTACATAGTTTAAAGCATCTTATTTTCACAATATTTAATGAGTAATACAATAATTCTAAAAATGATAAGAACGAGAATAACTAGTTTAGATAACAAGTTTTTAAACTTTTTATTAATGACCTCTCATTATAACCTATGAAATAAAAATTATAATATAATTTTTATTTCGTAGAATATAATTTCTGAATATAATTTCTGTACCATGAATATAAAGTGCCAGCATAAGTTTTCAGTTGATTTTGAAGTTTTGATTTTTGAGTTGTATTTTCTGGTCATAAAGTATTAAACTATATAAGTCGACTTTTTACAATAAACTTTCACAAATTGTTCACACAATTTCACACAATAAAGTGTAAAAAACATAACATTTAAAAGACTAAATCAATTATTAATATGCAAAAGTTGACTACGGAAAAAATTATTACCTTGAAAATTAAGATCTTAAAATCGAGTAAAAAAAAACACCTTATGGTATGGCATACAACTTTAAGTATATACAACTATATTATCAGGGCAGTGGCTAGTGGGTCTAGGGCCCCCTTCCCTCCCCCCTCCCCCTTCTCTCAACAACAGCAAAAAACTAGCCATTAAGGTCGTAAAATCTTAATAAACTTCCACAAGGTATTATCAAAATAATAGAATAAAAAAAAAATTGCAAAAAAGGCCCCGAAATTAGGGGCTTGGTGATAAGGCTAATTTATGCCTTCTTCTTGCTCCTATCAATTATTTTATTTTGTTATATTATTGAACATCGTAAATCTTATTTAAACGGCTAAATAAATAAATAATCTTATCAAAATCTTAAGTTTCCAAATGGATCCCTAAAATTGCTGGACTTTCCCAATTAGGGTATGGGGGTGAGCTAAATCACGGCTCTATATATTATTTTTGTTATATCATATAAGTCGTCTTTGTACGATCCAGAAACAGTTAATTTTATAAAGGTGATATTATTATACTCAATTTAAATCGAAAGTGCAAAACTATAAATTATGCATATGGCAAAACCAGTTATAAACCTGTTTTATTATAAGATGTTTATTATGTGACATTTTACTTGTGATTTTATGTTATATATAAAGCATTATTTATTAAGTTGTCTCAAATAAGATTAGTAAATACTAATGTAAACAATTATAAAACTACTTTTTAAATAATATTTGTATTTATTCAGGGGTCAAAAAAGATCCCAAACCTCAGCGTACCTCCAACCGTTTCCTCTTCCGAGGAGGGCAAGCAACTGTTGTACATTTTATCGAAAAAAATATGACTAGTCGTAAGTTACTCTTCTTAGGCGGGCCTCTAAAATAGTCCAAAGGGCACTAAAGTCTAACACCTTTTTTGATCCAGTGTATAAAGCCATTGTTTAATTTTATAAGTAAATTTATAAATAATAAAAGTTAATCTTGTTTGTATAAATAAAATATAAGAAATAAAATTTATATATTATTATCAAAAATAAAATATAAGAAATACAAATATAAGAGGCATACAAACATTGTACAACATTATTTTTATGTAAAAAAAATAGTTTTATATTAAACAATTGTTTTATACTAAACAGACCTATGATTTATCGTTGCAATGATGTTTAATAAGTTTGGTTACATGGAATACATGTAACCAAATGCGGATTACATGTGCCAATACACATGTATTCCGCAAATTATCTTTGGCACATGTTTGTTTAACCAAACTTCTTAATTGTGCATGTTTTCATTTTATTTGTTTTAAAGTTTAAAACGGAAATATAAATAATGCTAATATGTGGTGTTAAATGGTATTTAATATTGAATCTCAATAATTTAATAGCATTTATATTTGTATTGATATAAAATCAACTTTAAAACTAACGCAAAAACGATAAAGCAAAAGAATTAAGATTCAAAACACAAAACAAAAAATGGGAGGGATGGTGGAGGGCGCCAAATTTCTGTCTTGCACCTTGCTACGGCACTGTATATTATATTATATTATATATTGTATATATATATATATATATATATATATATATATAATATATATATATATATATATATATATATATATATATATATATATATATATATATATATATATATATATATATATATATATATATATATACGCAAGTGTATATATGAATAAAGAAAAGATCTTTATATTATCATATATATAATATCGTATACTTAAAAGAGTGCTTACCCAGTGTTTTTAAAAAGGATGCGTGCGCACACTTGTAGGTAGGAATAACAAATACTTGGAAAATTTCACTAATAACATTGTAATCTTTGTATGCTCTGTTTGGAAGTTTATTCTCGGTTTTATTTTTTAATAAGAATTAAAATATTTCAACAAGTTGTTGTGTAGTTTGTTATTCAAAAAGATGTGAAAAATATGAATTTAAAGTTTTTAGAGTATCTTTTAGAAAATCAATTTTTAAAAGTACAAAGTGGATTAAAGCTTACAAATTAATATGCGAACGTGGCGCAGTGGTTAGAGCGCTTGCTTTATAAGCAGGAGATCCAGGTTCAAAACGAGCTTTGGACATATTACGCGTCACTGTAAGGAAGAAGGCGTGAACTTCCTGGTTAAATGCACTTCCACGGTGCTCTATGACAAGACCGTTAGGACTTCTTGGGGCACCTAAATAACAAATTGAAAAAAAAAAATTAACCTAATTCATCTGATTTCATAACTCAAGTTTATAGTTCAACGCAACATTTATAAAGCAGAATTTTAAACTTTTTTCTTTTAATTGCAGTACAAAACTTATTATTATTGAACTTCAAAAAATAAACTTGAACAAAGTAAACATATTTCATACTAGAATTTTTCTTCAGACTTATCTACAAGAATGTTAATGTCTCTTTAAAAAGAGTTAAAACTTAGTTCACTTGCGATTGTTTTTGGAGGACCATCTTAATATTGTGCTTATAAAGCTAAAGCATTAAATAAAGCATCAAATAAAGCTACTGCTTTTCTGCATATGTATATATATATATATATAAATATATATATATATATATATATATATATATATATATATATATATATATATATATATATATATATATATATATATATACATATACATATATATATATACATATTATATATATATATATATATATATATATACACATATACATATATATACATATATATATATATATATATATATATATATATATATATATATATATATATATATATATATATATATATATATATATATATATATATATATTTGCATTTTAGGACCAAAATTTTTTAATTTGTCTAGTATTTAAATAGGTGATAGGTTTAAGTATATATATATATATATATATATATATATATATATATATATATATATATATATATATATATATATATATATATATATATATATATAACGTGGATATAGAATTAAATCAAATTTTTTTATTTTTATGACTCCAATATCTATATATATATATATATATATATATATATAACTATATATATATATATATATATATATATATATATATATATATATATATATATATATATATATATATATATATATATATATATATATATATATATATATATATATATATATATATATATATATATATATAATATATATATTGAATAAAAGTTTATAGACTATTTGTATGATTGTACTGAAGTTTTTATTGCAAGAAAAAATTTCAACTTTACGATACCAATTAATTGGTTCAGTTATAAACATATTGATACCATTAAATTTAAAACTGGTATATAATAAAATACCGCAATTAGATTGCAAAGGAAACTATTATTATCTGCTGGCTGGAATGGTTGTGTATCAGACAGATTACTATATTAAAATAATCTTTTATCAGAAGTTTAAACCTAGTGGCTATATACTTGCTTACCATATTTATTAATTTTGTAAATAAAGTCTTCTATACCAGTTTGACTTTTAACTTACTACTATTATTTAACCGAGACTACTAATATTCACTACACCGAGAATATTAAAAATGCACCATTAAAAATCATAAGCTTTTATAAAAGACAACATTTTTGGACGTAAAATCTAGGCAACTTTCTAATGTTCCTATACGTAAGATTCATGAATGGAGGAATTTGATGTAAAAAATATTTACTGTTAAATAAAATACCAAGTAAATACTCAGGTAGCCAGCAAATTTTCCTGTTTTTTACCCATGACTTTTCTGACCCTTATAAAAATTTCCTGATTTTCTGATGAAAAATTTATCAAAACTTTAACATACAAAGCAACAAAACATCTCACATAGCTCTTTACTTTTACCCAAAAAAATAAACTTGCTTTAAAATAATGATGTTATAATGCGACTTTAAAAAATCATTTTTTGCAATCTTATTTTGATTGTCTATTCAAATAATAATTTATCGTGTTCAACCAATCAAAATTCCCTGAGTTTTGCATAATTTATTTAATATCCTGATTTTAGAAGAATTTCCAAGTTGCTAGCCACCCTAATTGTTTATAAATAGCCATCCTGGAATGCAACTTAATGAGTTTCTTACTAACAACAACTTAAAAGAATAATATCTATAAACCAACTAGAATTACAACTAATTTAATTTAAGAAGACAATAAATACAAAACATCTAAAAATATGATATATTTTTTTTAATTAAAAAATCAGCAAAAATAAAAGCGTTCGTCTTAGAAACTTCGTGATCACTCTGCTGTTTTTGCAGCAATTGATGGTATCACTGAAGTAGTCAATTACTTAAAAACAAAAAAAAGCAGGCGACTAAGTATTAAAAAGATAGCAATCATATCCAACGTAATCAATAATTCTAGTATGCGATTCAAAATAAATGATAATTCGACCAACATGTGGAACTGGTCAAACTCAACATTATAAATAAATGATAATTCGACCAACATGTAGAACTGGTCAAACTCAACATTATAAATAAATGATAATTCGACCAACATGTGGAACTGGTCAAACTCAACATTATAAATATAAAAAATTTTAATAACTCAAAAGACTTTTACGATTTCTACTCAAAGATCATCAAAATTAAATTAAGTTTTAAAGATACTCTCTTTTCTGATTATCAATTTTTTGGTAAATTCAAATATAATTCCGATTAAGCACTTAATGATTCTTCTAACTTTATTAACAATCTTTTTAATAATCTTAAAACAGCTAATAAAATTAAAAAATAATTAAATTTCTTATTTCTTCCATAAATATGAAATCATCGATGCAATAAATAACTTAAAAGAAAAAAACAGCAGTGATTTTTCAGATATTTCAACGAAAGTTATTAAAAAATCATATGATTCAATCACCGATCCATTGATGATTATATTCAACAAATGTCTTGAAAAAAGCAGTATTTCAAATGAATTGGTAGTTTTATGCCACTTTATAAACAAAAAGATGAAATTTGCGATATCAATAGTTATCGAAGTATTATTATAGTATCTCCACTAACAAAAGTTTTAGAACGATTAATTGCGAAAAGGGTAACTGAATAGTTTGAACAAAATGACTTGTTCAATGATGACCAGCAAGGTTTTAGATGCAATCATTCATGTGAAACTGCGTTACATGTTTTTATCTCTAACGTAAAGCTAAGAAACTCTAAAAAACTCTTTACATTTTTTTATCGATTTCAGAAAGTTCTGGACTTAGTAGATTCCAAATTACTGATTTTGAAGCTAAAATATTATGGTTTTTCAACTGATGCTTCGAACTTAATAAGCAACTATTTTCATAATAGAAAAATATTTTCAAAAGTTAAAGATGCATATTATAATAAAGAACAAGATAATATCGGTATACCACAGGGTTCCATTTAAGGACCTCTTTTTTTTTGATTTTTATCTGAATATTTGACATTTTTTAATCAACATTATTTGCAGATGACACAATACTTATGACAAGTGATACCAATATAAACCATCTAATAACAAAAACTCAGCATCTAATAATTTTATTGAGTGGTGCTAATAAACTAGACATCAATTGGGATAAAACTAAAGCAATAATTTTAACAAGTAAGAATACATTTAAATAATTTTGTCAACATCTATCATATTAAGTGATAAATTCAAAATTGAAATAGTTAATAAATCTTCTTTTTTTATAAACAGTAAAGTACAATTTACCGAACACATAAAAGAGATAAAAGCAAAAGCATATAAAAATTTTTCTCAATAACTAATATATTTGGTCTAGTTTTCTAAGTTCGTTCACAATTCTTTAAAACATTCATTCTACCTAAGTTTGCTTCATTCTACCTAACTTTGATTACTGCTCAAGTCTTATAATTTACCACACGAAAAAAGAAATGCAAAGTTTTAACAACGCATACTATATGATTTTATTTTTACTACTCAAAATTAATATTCAAAACAAAGATATATTTCAAATCAACAACTTAAAGCATACAACCTACAAAATTTTCATCATCGATTTTTATGCAGAGCACTAAAACTATGCAATAAAATAAATTAATTCAAGAAACCGATGAACTTGTTCAAACAATTTAATTTTATTAACCTTGATAACATCAAGTATAATACTCGAAATAAAAACTTTTTAAACTTCAAAGTGTTTAACAAACACGATAAACAGTCATTTAAGTCTTTCACTAAGTAATGACAATATCAAATTAACACCAAAATAATTTAGTGATCTAAGTAATCTAGTGATTTACTGAACAACATTAACTCAATTAAGCACAAACAGCTATAAACAACATTAGGTTTGATGTCTATATAAACAGAATAAATAATTATATTAAAAAAAAAGAAAGACAAGACATTATCTAAATTTTTTAACATCTATTTACAATAATTTATTATACTACCTGTGTCTTATATTAAAAAAACTTTTATTCGCCAGCAATAGTAAAAGACATATAGTCCATAGAAGGTCCTCTTGGGGCACCTAAATAGGTTCTCAAGAGGACCTATTTAGGTCCCCTTGGCCTAGTTAGGTCCTCTTGGGGCAAATATTTTCCTGTTTTCTTTGTGAATGGGATAGTTATGCTAAAACTAAATACTGGAACCAGAAAGTGTGGCCAAAAAGAACATTGATGGTCGGAGAAAAAAACGTGCACTTTGAATCTTTGATTGATCCTAAAATGGTCCTTCTACCATCACTCCATATCAAACTTAGCATGACGTAGAAGTTTGTGAAGGCATTGCTAAAAGATGGTGAGACATTTAAATACATTTCAAGCAAGTTTCCTGGTCTGTCTGAAGCAAAGCTGAAGGAGGGAGTTTTTGTTGGTCCTGACATTCGTAAGCTAATGAAAGATAACAACTTCAAAAATGCGATGAGCTATGTTGAGAGGTCAGCTAGGAATTCTTTTAAAGACGCAGCTACAAAGTTTCTGGGGAACTCGGACTTTAAAAATATCGTAGAAAATATTTTGTGCAATTTTAAAAATCTGGGATGCTCAATGAGTTTAAAACTCCATTTTATGAACTTCCATTTGGATTACTTTGCGGAAAATCTTGGTGCAGTTAGTAAAGAGCAAGGTGAGAGGTTTAACCAAGATATAAAAGAAATGGAGAGAAGGTAGTATCAAGTTCAATGGGATACATATATGATGGGCGTCTTTTGCTGGATGCTGCATAGGGAAAATGTAACGTTCCGCAAAAGAAAAAGCACTAAACGAAGCTTCGAAACTAAAAAAACTAGATTTTATAAAGTTTTATAGTTGTATATACTGTAAACAAATTTTTTTATGATTTAGAATTAACTAAATTTGTATAATTTTACAATTTTTTTTTTTCTTATGAATATTGTCTAAAATAGTAGTGTAAGGCCATATTTTATTTTCGACTTGGCGGAAAATTGTTACGTGATGGGTCGAAATGGATGGTATTATTGAGATCAGCATACCACAATACATATAATTCACCCATTCATTCACCCATTCAATTCACCCGAAAAAGTTTTAATTTGCAGACCTATGTTATTTATGTAATTTGTTACATTTTTAATGTATCTAATTATTTCAATCATTTTTTATAAAAAAAAGATAAAGTTTTATTTAAGAATATAATAGAAATGCAAAAAACACTTATAAAATGAATTTATAAAGTGTATACACGATATACTACAACATAAAGTGCACTAATAAAGTTTATGTTATAAACTTATGAATGTATACTTGATAAGTTTTAATGTTTTCTGCCTACAAGTAGGCGAGCGCATGTTGTTTACAAAAAGATGCGACGTGGCACGGAAATTAATCTATAAACTGATTTTGTGTGCGACCCCCTACGGAGGCTACCATAGACCTCTAAATTGATATATATATATATATATATATATATATATATATATATATATATATATATATATATATATATATATATATATATATATATATATATATATGTATATATATATATATATGTATATATATATATATATATATATATATGTATATATATATATATATATATATATATATATATGTATATATATATATATATATATATATATATATATATATATATATATATATATATATATATACAATATATATACAATATATATATATATATATATATATATATATATATATATATATATATATATATAGTAATATATATATATATATATATATATATATATATATATATATATATATATATAGTAATATATATATATATATATATATATATATATATATATATATATATATATATATATATATATATATATATATATATATATATATTAGGGTGATCCAAAAAAACTTTTTTTTAATTTTTGTTATTCCTAAGGTCTAAATGTGTTCATTTATGAAAAAAAACATTGTACCAAAAAAATCAGCCAAATCGGTTAATATTTAGAGGTCGCGCTGGGGCGATCTTTATACCCCTTTAAAATCTGAATTTTCAAAAGTTTAGTAAAATATTGACCTTCGTTTTCTGCGCACATTTCGGTTATTTACCGGTCGATTTTAATAAAATAAAAACGAATATAAAGCTCTTATTACGCATAATAATTTTTATTAAACAACATTAAACAACATTAAATAACAACAGCTGCTCATTGTCGCCTGGTTTGTTTAGCACTCAATGTTGATTTTTTTGCATCTGGTAAGACAGCTCTGTTTTCTGCAACTAAATTTAGCACATACTTTTGCTGCTCTTCATCTTTTGTTAAGACAGCATTAAAGTCTTGCACTAACTTCACCTCTCTTTCGGCGCAATCATTAACAACTTTAAGAGACTTCACTACTTCTTTAGAGTCAGCATACAACTCATTGTTTTTCCAGTTTGAAGGATCCTCTTCATGAAAAAAAATGTCAATATTTAAGAATTTAAAAAATGAAAGTGATTTACACGTTACAAAGTCCTCAAGGGATTTACTCATTACATTTGTAATATCTGCTAATTTCTTTAATGGCCTATTATTGTCTACGCATTGACGCTGAAGGGCAGTTATCATTTTTCTTTTAACTTCAATCTCTACATCATCACTAAAAAAGGCCAAAGATATAAGTTCTTCACTTAAATACCATAGATGCCGCTTCATGATACATAGATGCAGTGGTCGCTATATTTTCATTCATTTCACGATATTCCTCAATATTTTTTAGGAAATCTAAATCATTAAATGGGGCCGAGGCACTGAGTGGTGCAGTAAACCACTGTCGAACATATATTAACGCAGCAAACATGCATATATCTCTTACTGCGTTTAATTCATGTTGCACCATTTTAAACTGATCTCTAAATAACCATATTTTAATTGAATAAATAAGTTTTGCCATCCACCGAGCATGATGGAAGGCTCCAGGTGCTTTGAATATTATTCCACTAGGAGGTTGCTCTCCTAAATATATTAGACATAATTCAAGAAGTTCTTTATAATCATCTCGTGGTTGTGAGTCTTGCAAACATTTTTTTAAGTAATTAATTTTAGACGATTTTTTTTCAATCGAGACGTTTGAAAGATATCTCTCAGCTTCTTCATCTTGCACTGTTGGGCTAAAATCATCTTTATTGATATTCTTCAAGGCTTGTTTAAATCGTTTGAAAATAGCAACATCTGGTCCGGACGTTATTGGAAAATAAATTTTAAACACAGATCCTGCAACAATTTCAGTAATGTGATGACGACAAGCTAAATTCAATAATTCTTTTCCTAATTTTTCTTCAAGTAAATTACAAGCACCTTTCTCAGATCATATATTGCTAGCTAAGGTATCAAACGACATGCCACAGAGATTATTAATAAGACTCGAAGCGTTCCATTCATGGAGGGAGGCTACAACTGCAGTAGCAATGGCTTCTCCTTTTGAATCAGGAAGTTTTGGCACTCCCAGAAGTTTTTCAACACCACGCCTTGTTACTAAAACTGACAAACGCTCAACATTTCCACTTCCAGCGATGTCTGCCATCATTTTTCCATCCCAATGAACTACGAGAGGTACATCCGGTTTGAAATTTTCTTTTGTTTTATTGTAAGGAGTTTCACGATAAACAGTTCTTGCCCTATGAAAAGTAGTAACAGATATAGAGAACTCTTCAATGGGAGCTCCTAAACTTTGTATTGTAGCTGCTATAGTTCGCATTGCCACACGATTGCTTACTTTTTCTCTATCTAAGGAAGCGACAACTTCAGGGGTAACAATTTTTTTTATAGAACGCTTCCTTTTCAGATCGGAGCTTTCTGCAACATCATCTTTTCCTTTCAAAACTACGATATTATCATAATCACTACTAGCAGAACTTGAAGGCGAAGGTGAATTCTCAAGAACAACTACTTCTTCAGAGCGTTGTTTCCTTAACGCTTCTTTTTGCAAACGTTTATCCAAACTTATCTCTCTGCAAACTTTATTTTCTTCTTTCTCTGCATCATCTTTATCAATGGAACCCAAGACCATGTTTCTATCATCTCGTTGATCTATGAGGAAATCGCGATCTTCAGCAATTTTTATTAAATCAAAAACATTAGTTGGAGCAATATCAAAAAGTTTCATAATTCTCTTTTCAAAGTCTGTTACTTTGCTTCTAGCAACAGCTGATTTCTTATTTCTGTCTTTTAATAGATCCGTATATTCTTTATGAAATTTTTCAAGCCTTGTAACTGCATTATCCTTTCGAATTGTAGGAATTTTAGCTTTTTCCCAAATTTCACAAGTTGATTTGATAACTGTTACCGAACTTTCATGTCTACTCAATCCTTTCACCTCATGGTGGAAGAAAAAACATTTTAATACTTCCAAAATCATTGGAAGTTTAAGATGGGAAAGCATTGATATTGGTTGACCAATTAACCATTTTGCTGTAGAACTGCGTGTTGACTTTGCGACTGCAGCCATTTTAAATTTTCTTTAATACAGTGTATGAATGAAAATATATTTTGTTGTCTCCTATATTTAAACAAAATTAGTTTGGTTGAAACTCCCAATTATATCACTTTCTTAAAATACTGTAATTAATATTATTAGTCAAGCAAAATAGATAAACTATTGTAATTTTATTTCAGGAATCACAACACTCTCGATAAAGTCTCGAACTGAACTAAACCATATCATAAACCAATATAAAAAAATATAATGAAATTTGGCTTAGTTTGCAATTTATTTTGCCGCTTTAATATGCATTTAAAAAGGAAATGTTGTTTAACAAAAATTTTTATGCGTAATAAGAGCTTTATTTTCGTTTTTATTTTATTAAAATCGAACGGTAAATAACCGACATGTGCACAGAAAACGAAGGTCAATATTTTACTGAACTTTTGAAAATTCCAATTTTAGAGGGGTATAAAGATCGCCCCAGCGCGACCTCTAAATATTAACCGATTTGGATGATTTTTTTGGTACAATGTTTTCTTTAATAAATGAACACATTTAGACCTTAGGAATAACAAAAAGTTAAAAAAAAAAAAAAAAAAAAAAAAATATATATATATTTATATATATATATATATATATATATATATATATATATATATATATATATATATATATATATATATATATATATATATATATATATATATATATATATATATATATTTAATTTATATATATTAATTTGACCCGCTTAAATGTTGTAAGCCTCCATTTTAGATAAATGATTATTTATTCATTTACTTTAAAGAAGTGTTTTATTTTTATTTGCAATCCTTTATTGATTTTATTATAATAGCGACTTTATTTTAGAAAAGTATAACAGTTCAATGAATGAATTCAAAGAACTCTACCTATGTAGTAATTTAATATAATCACCAACTTCTTTTAAATTGATTATAAACTTATCTTGTATCAATCTCACCCTTGCAAACATATAGTTTTGTTTAAAAGATATTAATGTTGCTTGTACGGGTGCAAGCAATTATCACCAGCTTGTCAATACAATTTAAGATCTACTTTTTGCAAGCTATCACCCAAAAAACTATTAAATAGATCCTTCAAAAACTGCTCGAACAGTTTTTTTTTTGAAAAAAATAATTATTGATTTAAATCTTGTTAAAGAAACTATTTTGCTGAATAATTTTAACCGCTGAAGGTGCAAACTGTTCAATACTTGTTCTGCTGAGATAAAATAATTTCCGCCACTTAGTTGTCTACAAATAAGCAAAAAAATTGCAAAAAGATATAACCAAATAAATTGAGTTGAACCGAGTATTAAATTATAGTTAAAACAGCAATTGTCAAATAAAAACGCATCAATAAACTTATGTATGTTAAAAAATAATACATTTAAATAAATGAGAGAAATATTTGTTTTTTAGATTTCAAATCTACAAAATTTTCTTTACTATAAGTAACACAAAAATAATTTTACCTGTAGATGCCAAATTCACCTTCAAGACGATCTGTTTGAAAAATACCGGGAAGAACATATTGGTGATCTTCTGAAAGCAGTTTTTTTATTAATTCTACCAATCCTTGTAGGGTGTTAACTAAAGCATGTTTTGTTTCTGGTGTAAAAGTATTATGACACTTTAATCCCTTTCCCTCTGACATCTTAGAAGTTGCATCAGCAAATGCTAAAATTTCTTTAAATCTAAGGTCATCGAGTGTCTGGAAAGGAGACCTATTGATATCATTAAGTAAAACATCACAACCTTTCCTCTTTACATTTATCATGTTCCATAATGAAACAATTGGTGCTAAAAAACAGGCAGTGTTCTCAAAATTAGCTAATCTCAATGCTGCAACAGTTTTTTCATTAAATACAGCAACCATGTTTGCAACATTTTGTCTATCAATCAAAACAAGGTACACTGACTTGCGTGAAAGCTTTGTAGTTTTGGCAACACAAGTTTTCTGTCTGTTATATAATTGAACAATGTGAGACCAATCACCAGAGAGAGGTTGATTATTAATTTTTAAACTAATTGTTTGTGTTTTTTCCGTAAACCAATTATTTCTTATACTTTTAAACAAGTGAACTGGATTGTGTAGCATAATAACTGGTTTTTCTTTTTCTATAACACCTTGCCATGGAAAACTTTTATTAACAATAAAATTTTGGTAAACACTTCGATTTGTGGGATGGTTATCTGATAAAAGACACAGTAATTCTCGTCCTGCATCAATTATTTGTTTATTTATGTTTATAATCAAATCGTGAAGAAAGTGCACTGACAGTTTAAATATTGGTACAATTCTACAAACAAAAGAAGGTTTACCAAACATAGGTTTAATCATAAAGACTAATAACGTTTTTGCAATTTTACTGGGATTGTCCTCACTATATCCAATGAGGTGTCCTCCTCTGAAACTAACACTTGGTTTAATATACATCTCATCAAAGAGAAGACAGCAATGCTTTTCAGAACTATTAAAATTTTCAAAAACAACTTTGATTGTATTATTGCACTCTTTTTCATTTCCAACTTCTCCAACTCTTTCTAATTTTGAAATGAGAGTCTTTGGACTGGGCAAACAAAGCAGATTTCTTAAATGTCGATAACAACATCTGGAGGACAAATACAGTTTAAGTGCACGACGTATACATAAAGTAGAAAAGTGCAGTCCATTTGGAGAATAAGTGGTGAGGCGTAGTTGTTCAATGAGGAAAGACATTTCTTCAGAAGTGTCACTGTATGTATTTTCAATTTGACTAATCAAACTTAATACCTCATTTTTCATTTCAGGACTAGAGGTACAAACTCTTTTGACAATTGCTTCAAGCTGTGACCACCGAGTAAGACAATGAGAAAAACTGAGCAGGTCATAGCAGTTAACTTTTGTATGCCTATAATAAATATTAACTTGACGAGAATGACAGTTAATTTCAACAGAAAATATTGTTTCAGGTAGACGTGATCGAGAAACATCAAACAATATGACTTTTGAATTTTCAATGAACGCAAAGTATTGAGGATATCTAAAATAGATTTAATAACAAGTAAACTTTAAATCAAAACAAACAAATATCATAAAACAACAAGAAAAAATTAATTTTACCTTTCTTTTATTTCAGACAACATTATTCCAACATCATAAAATCTAATTAAATCAATTTGATTGAAATCACCCAATTCATCAGGTATTGCATTTTGTGATATTAAAGAAATTTTATTTATATTTGTAGATCTTGGTTGTGTTGAGACTGTTTGGCGCACCATTGAAGATGTGCATCCAGGAAAAATAGATGGGGGATCAACAGGAACCTAAAACTTATCAATAAAAACAACTTTAAGGATGCTTACCTCAAACTTTGATCGAGGAGGCTTGTGCATTTTGCAGCCTGGTGGCCAGTGTTTTTCACACACACCCAATAGATGACAACCAATATTGTAACTTTTGTGTGTCACTGGGAAACATGTAAACATGAATCTTTTCTTCTGAGGTTGATGTTAAATAATTTGTGGTACAATTAACTATTGAACATTTTCTTGGCATGATTATAACTAATAATAGTAACACTATTATTGTTTATTATAAATATGACATAACATTTTGTAAAACTTAATAGATTCATTACTTAAAATAAATTACTCAAATTAAAAACTACTTAATACAATTTTTTAATCTTACTACTTTCAAAAAATAAAAAACTTTTGATTTTTCAATAAAAATAGCAACTTTTTTCAAAAAAAAAAAAGGCTTTTTTTTTAAAAAATGTTGTAAATATCTCCCAATATTTCTATTGCATTAACCTATATTTTATCAGTACGATACTGATGAAAAATATATACATTATATTACATAGATGAGTTTTTGACTTTATGAAAATCCCGGAAATTTTTTTCTTTGAAAATCCCGGAAAATCCCGGAAAGTCATTTTCATGAAAATTCCGGAAAATCCCGGAAAAATTTAGGGTCAATAAATTGACGAAGGTATGTGGGTAAATTCTGGAACGTTGGTAAAGGGATAAATAATGAAACTAAAAACTACTCATTAATTATGTTTCTCTAAAATGAAATATATTATCTCAGTTTTAACATAAGTAACCTGCAAAGCGCAATAATTTCTTTATATTTAAAATATAAAATGTAAGACAATGGAATAAATGTCAGGAATCAATACTTTTTTTTCTTATAATTTTCTGTTGTGAAGCATTCGTCAGCTTTTCTTTTTCTGCACTTTTTTGCATGATCAATAATAGATTCTTTAACTTTTTTGCACTGTTCATGTAAGGCAATTTTTTTTTTTTCCACGTTGAATTTATAATTCAATCCTTTGCAATGACATCGCAAATGGAGGATGTTTTTATTTAGCGGTAAAAAAGGAAAGAAATCAAATGGAGAAAAAAAAAATCAAAATATCATTTAAAAAAATATCAAATTATAAAACAAAATGAAGTGAAAACAAGATCAAAAGATACAAACAAATAAAAATAAAAAGCAAGTCAAAATAACGTACCAAATAAAAAAAAAAAGATTCGGTAAAAGAAAAAATAGTTCGAAAATGTAAAAAAAAAAAAAAAAAAAAAAAAAAAAATACGAAATGAATTACGTTAGTCTACCAGAAACAAAAAAATTTCTTTTAATGTCATTAAAAGAAAAGAACAAGAACAAAAATTATAAGTTTTGTTTAGTGAATACGTTTATATTGATGTGTATTTTTATTGTTATATTTATATGTCATTTATTTTTGTGTATGCATTTAATGCATTTTTTATTTTTATTAACCTCAGTTTTATGTATAATAAGTGTTTTTCTGTTTATATTTTCTTTATTTGTTTATTATACTTACAATTTATTTTTGCTATTATATTATAAAAACTAAAATTGTTATATTTATCGAGTCTTGGTATTCTTTTTTCGATAATCGTTTTTATGTCATCGTTATTAGTTACATTTTGTCAGTTTATTACTGTTTGTAACTGTAACTATGTATATATAATTGATTGTTGTATGGAAGATTGTATTGATTGAATTCTTTTAGTTACTTGTTTTTATAATTTTTGTTGACATATTTAATAAACAGCCTTCTATTAAAGATTTATTTAACAGTTCCGTTATATATGTATTGTATTTATTATTATCATGTTTTTATTTTATTCATTATTATTGGGTGTTAATTATACTTACTGGTAATATTATTATTGTTATTCTTATTATTATACAATTAATTATTTTTATTATTGTTGTTTTTTAAATTTATTGCTATTTTTATTATAACTATAACTATGTGTCTATAATATGTTTTATATCATCAAAGAGGTTTTTACTTTATATTAGTTTTTATAACTATTTGTAACGACCGTGGAAGTTAGATCTTTTTTCCAGAATATATAATTGATTGATTGATTGACTATATTTAAAAATCTTTCTTCAACTTTTCTATTTTTCCGATGGAATTTCATTTTTTTATTATAGCGTTTGCTTGCAGTTTGCAAATGACCACAGATATTTTTGTTAACTGGGTCATGCAATATATCTCGCCTTTTAAAGTACCCTTCTGCTGTGGTCTCGTTTGCTAATAATTGATACTTAACTGAAGCTATAGCAGAGTACGTTAAAGTATCAAGACTGTTTGTCTTTTTGTTAACTATGGTGTTCATCATGCTGAATGATTGCTCAACATGAGGACTACTAAAAATACTTAAGCATGCCTTGATAATCTTACTAAGCTCTAAATATTTTTTACACTTAAAAACCTCAGCCCACCAATAGTCAAGACGTACGGGCTTCCCATCATCAAATACGGGTAGAAGCGCTATATCTATCTGAAGCTGCATAACTTCTCGATTAAATATTACTTTATTTATATCTACAGAGGGAAAGAAAGTTGAGAGTTTTTTTAGCATTCTCTCTATAATTTCGTGACCTTGAGACATTGGGTCGATCGCAGAGAGGCATTTTAATAAAGGGTTGTTAAAGGGTAATTTATTAAGTAAGTAAACTGACGATTCAAGGTAAGCTTTCAGCAAGGTCTTTAAAAACAATGATTTGAAATCAGGATTTCGAATTTCTTGACAAATATTTTTCAGCATTACTTCCAAGGTATATGTAGTTCGAATGGCGATACATTTTTTTATCTTTCAGGTTTAAAAACTTCAACTTTTCTCCTGTTATATTTTTTATCATCTTTGGCTTAATAAAACAAGTTAAAATTGTTTTCACTAGTTCAATTTGCTCATCATAAATTCGATGGACTAAAGGTTCTTTTTGTTCAAAAGTTAAAATGAATGATTTAAAAATAGGAAGAATTTCAACGTACAAATTAATATAAAGTAATGTTTCACTACGTCGGAAAAATAAACTTTTAACAATTCTAGCTTTTCTTTCTGCACCTTGTTTTGTTAGTTTTTTCTGCTGCATTTTACATTTTATTTTTTCTATTAGTTTCTTACTTTCATTTGATAGCCTCTTTAAAATTTTGTCACTTTCATCTTTATACAGAAAGATGTCTTGTTTTGATAGCCAAGAAGAATAAATTAAGGTGAAAGCAGGCGTCATCTCAAGCATAGGAAGAGTGCAATCTAAAACAGACAACCATCGATGACAAACCCTTTGCTTTGGAGTGTTGTATGTGACACCTGTGATTTGACAGATTTTTTTCAGAAATGTACAAAGATCTGGGCTATATTTAAAATCAATGTAGATATCATCCAGTAAGTTTTCAACTACCTTGCCGATAAAAGAAGTAAATTTTTTGACAACATTATGCACATGATGACAAATATCACCATCAATATCAAGTAAGTGAGGAACCGCTTTTCTTAACCTTGTTTCAAACCCACTGATTTTTCCTCTCATATAATTGGTAGAATCTGATAAATTGGAAACAAGATTACTTAATGGAATTGCGTCTTTGTTAAGTAAATGAATAACAGCATTAAAAAGACTTTCGGCATTTACCGTAACAAGCAATAATGACGCGTAGTGCTTTAATACAACTTTATTAGTTTTGTCGCAAAAATATGCTACAAGTATGCTGAGAACCTTCTCATTTTTTGCCGAGAAGCACTCATCTATGTTAAGGGAGAACATTTTTATTTTCATATCAAAAACAAGCTCAGCATGAAAAGCTTCACCTAATCCTTCTCGAAGCTTATACGAAGCAGTTGTTCTAAACATTTTCAAATTTTTTAAAACACGATGATCTTTAGACATTTCCTTTGCGTATTCAATCATATGGGATGTTAAAGATATTGGAAGATTGTGTTCACAAATAAATGCGAGTGTCATAGCTTCTGCATTTGATGTCCTGTCTCTAAAACTTACAATAGGTTTAATGGTAGGCTTTACTCTCTTTGTGCAAGTACTGCCAATATGCACGTTATCCGGAGTGCCATATGGCAACGTACACATATCTGTTTTTTTTAAATTAGTAAAAAATGACGACGGTACGGCTTCGTTGGACTTAATCATTGCGCAGTTTTGACGATGCATTTTAGACTTTGAGTAGCTGAGTAAAGATTTTTTACCTTCACTTCCATAATAAAAGTCTTTATTACATATTGTACATCGTACCTAAAACATCAAATCAAATAATATATAACTATAATGAAGTTATATATTTCAGTGTTCAGTTAGAGAATAAACTTACCGCTCCGGCTTTATTTATCTTTGTAATATAGGCTGAATAATGCTCATCATTATAGTCTTTCTCTTGAAGCCAATTCCAGCGAAACTTGTTTTTAATATTTTTGTCTATCTCAGAAATGTCAGATAAACTCTTAACTTGCATTTTCTTTTCTTTCTTCTTGATAGTAATTTTTAACGACAAGATCTTTTGCAAACGTTTAAAACGAAATTTACATCAATTAACTTCTTAAGAAATAGAATTTCTAATATTCGAAAAAGTTAATTTGAATGAATTAAAAAGAAAATTTTTTTTTGAAAAAATTGATCTCGTGAAAATTTTATTTATAGAAAACATAATTGCTTAAATGCAAACCATGTCGTATTTAAAATTTTATATAACTTTTTACAAATCAATAGCAAAAAGCATCCGGAATTTCCCGGAAACTTGATGTGAAAAAACTCATCTATGATATTAGTAATATAAATTTATATCACTTCAATGTATTCTAAAATGTGAATATAATTAGATTAATGTAAGTTTTTCATAACTTCTTTGCTAAATCAAACTAGCATCACCATTTACAATCGGCCCTGTCGTCGTTTTAGCATCGATTTGAAGTCCCGTTATTTTAGTAGTCCCTGTATATATATATATAAATACTCAGTGCCGGCATTTAGGGGGGGGGGGCGGCAAAATTATGCGCTGCACGAGGCCGGCAAGAGAATAGGGGAGGAAAATTTTATTAGTTACAAGTTTTAATTTTCTAACAGTAAATTAAAAATAAAAGATTTAACGCCTGACCTTTTACAAAATTTACTTAAAAAATATAATTAACGCATGGTTAGTTATATTTTATTTTTTATTATCAATTGTATTTTATAGTATCATTTGTGCGTTATTTCCTCTAGGAGTCATTTCGAAGTGTTGCACAATTTTTTTTTTATAAAGTAGTTTAAAAGTTCATATTTTTTGTTATTAAATGTTAAATAGACTCGATTTTAAAAATCAGCAAGTTTTGTTTTGTTTAATCTTCTTTAGGAATTTTATCAATGTTTCTTGTTAAAATTTTTTTTTTCAATCATAGAAATAATTTTATCTTACGAATATAAAAAAATCTGTCTCATGTCACATAATATTTTAAATTCGAGAAAAAAGTTGTTTGGGTATGAGTTCAGAAAAAGAAAGTTCAAAAAAGATCAAAAATTTGAAAAAATTAAAAAATTCATGAGCATCGATAAATATGTTGCTTATAAAAAACCTGATGAAGGTCGTGAAGATTTCTGATTCTTCAACTATCTCTACGACTATGTCCAATAAAGTTAATAATAATTCAATGAACCTTCAACAATACTCAAAAATAATTGTATAACTTCATTCGATATCAAAGTAGATAATGAACCAGTTATTTTAAAAGAATCAAATGATTTATCGGAAGATTTTGTACAAGAAACATCTAATTTATTGGATTGTGGAAAGTTGCCGATTGTTCGATCTAGCAACATTCTGGACCATTTAATTAAACTTGGTCTTTTTCAAATCACAAAGGAAAAATACCCTGAAGATAGAAATGGTTGACATTTTTCTAGCATTTATTACAACAGAAAACTTGCAAATGGAGAAACCTTTTGGTCTAGATGGTTGGTTTATTCAGATTCTGAAAACTCCGTATTTCGTTTTTGCTGTCTACTTTCTGATAATAATTCAAAATCAAACTTAGTCTCTGATAGGTTTACTAAATGGAGACCTTTAACTGAAACATTGGGAATTCATGAAAATAGCGTCACCCGTATAAAATGTTATCAAAAGTGGATGGAAACTGAAATAAGATTAAAAACTGGAAAAACTATAGATAATAAAGAATTTAAAATTATAGAAAAAGACAGTTTGCGATGGAAAAATATTCTTCTTCAATTGATAAATGTCACTCTTTACCAAACTGAAAATAATATGACTATAAAAGCAAAGAATTTGGCCGTAGAATTACATGTGGAGCCTGTTTTAAAACCACTTAAAAGAATAGTACGAGTAAAACGTTATTTTAACGAGCCAAGATGGGATTTATTCATTTTCTCTTGAAAAAAAATTAGAAATTGATTTCTTCAATTCTCTTTTATACACATCTCTAATTTCAATGAGAAAAAGATTTATACAGTTGGAAAATTATCCAGAAGTTTGGGGTTTTTGTATAAAGTCGATAGTTTGCAAAAAAGAGAAGAAATTCTAAAATCATGTTTAGCCCTTCAAAGTAAACTTACCATAAATCTAAAATCGGATATTAATAGTATTCTCCTTTGCGATGAAATGATGAGCATTAATTTCTTTATGAAATGGTCAAGGATAAAATTACTCCTATTATTAATTTAAACTTTATAAAACAGCATAAAATGCAAGATTTGTATTCAAGCACATGAATTGCAATGCGAATTTTGCCAACAATACCTATTACTGTAGCGAGTGGAGAAAGAAGCTTTTCCAAAATGAAACTTATAAAACCTATCTGCGGTCAACAATGTTGCAGGATAGACTTTCAAGTTTAGGAATCCTATCGATTGAAAGCGATATTACTGAAAATCTTGATTTTTCTACGCTAATCAAAGATTTTGGTGATAAAAAGACTCGAAAAAATAGATATTTTAAATTAAATTTATTTTGTGTAAAACATAAACAAAAAACGTTTCTTTGTATGTAGCATTTAATTTTAAAGTATTATTTTTGAATTTGATTTGTTATTTTTCGTGTAATTAACCTGCAAATTTATAAGTTGTGAGGGGCGGCAGAAAAAATTTCGCACGATGGTGGCAAGAAGGCTAAGGCCGACACTGTGTATATTATATGATATACAAAGGAAATGCAAGGTGGCCACAGCTCCTCTAAAATCCTCTAAAGTCCTCTTTTCTCTTTTTTCGTGTGTGTGATGCTAAATCCGCGCAGTTTTTTATTGCTTTTGAAAGTTCAATTGAATTTTTGATCGCTTTATGAATAACTAGCTAGATTGTGTCATCATTGCAGCGCAACTCTGAGTTAATTTCATCACTTTCTTTAGCAGCTAAAACATTGTTGCTGCAATTGTCATCAACGCAGGCTCTATGCACTTATTCATATAAGTTCAAATTAGCAATAAAAAAATCCAGGTTTACTGCAATTGCTACCCCGGTGTGTTTACCAGTAAATGGTGTGCAAGCAATGAAAAAAACTCAATAAATTAAAATCTGAATTAATGTAGTGAATTGTAAGATTCATGAAGGAACCATTGTTTCGACTTGTCCAGAGATCTGTTGTAAAACTAACACCAGTCACATTTGGAAAATCTTTGACAAATTCTAGTTGCAACCCTTCCTTAACCTTGTCATACAACATTGGAAGTTTATGACGTCTAAATGTTGATGCAGATTTGACAGTGAACTTACAATTTACTTCATCAATAAATTCTTGAACTCTTTTATTATCCAAATTTCAAAAATTAGACCTAGATTGCAGACAAACTTTGTTAAATCTAAGTCAAACTTTAGTTGCTTTGGATCATTTAACTCATATTTTTGATTTTTTTAATATACTACTTTCAATTGTTGTTGTTTTGGCGTCTTTTGCTTTATCAAGCTTTCGTTTATTAGGTGTCTCGATAGTTTTTAAAAGATGCTCCTTCCAAGATGTTTCATGTTTGGTTTTAACATGGCTGGTTATCGTTGATGTACTGCCACATTTTATTTTGTAAAATTTAAAGCAAATTTTACATTTAGCTTCAAACTTATTCAGTTTTTCAAAGATTTCCAGATTTCACTTTTCGGTACCTTCAATTTGAATAAAGTATGAATCACTTGTATGACAACCGGACTAAAAAAAATTAAATTAAATTAAATACATTTTTGTTTTGGTCAGGTAGTAGATAGCTATAGCTATCTAAGATCTACCAAAGATCTGACAAACAATTGTAAACATTTTCATTAACAAAACTGTTTGTTCAAACTTGAATAAGCCTTTAATTAAATTCATTTGTGAGTTTTATTTTTTCTTTAATCTAATTTTAATCTTTTCTAATTTTATACTTCTTGTTATCAACTTATAAGTTGATTTTCTAATTTTATACTTCTTGTTATCAACTTATAAGTTGATAACAAGAAGTATAAAATTAGAAAAGATTAAAATTAGATTAAAGAAAAAGTAAAACTCACAAATGAATTTAATTAAAGGCTTATTCAAGTTTGAACAAACAGTTTTGTTAATGAAAATGTTTACGATTGTTTGTATAAATGTCAAACTATTATAAAAAACAAAATATATTTTAAACAGTAAAACATAATTGTTTTATCATTTATCTAAATTAGAAAGCAATGTTCTTATAAACAAAATATTATACAATATATTTTAATTTTTAAAAATTACAACAATTTCAATTTACACACATGTGAGTAAATTGAAAAAAGTTCAATTTACTCACATGTTATATCATAATTATATTTCTTTCTGGCCCGCAACTTTTGCAATTGTTATGCGGCACTATTCTGCACATTACACATCATTATTTTGCATATTGCACATTTGCCGACAATTTTGAAGTAATGTTTACAGTCTCATCTTTTTGACTTTTTTTCTTTCTGTGGTTTAATAATAGTAAACTTTAACAAATAAAATATATTTAAAAAATCTATAACTAAGTTTTATGATTTTTAAAATTTTGTATCGGTTTCTCAGGTTTTTTCGGTTTCGGTTCGGTTCGTTTTAATATTTAAAATATTTTGATCGGTTCGGTTTGATTAGGTTTTTTTAATTCGAAAGAACGGTTAACCGGAAGAATGCAGAAAGTTTGAAAAGTTGATACTACTGACAAACTCTATTCTGCCAAGGAAAATACCACGCCAATATATTAATTATCAAAAATGAATAGTTATGCCTTTAGCGATAATTATCTATTTTATATCATAATTTATTTGTATACTTAAAAGTTACCAGCGGGCACAGACGTCAATCAAACGTCTTACGGACGTCTTAACTAGGTCCCGACGTCTCAGACCAAATTAGGACGTCCTAAAGACGTCCGGTAAAGACGTCTTTGTAAGGACGACCTTGTGACGTTAATATAAAGACGATATTAGGACTTCCATATTTAGACGTCCTATTGACGTCGCTAAGACCTACATTAGACGTTACTTTATTACCTTCCCAGCAGGCATTTTGACGTCCTAAGGACATCCGTAAGACGTCTTAAGTCTCGTCCGTAAGACATCCTTAGTTGGTCTCAAATGAAAGGCTTGAGGACGTCTATTCCAGACGTCCTAAAGACGTTTTTTCAAGACGTCCTAGAGACGTTTTTTGCAGACGTTCTAGAGACGTCTCTGGCTGGTCTCATATGAAAGACTTAAGGACGTCTATTTCAGACGTCCTAGAGACGTTTGAATTTTACCGAGACATTCTTTTAAAAGTTATATAAAAATGCAATGATTTACAACACACACTTTAGATTTGCCTTAATCTAGGCAAGGGAAGTTATAAAAAGAAATCAATGTAAATAAAGTGTAATTTGATATATTTAAAATAAATTAATAAATTTACAAAAAATAAGAATAATTTTTCAAACAAAGTTACATTTTTCAAATTAAAAACTAATAGGTACTGTAGAATATAATCGATAGTGCATTATAAATAGAAGAAAATTGCTTAAAAATGGAAAAAAAAATAAAAAATACAACAGTTAATTAAGTTAACATTGATCGAAATCCATATTAGTCGATGTTTTCTTTATTCGGTCAGAAGAATGCCTAATTACTCTCCCAATAAGTTGGATAGCATCCATTTTGGTTAAGTTATTATTTGACTTTAAAGCAGCTTCTAATAAAACAACAAAACATGTTTCAATAAGATCATAAAATAAAATATATATGTCATACATACACTTGAATACATGTCATGTTCCAGAGCCAAAAAAATTAATTGTTTTTTTCTTTTTAATTAAAACATCATTTTTAATTTTTAATTAATCAAACACTAAGTAATAATAAGTTAATAAGCTAGTAAGAATACCAGTGACAGAGTTACATAGACTTGTCAACTCTTTAAATTTTTTTTCTTCTTTTGACAAAATAGTGACTGTTGGCAGTCTACATATATAAAAAAGAAGATAAATGCTCTACTGTCAATCATAAATGTTAAAATTCAAACTTTTGCTAATTACTTACAAGAGCAAAATATTTTTAATTGTATCAGCTAGATTTTTATCGCCAATTAATGATAACTGTTTTATCTAAAAAGAAACAATGTATAAGAAACATTGAAAATGTTTATGACAATTTAAAATAAATACTGTAATAATATATAACATACAAACTTTAAAGATGAAACTCATATATACAAAAGTGATGTATTGGATATCTCCATTTGCGAATTTTTTTTTTCAAAACATTAAGTTTATCTAAACTTTTACGTTGTTTAAAACCTTCTTCTGGATTATTAGAGAACAGTGCAGTTCTATCGACTAAATTTTTTTTTTATTTTAGCAAGTTGGAATATAAATTTTTTCTGAAACTTTGAAAAATAAAATATATAAGTAAAGCCATATAAATAGTATATAAAGTAGTAAATAGTACTTCCTATATATGGTTGAGAAGGTTTAGATTTAAAATAAATAATGCAAAAAATTTCAAGTTTCATGCTTAACCTTAAAAGAATATATAAACAAGTAAAGTTCAAAAAAATTATAGGGTTTTTGTCTAACGCAAAAAACTGCAAAGAATCGCTACCTATATCCAAACGTGCGCGCACACACACACACACACACACACACACACACACACACACACACACACACTCATATATATATATATATATATATATATATATATATATATATATATATTTAGATATGTATATATTTATATATATATATATATATATATATATATATATATATATATATATGTGTGTGTGTGATAAACTATAACTTATTTTGGAAAATCATGGAGGTATAAAATGTTAATCTTTTATTAATTATTAGGTAACTGTTGAAGTATATCTTTGCTGAACAGTAAGATTTTTACCTGGGTACGGTTTCATTAACCATGGTTTAAGTGCAAATATGTCATCTCCAACAAAGACCGGTGGAACTTTAGGATCAAATTCAGAAATTTTTGGTAAATTAAAATAACCCTTATTAAATGCCCTCCCAAACGTGCTTGCATTTAAAATGGCAGCATCATTATCCCTTCCATAAGCCCCAATGTCAACCATTGTGAAACAATATTTAGCATCACAAATTGCTAATAAAACCATGCTGTAAAACCCTTTGTAGTTATAAAAAGAAGGTCCAGATTTTGCAGGTGCTTTAATGCGTACATGCTTTCCATCAATAGCTCCTATACATTGTAAAAAGTTCCAATTTTGATCAAACTCTTTAATAATATTTTGCCATTCTTTTACGTCATTTGGGGCTCGTAGAAAGACTTTTTTGAGAACTTTCCATATTGCACAACAAGTTTCTTCGATTATATGGCAAACTGTAGCTCTGCAAACTCGAAAATAAAATGACTGAGTTTGTTGTGATTTGTAATAGAATATCAACGCACCTTAGAATATGACCGCACCAGTAAAAATAATAAAAACGAGGATTGTAATAAAATATCACATCCGCCTAAAATATTACATACCCCATAGAAAAAATGAAAACGAGACGCGCTTTCGAGTCATTGCACTTAGAAGTGTATCAAATACGTCCGAAACATTCAATTATAAACAATATAATTAAAACGAGATTCATAAAAACGTGATATTTTAAGCAAGAATTCTAGTTTCTTTTTGTGACATATACAGAAATAACAAGTGGTGGATGTTATATTCTATATACCAAATACTAATTGTTTAAAATACTTTATAAACTACTTAGGGGGATGTAATATTTTAGAAGTAGACATCGGGGGGATGTTATATTTTAAGTAAGAATTTCAGTTTCTTTTTGTGGTGCATACAGAATTTACAAGTGATAAATCTTATATTTTAAACACTAAATACTAACCATTTGAAATGTTGTATGAATTACTTAGGGGGATGTAATATTTTAGAGATAAACATAGGGGGGGATGTGATATTTTAAGTAAAGATTTAAAGTTTCTTTTTGTGACATATACAGTGAATAAACCGAGGAGATGTGATATTCTAGATAACAATTACTAATTGTTTGAAATATTGTATGAATTACTTAGGGGGATGTAATAATTTAAAGGTAAACATAACGGGGATGTGATACTTTAAATAGCAAATATTAATTGTTTGAAATATTGTATGAATTACTTAGGGGATGTAATATTTTAAAGGTAAACATAGAAGGGATGTGATGTTTTAAATAAGAATTTCAATTTCTTTTTGTGACATATGCAGAGATTCCACAGGGGAGATGTAATATTTTAAATACCAAATATGAATTGCTTGAAATATTGTAGAAAAATAATTAGGGGGATCTAATATTTTAGAAGTATACATAGGGGAGATGTGATATTTTAAGTAAGAATTTTAGTTTCTTTTTGTGGTACAAACATAATTTACAAGTGTTGAATGTGATATTCAAGATAGCAATTACTACTTATTTGAAAAATTTTTATGAATTACTTAGGGGGATGTAATATTTTAAAGATAAACATAGAGGGCATGTGATATTACAGAACTTTTAAATGAAATATTTTATTATTGTAAAGAAGTACTTTTTTTTAAATGAAATATTGTAATATTGTAAAGAAGTACTTTGGGAGATGTAATATTTTAGAAGTAGACATAGTTGGGATGTGATATTTTAAGAAAGAATTTCAGTTTCTTTATGTTATTTATACAGAAATTACAAGTGATGGATGTTATAGTCTAGTTACCAAATACTTATTGTTTGAATTATTTTATGAATTACTTAGTGGGATGTAATATTTTAGACGCCTGAATAGGGTGGATGTGTAATTTAAGTAAGAATTTCAGTTTTATTTTGTGACATTTATAGAGAATAAATAGGGGGAATGTGATATTCTAGGTACTAAATACTAATCATTGATTAGTATTTGATACCTAATGAAATATTGTAAAGAATTACTTAGGGGGATGTAATATTTTAAAAGTATACAAAGGGGGGATGTGATATTTTATGTAAAATTTTTAGTTTCTTTATGTGATACACACAGAATTTTTTAGTGAGGAATCTGATATTTAAAACACAAAATACTAATCGTTTAAAATATTGTAAAGAATTTCTTAGTGGGATAATAATAATATTTTAGACGCCTGCATAGGGTTGATGTGTAATTTAAGTAAGATATGTATCTCAAATATTGTTAGCTATTTTTTGTTTCTTGGGTCCTCCTCTGATGGGGAGATCTTTATAATAAATTTATATATTTAATTAAAAAATTAAAAAAAAATTAAAGAGCTTTTAATAAAATCAAGAAACTTTAATATTTAAAGTGTTTTTTAGCTTTTTAAAGTTTTAATTTAACATTTTATTTTTTTTTAGATACGATTGAGCTAACAATTTAAACATGCGACATTGTTTAACGAAGTCATATATAAAACTTTGGTGGAATTAAAGTTTTCATAAGATTTAAAATGAACGAAATTAATTACAATAATTTTTTACTTTAAATGTATTCATATGTTACAACATAAATATTTTAATGTACAAAACGTTTTGAAGGAAAATAAATAATTACGGTTTGTCTTTTTTCATTCTATTGCATAATTTAAAATTTTTCTCCATTACGTCCACCTATAATGGCTAAAGCCCGTTCCCCATTCAGAACTATTTGCGCCCTGGAGGAACGGAAGAGTTCTTTGAGCATGCGCAAAAAATTCTGATTGGAGAACGGGTTTAAAAAAACTGTTTGCGCATACTCAAAGAACTTTTCCGCTTCTCCAAAGCGCAAAAAGTTCTGAATGGAGAACGGCCTTAAGGCGTAATGTTTTGGGAAAGTTATAACTTCTTTAGATACTTTTTTTTGAATAATAGAAACTTCTTTTCTTAATAAAGGAACATTTTAAAGAACTATTTTTAAATATTAACGTTTCTTTGGGTGGCTTGGTATGGAAATATAATGTGATTATTGAGCCTGTTGAGGCGAGTTAATAATATTTAGTCCAGTTCACAATTATTAAAATTATACAAATTTTTAAAACTGGCACTTAAAAAATTAACTTATATTTATTACAATAAATTATAAAATCATGTATTTCATGTATTAGAATCATCCAATATCATACTGAACTGAAATGATAAAGAATAATGTACTGTAAAAGGCAAAGTACATAAACGGTTTGTTGTATATATATATATATATATATATATATATATATATATATATATATATATATATATATATATATATATATATATATATATATATTTTAAGTTGATTAACGTGCCCCAAGAAGTCCTTACGGTCTTATCACAGAGCACCGCGGAAGAGCATTTAATGGGAAGTTCACGCCTCTTTCCCAACCGATGTCGCAAAACTTGCCCAGAGGTGGGGTTTGAACCACGGATCTTACGTTTCTGAGGCAAGTGCACTACCACTGCGCCACGGCTGCTTATATATATATATATATATATATATATATATATATATATATATATATATATATATATATATATATATATATATATATATATATATATATATATATATATATATATATATATATATATATATATATATATATATATATATATATATATATATATATATATATATATATATATATATATATATATATATATATATATATATATATATTCTCTATCTAATGTTAACACAACATTTTTGTAAAAATAAAAATTTTGAAAAAAAATACTATTGAGCAAGTATTATTCTTCCACACTAAGAATATTCTGCTTTTGTTAGGTTTTCCTATTTTCTTAATGACACAAATGCTAAAGTGCAGGATTGATCGAAGAAGATTTCACTAAGAAATAATAATCATCCTTATAATGACAGATTTATAGCGTTGAATTCAACAAGTTTGAAAAAAAGACGAAAGCGTAGTGGCTTAATTTAAGTGATTGAATTAGGTAACAAAACTGACTATGTTAATTGTTATAATAAAGATTGATTAAATTTTTATTCAACGAGTCCGGTGCCAACGCGTAGCTATAATGAACATAACAAAAAATCTGCACAAAATTGTCCTTATTTATAATTTTTTTTTTTTTTAATTTATTATTTAGGTACCCTATGAAGTCCTAACGGTCTTGTCACAGAGCACCGCTGAAGTGTATTTAACCAGGAAGTTCACGCCTCCTTTCTTACCATGACGCGAAATATGTCCAAAGCTCGTTTTGAACCTGGATCTCCTGCTTATAAAGCATATGATCTAACCACTACGCCACGACCGCACAATATTTGGCATAACTTTTTTGTGAATCAAGAAGCTCGTTTTGATCAGTTTAGAAAATTAAAAGGTTTAAAGAAAGATAAGCGCTAGAAAAAGAATGAGCTAAAACAAAGTGAAGTTACATTATATTTTTAAATATATTAGTTGAGGTTGAGAGTTTATGTTCACTTATTTTAGTTTAAAAGACATCTTTGTCAGACACTTGTCTCAGAAAGCCATAGCTATTCAAAGGCGTCTAAATTTTAAACGTCTTTAAAAAACGTTTTTTAAACGTCTTTAAAAAACGCTGAGAAGAGTAATGTTTTTTTTTTTAAATATTGTTACTCTGTAGAAGTTACTGGTATACCTGTTACTTCAATGAAGTTTTCATTCTATTTATAAAATATTTTATTTTTTCTTCAAACCTAATATTTGTTTAACTTTCTACAGGTAATAATATACTAATATGAAAACAATTTTTATTGTTTTTTGATTTATACTCGGGTAAAATATTCGTTTTCTTATTTTAATTTATTGTTAAAACATATATTTTTTCATTATTTTATTTTATGGTTATTTTCAAGAGAAGGCAAAAACCCTGTAAAGTCATTATGGGTATACATTCAGATTTAGGTGGCTGCAAGGTACACTATTATTCGTTACAAGACACTTTAAACGAATGTCTCAGTGACGAAGTATATATATATATGTATACATATATATATATATATACATATATACATACATATATATATATATATATATATATATATATATATATATATATATATATATATATATATATATATATATATATATATATATATATATACATATATACATATCTTCATAGAAAGAGCTCTTTAAACAAGATATGCTAATATGCTGTATGGTGGAAAAATGCAGTGTGTAAAATAGTATAATTGTTTTTTGAAAAAGTTTATTTCTCTAAGTACAAAAAGTTTAACTTTCAGTGAAAGGTTAGGTTCCCCATTTTTTTACAGGAAACCTAACTTTGAACCTGATTTTGAAACTCACTTGTGTTTTAGATAATCAAACCAGGTAATAAAACAATTCACTCTATGGATCCTATGGGAGAACAGATAAATTCTATCAAAAAAGAAGAAGTGAAATGGAAGTATGATATTATTATTAGATATTCCTATTTCAAAATTTGTATTTACATCTTTTATAATTTTTTTACTATTATACAGTAGTTGTTACTTACAACAAAGATATGGTGTTTCAGAAAAGTTTGAAATATTAACATTACCACATGCCATACAAGCTGAAAGTATAACATTTGGAGTATTCTGCCTTAAAATAACTTTAAGAGTCTTAACTGTAATGGATATATTATATATCCATTACAGTTAAGACTTAGTTATATATATATTATATATATATATATATATATATATATATATATATATATATATATATATATATATATATATATATATATATATATATATACATATATATAAGCTTACATATTTTAGTTTGCTGAAAGTTATACAAATGGAGAAGTATTGGTGCGTTTCTTTCCACATGTAGAAGTTAATGCATATAGAAAGAGAGATTTGAAGAAGGAGGTTTGTGAGATTCTTTAGAGAACTGAAAATGTTTATACTACTTCAATGTTAAACGATATCTCAAAAAAAGACAAAAAAAAAAATGATGAAAAATTAAATCAATAAGTCAGAAAAGTTGTGGAAGCGAAATTGGTCAAAAAACTAGAAAAAATCAAAAAAAAGTTAAATGGGTAATAAAATATATTTTAATTGTTTTTTTGGGTATATAATGGGTAATAAAATATAATTATTTCAAATAGAATAAAATACTTTAAATATTCAAATACAAAAATGTACATTAAATATTTATTTTTAGATCAAATGTGATATTTGCATCCAAATCGATGGTACCGTATAAGATGCATTGTTTTTAAAAATGAAACTTTATTTTGTTGTGAACATATTTATATATAAATGTAATAATAAATAAAACTTTAAAAATTGCAGTCATTTCTTTTTCTTCAAAATTTTGTCATAAATTGAACCAATTTAAATGTTTATGCCCTTACAGATAAAAACACAAAAAGGAGAAATTTTTTTTCTCCCTATTTTTAGTGACTTCTTGTATTCTTATAATACTTTAAATTGTCGGAAGCCTTTATAATTCTGCCAATTCACATGTCGCCATACATATTATTTTGTGTAAATCATTGGCATACATATTCGGCATATTTTACATATTTCGGCATATTTTACATTCGGCATAGATTACATGTCGGCATACATATTATTTTGTGTAAATCAACTAAGTTAATTCATATGTTGGCATACATATGAATTGATTGAACAATAATACATTTTTAACTTGTTAGCTCAATTAAATCTGAAAAAAAATATTAAAAAAGACTGTTTGAGTAATCTCTGCACATTTTGCAAATAACAGCTAAAATTCTAAATTAAAATATCAAATCTCCCTATGCAGGCTTCTAAAATATTCCCCAATATCACATCCCCCCTATGTATATCTTTAAAATACTACATTCCCTAAGTAATTCATAAACTTTTTCAAATGAGTAGTAAATGCTATCTTGAATATCACATTCGCCACTTGCAAATTATGTTTGTACCACAAAAAGAAACTAAAACTCTTACTTAAAATATCACATCCCCCCTATGTATACTTCTAAAATATTAGATCCCCCTAAGTACTTTTCTACAATATTTCAAGCAATTCATATTTGGTATTTAAAATATCACATCTACCCTGTGGAATCTCAGCATATGTCACAAAAAGAAACTGAACTTCTTACTTAAAATATCACATCCCCCCTACGTATACTTCTAAAATATTATATCCCATAAAGTAATTCATACAATATTTCAAACGATTGCTATTTGGTACCAAGAATATCACATCCATCACTTGTAAGTTCTGTATGTACCACAAAAAGAAACTGAAGTTCTTAGTTAAAATATCACCCCCTCCCCCCCTATGTATACTTTTAAAATATTACATTCCCCTAAGTAATTCATACAATATTTCAATTGATTAGTATTTGGTAGCTAGAATATCCCATCCCCCTGTAGATTCTATGTATATTTCACAAAAAGAAACTGAACTTCTTACTTAAAATATCACATCCCCCCTACGTATACTTCTAAAATATTATATCCCATAAAGTAATTCATACAATATTTCAAACGATTGCTATTTGGTACCAAGAATATCACATCCATCACTTGTAAGTTCTGTATGTACCACAAAAAGAAACTGAAGTTCTTACTTAAAATATCACCCCCCCCTCCCTATGTATACTTTTAAAATATTACATTCCCCTAAGTAATTCATACAATCTTTCAATTGATTAGTATTTGGTACCTAGAATATCACATCCCCCTGTAGATTCTATGTATATGTCACAAAAAGAAACTGAACTTCTTACTTAAAATATCACATCCCCCTAAATAATTCATACAATATTTCAAACGATTGGTATTTGGTACCTAGAATATCACATCCATCACTTGTAAGTTCTGTATGTACCACAAAAAGAAACTTAAATTCTTACTTAAAATGTCATATCCCCTCTATGTTTACCTTTAAAGTAATACATCCCATAAGTAATTCATACAATATTTCAAACGATTAGAATTTAGTATCTAGAATATCACATCCCCTCGGTTTATTTGCTATATGTCACAAAAAGAAACTGAAATTCTTACTAAAAGTATTACATCTCTTCTAAGTTTACCTTTAAAATATTACATCCCCTAAAGTATTTCATACAATATTTCAAACAATTAATATTTGCTATTTAAAATATGACATCCCCGCTATGTTTACCTTTAAATTATTACTTCCCCCTAAGTAATTCATACAATATTTCAAACAATTAGTAATTGGTATCTAGAATATCACATCTCCTCGGTTTATTCACTGTATATGTCACAAAAAGAAACTTTAAATCTTTACTTAAAATATCACATCCCCCCTATGTTTATCTCTAAAATATTACATCCCCCTAAGTAATTCATACAACATTTCAAATGGTTAGTATTTAGTGTTTAAAATATAAGATTTATCACTTGTAAATTCTGTATGCATCACAAATAGAAACTGAAATTCTTATTTAAAATATCACATCCCCTCTATGTTTACCTTTAAAATATTACATCCCCCTAAGTAATTCATACAATATTTCAAACGATTAGTATTTGGTATCTAGAATATCACATCCCCTCGGTTTATTCATTGTATATGTCACAAAAAGAAACTGAAATTCTTATTTAAAATATAACATCCCCCCGATGTCTACTTCTAAAATATTACATCCCCCTAAGTAGTTTATAAAGTATTTTAAACAATTAGTATTTGGTATATAGAATATAACACCCACCACTTGTTATTTCTGTATATGTCGCAAAAAGAAACTAGAATTCTTGCTTAAAATATCACATCCCCCCTATGCAGGCTTCTAATAGGTACGTGAGTAAAAATTTCAAATTGTTTGAATACTATATTGTTATATATCATTAGAAAGAGGATTATTACAGTATTTTAAAGGTGAAAAAATTTTCAAAATCGAACAATTGGTTCAAAAGTTATGAGGGTTTAAGTACCGATTTTTCTATATATGGATTTGTTGAAGAAACTGTGGTCAAAATAATGATTTTCTTCACTTAAATTGTCTTAACTTTGTCAATTCTTATCAAAAAACAAATATCTTGGCATCAAAAGATAGGTGTAAGAGTGGGCTACAACTTTATGTTAAATTCTAACCGCCGGGTGTATCGGATGGACAGAGGGGGTACCAAACCACCATCTTACCTGTGTGAAACTAAACACTTTTTTAGAAAAAAAGTTTTTTTTTAAGACATAAGCAATATAAATATACAAAAAAATTGTTTTAAATTTATACTAAACTAAAATATATGAGAGGTGTATGTTAGCAATAATAGTGTGTGTGGTGGTGATGGTTTGATACACCCTTGTATCAAAAACGACTTGATTTCATAAACATTTATCTTTACTAAAATGAGTAAAACTAGTATACAATATAAAATTATGCTATACAAGATCTTACGTAAACAAGTGGTGTTTCTATTATGGGAGGGGCGTATGACCCCCCCCCCCCAACCTAAAAAAAAAAGAAGAAAAAACATGCAATTACTGTTTTCAAAATTTGAATAATAAAAAAAAAATTATGAAACTGGAAACAATTTAAAAAATAAATTCATACCAGACAACCACCAAATATGAGAGATGAATGTAAAACTCATAATAGATATGTTGATGATGTTTTAGTACTTATAATATCAAAAACATTTTTAATTCTTGAAATATCTGAATGAATATTTAAAGTACAACAACAAAGAAGTAAAAAACATTTTCCACTAGATTAAAATATACATTAGTGGTGCATCCATGGTCATAAGAGAGTGGAGTATAAGGAAGGGCCTATCCAAATATATCATAAGGGAAGGGGCATTAGAATGCCTCTAACCAAACCGATGGGATATATATTACTTAAAAAATTATACAACTACTATTGTGGGGCTATAATTATAAGTCAATTGGCTGTAAAAAACATGTCATCTTTATAACCAAGTATAGCAACTACCTATATTAAAGTCTTTCATGTGATTATTACATTAAAAGAACTAAGGACCATACAGTATGGTTAACGAGCTAGCCATTCTGTTTGGTTAACAAACAAATTTCTGTTTCAAAATAAATAATAAATAAAATGTTAACATTAAAAAAAAAAATTTTAATTATTTTAAAAATAATTTAATATATTTTTGTCTTGGTTTTTATGAATGATTAATATGATTAATTCCAGTAATAAAACTATATTTTAATTATTTTTAACAACAGCCAGCACACGAAGGTAAGTCAGAGTCGTCTATCAAAAAATTTAACAAATTACAACACTTGCTATATAATTTAGGCAAGTCACAACACTAGCTGTATTATTTATGCAAGTCACAACACTTGCTATATATTTTAGGCAAGTCACAACACAAGCTGTATTATTTATGCAAATCACAACACTTGCTATATAATTTAGGCAAGTCACAACACTTGTGTTTTTAAATTCATTAAATTGTAACTCACCAGAAACAACATCAGCAGCATGCTGGGTCTTTTTCATGCAATAGTCAGCAGCTTCAATATCAGTTTCATCATCTTTCCAGTAAGAAATGGTGTAAATGAAGTCATTTTTTCTTTTATTAACTTTGCCACTTGATTTTTTGTCTTTGGCAAATCTCATCTCTTACTTTGCATCGATTCAGTCAATATGTAAATTTGTTTTTACGTGCTACATTAATTGACCATTTAACAATCTTTTCTCTTAAACTTAAATCTGGAGTGTCTAGATAGTCAACAGTCCTATTCTTTTTTGATCTTAGTTTGCAAGTAATATAGCAAATTGTTGCATTAGGAAACCATACTTTTGCATCACTAAACATACCCATTAATTCCTCACTATCTATGTTGTGAAGCTATACACTAGCTGTTTCCTCTTTAAATGTCTCCATCACAGTAAGAGAAGCTAGTAGTAAATGACTAAATTATTAAATCATATAATATTAAAATACTAAATTATTAAATCATATAATAAGAGTTTAACTGACTGATCCTCTCTAAAACAACTTCATCTAAACAGAAATTAAATGAACTTAATTTTTACAAATATATATATATATATATATATATATATATATATATATATATATATATATATATATATTATGTGTATATATATATATATATATATGTAAATTTTGTTATATATATATATGTATTTGTAAATATATATATTATGTATATATATATATATATATATTATATATATATATATATATATATATATATATATATATATATATATATATATATATATATATATATATATATATATATATATATATATATATATATATATATATATATATATATATATATATATATATATATATATATATATATATATATATATATATATATATATATATATATATATATATATATATATATATATATATATATACTATATAATAACTACTAAGCTATTAAATACAGAAAGTAACTAACTGATGTTGTCGGCTACAACTTCACTATAACTTTGAGCATCTAAAACAGCAAAAGAAATAATAGTCTTACATGAAAACATATCCAGAGCACCACGATCTTTACTGTCGGCTTTACCTTGACGTTTCAGTTTTTCTATTCTTTTGATTAATATCTCTTGACACATGGAGAGATGAGAAGCTAAAAGTGGGTCATATTTGGCCAAGAGCTGTACCAAAGCCAAATTTCCACGATTTTCTTCATCATGAGGTGCTTTAAGCTGACTAAGACAAAAAGTTTTATTTATGTGTTAAATAAACATTTATGCTTATAAACGTAAATTTTTTCAAAATTTATAACCCAACGTTCAAAACATATAAGTTTATTTGATTTCAAGAATGTTGCTTCTTGGCCACTTTCTACTTTCTTCTGGGTCTTTTAGTAATCTGTAAACAGCACACTTTTTTATCTGTTAAATAATTAGTAGAGCGATTCGCAACACTTTTCACTTTAAAGGCATAATAAGCCTCAAGAAATATTTTTTCTTCTAATTTTAAGCAACGATAATAACCGGTAAATATTTCTTAGTTAATTGGCTTCCAGTTATTTTTACGGTTTGCACGATTAATAGGCCTGTGTTTTAGATAGCCGTGAATCTATTCATTAAACTTGGTTTCTCTAATCTTGTAATCTATTCATTAAACTTGTATCGATAAATGCGCCTAGCAAATAGATTAAGGGGATCTTGTAAGCAAGCAATCACACAATTTTAAATTTTCTACACATAATTTTATTAAAGATGTATTTTATTTAGACAGCCTAACTTTTTTACTCCCGTTTTTAAACCTTTATGTACTACATTCAAATCATTTTGAACATATTTAAAATCTAAAAATATATTAAGCAAATAATTAAAATAATATCATCTTAAGTTTAACAAAAAGTATTATCAACATTACAAGTACAATATATCAACAAAAAACATTAAACTGATCTGCAACGTTACCAGTTAATAAAGTGTTTTTACCTTGATTATGTTTAATTCAATTTCTTTTCTTTAACTATTGGCTAATGATCAATATAATAAATTTCAAATCATTAAAATTTACCAAATTGAAACCATATTTCAACAGTAGGTAGTTCAATGAAATTTAAACAAAAGGTAGAACTAAAGAAATAAAATTTTAATTGAATATAAAAACCATAAGCATATTTTAAACATAATTAAAACCTAAATAAATAGAAAATAAAAAAAGCATCATACTCGCTTGTTCATAATCTATAATGGTAAAAATAAAAGATAAATAAAATATTAATAAATAAAAACTCTAACTTGTTGGCACTCTTGCTAAAAAACTAAAACTTTTAACTCTAACTTGTTGGCACTCTTACTAAAAAAACCAAAACTTTTAACTCTAACTTGTTGGCACTCTTACTAAAAAAACTAAAACTTTTAACTCTAACTTGTTGGCACTCTTACTAAAAAAACTAAAACTTTCAACTCTAACTTGTTGGCACTCTTACTAAAAAAACTAAAACTTTCAACTCTAACTTGTTGGCACTCTTACTAAAAAAACTAAAACTTTCAAGTCTAACTTGTTGGCACTCTCACTAAAAAAACTAAAACTTTCAACTCTAACTTATTGGCACTCTTACTAAAAAAACTAAAACTTTCAACTCTAACTTGTTGGCACTTATACTAAAAAAACTAAAACTTTCAACTCTAACTTGTTGGCACTCTTACTAAAAAAACTAAAACTTTCAAGTCTAACTTGTTGGCACTCTTACTAAAAAAACTAAAACTTTCAAGTCTAACTTGTTGGCACTCTCACTAAAAAAACTAAAACTTTCAACTCTAACTTATTGGCACTCTTACTAAAAAAACTAAAACTTTTAACTCTAACTTGTTGGCACTCTTACTAAAAAAACTAAAACTTTCAACTCTAACTTGTTGGCACTCTTACTAAAAAAACTAAAACTTTTAACTCTAACTTGTTGGCACTCTTACTAAAAAAACTAAAACTTTCAACTCTAACTTGTTGGCACTCTTACTAAAAAAACTAAAACTTTTAAGTCTAACTTGTTGGCACTCTCACTAAAAAACTAAAATTTTTAACTCTAACTTGTTGGCACTCTTATTAAAAACTAAAACCTTTAACTCAGATATTTTAATTCAAACCTATCTATATTTTAATTAAAACAATCATACTTACAGTTCTTTACAAGATTTTTTAAATTATTTTAGAAAAAACGGGTCTCCATATAAAGTAAGTTGCTAAACCAAGGTAAGGTATAAACTGATAATTGATCAAGAATGCTGTGCAATATCTGACTGACTATCTAACATAAAACACATACATAACAAAGAATAAATTTTTTTGGTAAGATTAAGTATATATATCTCCTATATGTCTCCTCCCCTTGAAATTTACCGTCAGCAAATTAAAAAGCAGACGATCACTATTTTTTTGACGTGCGCGATTTCTAAATTTTCAATTTAATGTTAACATATAAAAACATCCAAAAAACAATCTTATACGCTTAGATTAAATGACATTGCATTAGTAAGTTCTTAAGATTAAATGACATTTATTGTGCTAATAATTTTAATTAAAGTACTTAGTTTTTCATAAATATAAGAATATTTTCAGAGATTTTTAATGATTATTTTGAAATTATGTAAATAAATAAAAGTATTATCACTACAAAAAAGAATTCTTGCATTTTTAAAAACACGTCTAAAAATTATTGGCTAGCGCTAAAAAAAGCACTGACCGCAATATTGGCTGGCATGTTGACAAACGCAAAATTAAAAGAGCGCGAAAGTGCTTGCCAAATGGAGGCGAATGATATATATATATATATATATATATATATATATATATATATATATATATATATATATATATATATATATATATATATATATATATATATAAAGTTATTTACAACTGCAACACCATAAAAGATTATTGCTTATAACTGTTTTTGGCGCTTCAACACACTCTATATGGAACCATTCTTTGCATAACCCACATTGTATCATTGGTTTTTCATTGCTTGGCATTCTGCAATTGCAATATATGTCTAAAAATTCGACCTTTGAAATATGTTGGGAAATTCTCCGCGGCTTAGATGGAAATTGTGTCAACTCTAATTTTTCAAATTACTTTAACAAATGTTTTCTCATATCTTCCTGAGTGTACTTTACAATAGATGGATCTCCTCCAAAGCAAAGTTCACAAGCGTTTGCAAGTGCAAAAAGTCCACAGTCATCTGAGCCCAACTGATACTGAACATTTACATATTCAATTTTAATTTTTTTAGTGGTAGAGCACAAAAGATCAGCAACTGTGTTCTTTAGCAACAATGTCAACTTATTATGCAAGCTGTCATAAACCCTGACAGTCCCCTGTGTACAGCTTAATGTAGCTATAGTGATCCAATGCATACCATTGTAATTCAGACACTGAATAAATTCTTTATTCTTTTGAACCTCAAAACTATTTGTTAATTGTAAAACAGGATCTAGAAACCCTGATAAATGAGGAAAAGCATCTTTAAGCATTTGCATTCCGGAATAAATAATTGTGTCATTAAGCCAATCACCATTAATCAAAATATTTTTATCATCTACTGAAAGTGCTACTTTTCTAATATGTGTAAAATCACAACCACCAATAGAAACGGTCTCTTCTTCTGTGCATACTTCTTCTTTAAGACAAATAAGTTCTGCTTGAAAAGCTTCCTGTCTATTTAAACATATTCTATTTGGATGACAATGACTCTTGCGTACCACACCAGACTGTTTGCAAGGGCATCGCCTTGTAGCACACCTATTTTGGCATGAACAAACCAAATTCATTGGATGGATTTCATTTTCTATTTTAACTTCTGAATCATCAATAGTGAAACTATTTATATTTTCTTTTAAGCACTCATTAGCATAGTTTAGTGCATCTACTGAAGGTGAGCCATTACCAGGGGTACTAGATTTTGGAGGAGTTTTATTTAAACCCTCATAGTTATCATTATTTGGTTCATTTTCTGATATCGAGTCTGATGATTCAAAGACTGAGGGATTCGGAGAAGTCACTTCATCATCAAAACATTGATTAACAAGAACTTCTTCATCAGAAGAACATGTTTTGGAATTTTGAAATTTGGAATTTTGAAAGGTAGGATCTGAAGGTTTATAGATTTTAAGATGACCACCAGTAGCACGAATTGTAACGCCTTTATTATCTTGAAGTTTGTATACTCCATGAGGAAGGCAACTAAGTATTTTATATGGGCCTACAAATCTATCATTTAACTTACCTCCTTTGGTTTTTTTACGTCTATGATTTAATTTTAGAACCAATGAATTGACTTTAAAGACCCCAGATTTTGAGTGCTTTTTATCATAATTTTTTTTTTTGCTTAACTTGAGCTTTTAAAATATTATAAAATATGTTCAGCTTCTTCTAAAACTAACTTGTATTCTCTTTGCAATATGTCTGGCTCCTTTAATTTAAAATAATTTGAACTTAATTCTTCCAAAGACTCTGTCTGGAAATCTACATCAATTGGAAGATATGCTTGTCGACCATACATCAATTAAAAAGGTGTGAACTTTGTGGAATCATGACAAGATGTATTGTACGCAAATGCACAGGTATCTAGAAAAAGACTCCATTGTTCCTTTTTGGAGGATACATACTTTACTAGCATATTCTGCAAAGTCTGATTAAATCGTTCATCAAGTCCATTAGCCTTAAATGGAAAACAAATTGTTTTATAATTTAAATAATTTAAACTAATTAACCTAGTTAAACAAATAACTTGAGATATTATTATCTTATTTCTTTACTAACCTATTCACTAACAATAAATTAAGATTTAACTTACTTGTGGATGATATGGAGTTGTGAGCCTTTTCTTTATACCAAGCAATACATTAAGGGTATTATTAAGTTCATTGCAAAATTCAGTCCCATTATCTGACAGCAACTCTTGGCACTCCCAACCTCATGAAAACCTGAATGATAGACTTCTGATAATATGAATACGCTAATTTAATATTATTATTATTAGTCGAGTTATGTCATTTTCTAGGCTTTTCTATTTCAAAGTAGTTTCTAGACTTTTCTATACGCGTTTTTTTTTTTTTTTAATTTTATTTACTAACAACGTGTATTACGGGTTGCTTACTGCTAGTATGATAATAGTACCATATACATTAGAGCCCTGCAAATCAGCATTTTTTGTTTTGAACCAAATCTTTAATCTAAGCAGGTCTTGATTCGCGTTTCGAATCACATTTCGAATCAATATTTTTAAAACTAATATTAAACTTTATTTTTGAATAATATATATTCAAAAAAATATATAAATAATTGTAGAAACTTTTTTTTTGGTGCTTCTTGCCCTGATTAACATTTTAAACGATTGATTAAGAGTACAGTGACAAGAAAACCACATTTTGTAAAAATAGACTAAGGTTATGGGAAGAATTTAATGAAATCAATTATTAAATATGTAATTTTTTTAAGGCCTAGGCCAAAACAATCAAGGCCAAGGCAAAAATTTTCAAGGCCAAGGCCAACAGTTTCAAGGGCAAGATATCAATTTTTGACCTAAAGGAAAAGCCAAGGTTAAGGTCAAGCCCAAGGACTAACAACTCTGGTGGTATTTTTATCTTATGTTATTATTATATATTTTTGCTATAATTACTATTATTACTGTTATTATTATTATTATTATTATTCTCAAAACTATTGTAAAATTATAAACAGAAAATAAATAGCTTGTTGTTGTTGTTGCTGGTATATAACCACTTTTGGTTTTACATGACTTTTATCATACATATTACATACATATACATATTTTTAAATATTTTAAGGGACGACGTTTGACTGTTCTAGGGAGAGTGTGTGTGTGTGTGGGGGCAGCTCTCCCCCATGCCTTATACTAAATCCGCTACTGCATGTTTCATCAATCTTGTGCATTGTCTTTCTTTAACTCTTTCAAAAATTTTCTATACCTACCTCTCTTTTTCTTATAAAACTTCTCTCTAAATGCTGATACCCAATCAGTAGCACCTTTACGCTCTACATACCCAAACCAACTTAATTTTCCCTAGTGCATCCTAACAGACCATCACATCTATCCTAAGACCTTCACATCTATCCTAAGACCTACATCTAAGACCTACATCTATCCTAAGACATCACATCTATCCTAAGACCTACATCTATCCTAAGACATCACATCTATCCTAAGACCTAAGATCCTAAGACCATCACATTTGAACTCTTTAGAAAGATGTAATATTATATTACTATTTTATCTTCATTTAAGTGTAATTTTTTTTTTTTAATTGAATTAATTTATTAAAGTTTAAGAAATTTATTGATCAGAAAGAAAGTGGTATGTAAAATAAATTTATAGGGACATTTTCAAAGCTGAAAAGAAATGACAAGCATGTGAATTAAGAGAATAATTCAGGTTAGAAATTAAAAAGAGCAACTTCAGCAACAATTATCATAAGTGTACTTATCACATTTGGGCTGACTTTCCCATTGATGCCTTTTCTCTTTTAGACAAAATCCAAAAATAAAAATACAAGTTACAAAAAAAATATTAATGTTCAAGGATTATCTTTTTCTGGATATATCTGGAATTCCTGATATTTTCTCTATTTTTTGTTTTTTTGGATATCCAAAATAGTTTCATTACATATAAGTTTAAGGATATAAATTTTTAAAATAAATTTTCATATATAAACAGATTTATGTATAAAGAATTGGAGAGAAAATCAGTGTATTAAGTTGAGATTATCAGGGAATTTTAAGGTTGTTTGGAAATATAGAATGTAAAGATGCAAACTATTTGGACCCAAAAACCTGATACCCAGAAAGGTGGCATTTAGCAAGGATGCTAAAACAATGACAGAAATAAAAATGTAATACCTTGAACAGACATCCTGCCACTGTAACTACCATTTTGTCTTTAGTGGCTATTACTTCAACCCCTTTTGAAAAATAGTCACTAATAGTTAAAATGTATTTACAACCATCTTCACTAATTGGACTGAGTGGGCCAATAAAATCTATGCCAACCATATACCATGGAGCTTTTACCTTTATTGGGTGCATCTCTGGTTTTCCACAGTTTAACTTTCTATTTATTCTCTGGCATACATCACATGATATAAGCTGAAACAGAATAGAATGGTATAGCAATACTTTATTATAAATTATTGGGGAAAATCAAAATTTTCTCTATTTACTCTAACGCATAATAATACAAAATGTAAATTACCAACTCATGGACATTTTTTACCATTCCGTGCCACATGAAACGCTCTTTTACCCTGCCTAATGTCCTTGTTTTACCCATATGGCCAGAAGTAGGATGAACATGGCAAGCTACTAATATTTTTCTTCTCTCATCATGATTTATGATGTATCGCAGAAATAGTTCCTTTAAATAACAACATTGCATAAAAGTATTAATTTATAATTGTTATTCAAGAATGGCTAGTGGCAGTCATCATGGCTATGTATGAAAATGTCACAACAACAATCAAAACAAGAGATGGACAGAATGATAGTTTTGAAGTAAAAGTTGGTGTGCATCAGGGTTCAGTGCTTAGTTCTTTGCTTTTTATTGTTGTTTTAGAAGCTCTCTCTAAAGAGTTCAGAGTTGGTTTACCGTGGGAGTTATTTTGTGCAGATAATTTGTGTCTGATAGCAGAAAACAGAAACAGAAGAGGAATTAGTATTAAGATTTGAAATTTGGAAAGATGGAATTGAAGCTAAAGGGCTTAAGATAAACATGAATAAAACAAAAGTTATGCACTGTACAGTCAAGAATTAACAAGCAGAAAATACTGGGAAGTGGAGTGTCATGTGGAGTGTGTAGGTATGGAGTTAGAGCAAATTTTATTGTTTGTACAGTTTCTAGGCAATTGGTTCATAAGAGATGTGGTGGTAAACAAGGCTCTCTTAAGATTGTTGATTTTGAGTGTAGAAAATGTATTCTTGGTGAGTATAGAGTAAGTTAAAAAAGAGGTTGAAATAAAAAGTAGAGGAAAGATAGAGTATGTTATTAAATTTTTTTTATCTTGGAGATACAATTGAATCAGCTGGAAGAGCAGAAGAAGCATCTAGGGCAAGAATAAGGTTTGCTTCAGAGTAAGTCAGAGTAAGGTCTCTATCATTAAAGAGGGGAGGAGAGGGGCTACTAAGAATTAATTGATTGAAAAAGAAACTAAAAGCAATAAAGGTCGATGATGTTCAGCGTTCGGAAAGGATAGAAAGGATGATGATTAGAAGGATGTCCAGTGTGACTCTAAAAGACAAAAAAAGCAGTGATGATTTAAGAATAAGATTAGGCATAGTGAGTGTATCTGATAGGGTACATCAGGGAAGACTGAGGTGGTTTGAGCATGTAGAGCGTAAGGATGCAGATGGTTATCAACATGTAAAAAGTTAAAAGTTTCAGGAGAAAAAGGTAGAGGTAGAAACATAAAAACTTGGAAAGAGTGAGTTTCAGATGATTTGAAAAAGCTACATTTCAGGAAAAAAAAAATGTTTAAGTGTATAGAAAAATATCATTATCATAAAAAACGTTTAAGTGTATAGAAAAATATCATTATCACTAAAATGATAATATTTTTCTATAACTTATTTTGTTATATTCAGTTATTAAAACTATGTCATCAATAAGCTATAGCAAAAATACAGACAAATATAAAAATCAATTAAAGTTGCAAAGCAGAAATAAAAACAATTTACAATTTTATTTTTTTGAGCTATATTTCTATGTTATATGTTACATGTATATTAATTTGAATATCATTTCTTAATTTAAAATGTAGCTTGCAGAAATTTCAAATTTAGGTTAAATTTGATGAATTAGGCTAAATAATGAATAATATTAACTGCTGTTTATTTTAGAATAAATAATTGTTATGAATAAATATTGATAAATCAAGCATTGAATTGTCAGTATTTGTTTATTACCTTGTTCAAATCAAATTAAATATACTCTGAAATTAGTTGTTAACATTTCAAGGATATTTACAATAATATATATACTAGTATAAAATAAATTTCTAACAAATACAATAAACAAAGTTAAAGATATAAACATAGTTAAGCTATTAAACAGTTATACAAATAAAGTAAAAAATAGTTTGAAAATACAACACATCAATATAAACAACAATGAAAATAATAACAGCAACAATAATATGATATTAATACTCATTACCAAAATAAAAATAAACATCAGATCAAAATTAAAGCTAAAATATATCAATAATCAATAATAAATAATAAGTAGTTAAACATGTATTAACATAATATTACTATCACCTAAAAATACAATAACAACAAAATAATAATAATAACAATAATAATAATAATAACAACAATAATAATAATAATAATAATAATAATAATAATAATAATAATAATAGTAATAGTGAGTGTGTATTTATATAAATATTGTTACCAATATTTATATATAAACGAGTTACCTTGTCTTTCTTTTTATACTTATATAGTAATTCCCCACCTTCCGAAATCATAAACTTTAAGGCTTTTTTTCTAATGACTCTTTTCTCGCCTTCTAGACTTCCATCAGGGTATTGCTTTTTACTTAAATAAGTAAAAACTTTTTGAACAAGGTCTTCTTCCATGATAATTTAAAAGATATATGCGCACATGCCACACACACGGTTCGGTGTCTTTAAAGCGAATCTTTTAAGAGCGAAAATTTTGAAAGCGAAAAAGTTAAAAGCGAATGCGATTGGTTAAGCGAGAAAATTTTTTTAATAACATTGGTAACATCTTAAATTAGGTTGGCAAAAGAAACTATCGCTCAAATGTCGATCAAAGTCCACTTGTAATTATGAGTAGTTTGCGTAAGGTATAATTATGCCAGTTATAAAATTTCTAAATGCGCGAAATTTAAAGAGGTTTTTAAAAGAACACAAATATCGAAACGATTAAAAATGGATGTGTCAATGAAAAGGTAGTTTTAAAAAGTTATTTAGGGTTTCCATAAGTTAATTTAACAAAGTATGAATGATTAAAAAAAAAAAAGACTAAATAGTAAAATCGAATTGTTCACTAAATATTACAATAATAATACAAAAAAATTAAAGTATTAAAAAAAAATTATAATTTTTTTAATTATAAGTCTTTATATATTGGCTAATCATTGATAAGCCTATATATATAGGTTCATCATTGATAAGCCTTTATCAATTATAATTATCAACGATATATATTGGCTTATCAAAGTCTATATATATAAAGGCTTATTATTGATAAGCCTATATATATGGGCTTATTGTATATACAAACTTATTATTTAGTTCAGATTTATCAGATTATGATGACATAACTGAAATTTCAAATGATGAAGCAGAAGATTCTTTAAATGTGCAAGGTTATTTGATTAATTTTTTATGATTTATTTTGATTTAAATTATGTAAAAATATTAAAGTATTTGGTACCAAATGCATGTTTTTTAAGTTAATAAAACAATTATTAGTTTTAGAAAAAAATACAACACACATTTGCAATTCTATTGAGGAAGCTTCAAAATGTCTTGTTTTAGATAATGAACAAAACAACATATTAGGTTTGCAAGGTTTTTGTTTATTTTTGTTATGAGTCAATTTGTCATAGTTATACTGAAATTTTGATTGAATAAAAAGATTTAAACTCTAAAAATGGATCAAAATTTAAAATTTTAGATAACATGTACATTTACATTTGTGATTCTGTGGAAGAAGCTGATCTATGTCTTCAAAATTATGAGATATATAATTCTGTTCGGTATGCTGCCTTTTTAACCCCAAAGAACTTTGGTAATACAGGTATTTGAATCAGTATATTCGGTTTGATTTTGAAGTCTTCTAATCATCATCTCTAATCAACTTGACTGTTTTATACATTTTACACACATGGCTAGTTTTCCTTTTTCCACTTCATTGTGAGCTTTATTTCTATTACAATAAATGTAAGTACATACTATTCAAAACAGATTTTATAAGTTAAATATTTATTTAGATATGCATGCTGATAAGCACAAAGTATTGTGGGAAATGTCCTCAGACTTTCATAACACTCCTTTTATTATTCTGTCAACAAAAAGATTTGACTGTCATCATGGCTTTGATAGAAATTCTTGTAAAAAGCAGAAATATATAAAAGCAAAAAAAAATCAGGTAGCAATCTTAACAATCCAGCAGTATTAATATGTTCTAACTTTGCATTATTTTTTTATTTGTTTGAGCAGTGCTGGATAAAATGCTTTATAAAAGTTTTAAAATAAAAATATTTAAAAAGTATTTAAAATAAAAATAATTTTAAAAAGTATTTGAAGTACCAAAACTTACAACTATGGCCTTTTTCAAAATTTATTTGATAAATGTGAAATAATTTAATAATCACTCTAATTAAACCAAGGTAGACAGTAAGAGTTATAAAACAAAAAATAAATCAAAATAAATAGTGGCAGAGTGAAACTATGACAAACAATTAGTTAAATATACATGTGCATTGTGGATGTTTAAAGAAGTATTTGAATTACAGGTAATTGCAATTAGTACAAAATACTAATCAAAAGTATTTTAAGTCAAAATGCTAAATACTTCCTACAAAAGTATTTAAAATACACATACAAAGAAATACTTAAAATAGTATTTTAAATACTTAATATTTCAAATATTCCCAGTGCTCTATTTGACATTATATTACTCTGCCTAATAGTATATTGATTTACTTTAATATTTTATTTTTTCAGTTAGTTCCATTCCCTATTAGAATTTCAGTATGTTACTAATATAGTTAGTTTAATTGCAAATTAGTGTTGCATTAATTTCTTCATTTAATATTATTTTTTTCATTAAAAATATTTCCTGTACATCTCATACAATATATTTTATATACCTATGTTATGTTTATTATTCAAAATCATTATGTGTTATGTATTATTTTATTCAAATGTTAAATTATTTAACAATCCTGTAAGAGATAGCTATGTGCTGCTTATTTGATTTTAAAACACAACTGAAAACTAAAGGTTTAATTATTCTATGTTGTGTTCTGTAGAATGACTTTAAGTGTAAGTCATTATGCAGCACATGTCTGTTAATAACATTTTATTGGAACCAGAGCTGTGGTCTTCAAATTTAAAATCCCTCGAGTTAAAAATTTACAACTATAAATATATAAATCATTTTCTTTTTTTTTTACTTAACTTGATAAACTAAAATAAGAGTTGGAACTTGACTTTAGCTATAGTGTCAATGTGATTTGACTTGAACTTCAAGTCAAGTCACAAGTTACGTATTTAACCTCAAAAATTATTTAGCAAAATATTATTTAGTGAATATCAGCAGCAATAAGAAGCTTACTTTGGTTCTGTTTTTTCATATTACACTATAGGCATATTGCCAGGGTTGGGGAGCTGGAACCAGAAGTGTCAATACCATTTGAAAAAGACCTGCTTTTAGGCTCCTTTTAGCTTAAATTTTTATTTATACAGTTTCTAATTCTATTTATCAATTATTGTTGTAAAATTCGAAAACAGCCTTTCATTCAGTCTATGTGATAATTTATAAATAAATTAATAAATATAATAAATTAATGATTATAATTGATTTAAAAAATACATAAAAAGATATTAAAAAGAGTCAGAGCCTTAGAAAAAGTTGGGAATCAGAGTTTGTGCAATACATTCCAAAAAACTAAAATCCAGAGTCAGAGCTATAAGTTTGAATAAACTTAGAGCTCGAGCCATTCATTTTTTTTTCGAGCTCCCCACCCCTACATATTGAGGTGCACTGTTAATGATAATGAGACATAACAAAAAAATTAAAGAATACAAAGACACAAAGCAGAGTTTTTTGTAATTTTTTTTAAAATTATGAGTCTTGGCCTTTATTTTACCTTTTCACATTTTTTACTACCCAGCTAACACAAAACGTTCAAGTATGTTCGATGAACATTGCAAACATTCAAGCACGTTCTATGAATATTCGTAGAATGTTCTTGAATGTTGGCACATTCGTTGAACGTTTTGTATTAGCTGGGTATATCCTCATTGATTTTTGCTGTCTGACAACCTTCTAGCAAATGATTGGAAAAGCAATGAATCCAAAAACATTTTGTCTGGACAGTTAAATTGAGCTGGATTTGCTAGACTCAAGACATTGGTTGTCACAGGTCTCAGTCAAATGTCTTTTAATAACAGATGTTACTTTAGAATTCAAAAAGAACTTAAGTTTCAAAAAGGTTAACAATAATATGAAAATAATAAATTTAGTTGTTTCATTCTATGTAAATTACTTGTTTTTGTCACTTGAATGTTGATGTAAAAAAAAATTTTTTTTTCTTCAAAAAGTTAACATGAAAGAGGTTGTGTACTTTACTAACTTAAAGGTAATAAGTTTTGTCAGCGTTTAAAACTTTCAAAATCTCTTTAAACTATTTTTTTTTTTGGATTTTTTTTAGGTTGTTAACCCAAGTAATTATTACAAGAGGCAAGTGTCTAAAAGTATTCACAATGCTTTGTCACAACAAAATGTTATGACATATTCTAAAAAGATTAAGGTTGAGATAGACAACTTAATATGTCACAAAAATCATCCTCTTGGAAAGGTAAAATTACACAGCTTTTATAGAAGTTGTAGGTATTTTGATAATTGCATTTGCTTTAACAAGTAGTTATTTTCTATAAATGTTTACTTAAAAAGTTTACATCACTATGGTAGTTAGGGTGGTCCAAAAAAGTCAAAAAAGTTTTATATATTTCAGAGGCATATTGTTTGTTATGTTCAAAAAAGCCACTGTGCAAAATATTACATAGTTTGGACTGTATTTAGAGGTTGCTCAATGCTATCAAAGTTTCAAGCTATACATCAAATGAATCATATATTAAAAAAAATGCAAATTGCAGGAACAAATAAATAAATTTAAGACGGCTTTCGCAATTATCAATTAAAAATAAGCCTTATCATTGACGGTCGCCTCAATGATTGTGCGGGTCTCTATAACTGGAATACGTGCCTTTGTCCACAAGAACAGCACTTCGTCAATGACTTGCTTGCGATTCTCCTAACTGTTGCTTTCAATAAAGAAGATACACTTTAAAACATTCTGTTGGAAGGAATCGCTCACCAAAATTCGCAAATGGTTGCCCAATCAAATATATTTCTGTTGCTTTTCGTGTTTGTATATTTATTGCAGTTGTAACCATTTTTTATTCTAAATTATTTGACCTGCAATAAATTGTGCAAACAAACTCTATTAAAATGAATGAAGAAGTGTTAATGCAAAAAGTTAATTCCGTAATTAGTAATAATATTACCAAGTAAGGGTGTTTAAAATTGTATGTAATAATTATTCTAGAAGTATACTAAGTATAGTGCTGACATCTACTGAATGAAATAAAAATTTTTACAATATTCCTACACTGATAATGAAACACAATGATTAAACACAACAAAAATACAGTCTGCACAAAAACTCTAGTTTTTAAAACTTTTTTGGCAAAACCATAAAATATTATAGACTTTGATATGCTTGAGCAACCCCTAAATATATTTTTTTCAACCTGAAACTTTGTGCAGTTCATTTTTAAACCAAAAGTAAGTCAACATGTCAACATGTCTTACATAAGTCAACATAAGTCAACCCTGAAGTCAACATAAGTCAACATGTCTTATTAATTTAAACAAAAAAAGGAATTATTCAGATATATCTGTATAGTTTTTTCAGCTTTCAGTTTGTATTAAAATGTATTATTTGTTATTAGTTAGTTTCACAATATCATTTATATGTCATTATAAAGAACCAATCAAAACCATTGAAGTGTGTAAAAATAGATGTAAAACTTACACACATATCATGAGAGTCTTAAAGCCACTTGATGCATTATTTACTATATTGCATCAAGCATCAAGGTTAGAGGTTGTAAATTTACAAACTTTTTTATTTAGTGCTTGATTTAGCGAAAGTTAAATTATTTGCAATAATTGAATATATATATATATATAATATATATATATATATATATATATATATACACACACACAATTATAACAATATTAGACAATATTTTTGTCCTTTAGAATCTTCAGTAATGTAATAATTGATTATTTAAGATAATCTTAGCAATATAACTAGAAAACTGTTTTAAAAACAATTTAAAACATTTGTTGTGTCATGCCAAAGTGCTAAAACTACAGAGTAGTGGGCCAGCATTATGCAAACACCAATGACATATCTCATAAGTATGTGCTCATAAGAGTACTCAACACTGAAGATTCTCTAGTATAGCCTGATTAAATACACGATTTGGAAACCTGAGAATGATGGGTTATGGTGTTACACAAAATCTTTTTATAAAAGTTTTTATAATAGCAATGGTAAACAGACAATTGCTTTCTGAAGAATTTTTTTGGTGGATAGACATGGAACTAATGATTATGATTAGATATTGGAGTAGCACAATAAGAAGAAAATCACAAAAGTTGAGTGAGATTTGACTAGAAATCATTGAGATGAAATAAAAGATTCCATGCTAGCCTGTATCCAAGAAATAACTTAGGAAGCTTATCTGTTAGCAGAAATACAAAATTTTTTTACCTAAAGCAAAAAAAATCAAAGACAGAATCCCATTTACATTTTAAGGTGGTTTTAATATTTTTTCAATTAACACATTAGTTTATTTTTTAGATTCTCAAACATTGACCAGGAATGCTTAGAAAGCAAAATAAAAGAGTGGAAGAATAGAGATGATTCTCTTAACATCCATTTTGAACCAAAAGTGAGTGAACATCAAGATGAGTTCCTTTTTGTTTACCAAGCAGGCTGGCAAAAGAAACTGCTCAATAAATATGGGAATGAAATGATCTTTTTAGATGCGACATACAAAACCACTCGGTATTCGTTGCCCTTGTTTTTTTTAGTTGTAAAAACTAATGTTGATTTCCAAATTGTAGCAACATTTGTTTCAGAAAATGAAACCTTTGAATCAATTAAAAAAGCATTGAATGTAATAAAGTATTGGAATATTGATCTGAAACCCTTATATTGTATGACTGATTATTGTAATGAGGAAATACGAGCTGTGGAAACTGTTTTTATTGGTTTGTTTCTTACTGTTTATCTACATTTACTTATAGAAATGATTTCTTTGTTTTATATTAACCAATCTTAAACACAAATTGTTTTTGAAATGAGTGTCATGCTGATTATAAATTCTTAGTTTTGTTTTTTTATTAGGATGTGAAGTTTTTATATGCGATTTTCATAGAGAGCAGGCGTGGGATCGTTGGCTTAAAAAGATTGCAAATGGTTGCTACAGCAGAAAAGATGAAATTTTGACTATATTACGAGGTCTTGCATGGTCAAAAACTTGTGAAGAGGAGATAAAAGCCACACAAGTGTTAGAGTTTTCAGAATTATGGAAACTTGAAAGTTTTTCTAAATTAAAACATTATATTGAAACGTATTGGTTGCCAATAAAGAAGGTATTTATTATTAAGCATGAGTCAACTCACTATACTTTTATTTGATAATAGATTTTTTTAAAACCTTTACATGGATTGAGTTTGTAAAATAAAATGCTGTTTTAATGTAGAAGTGGATCTGCTGCTACAGACAAAATCGTCTACTAATCAGTTGTAACACAAACAATGGTGTCGAGAGGCAAAATGCATCTTTTAAATATTCCTATTTAAAAAGATACAATAGTTCTTCTTTGACTGGAATGTTGACCTTATTGACTGAGGAATTTTTCACTGATAAACTAGAAAGGTTAGTGTTTTTTTCCCAAACATTTTCTAAATATTGAAGACAAGGTAACTAACATTTCTCTATGACAGTATACTTTTTCTGTACTAAAATTTTAACTTCACTTTAAATAAAGAAATAATGTATTTTATTTTGTATAGAATAATGTCTAAAGTGTTGGTAAAGTATTGTATCTGCAAATTTTAGTTACACTGACTTCAACTTCAAAATGGATGCCCAATACAGAAGATACGCTTGTTGGGTGCCAAAATATCTCTACAATCGCCCGCACAGTTTTGTTAAGCATTGCTTAAAGCGAAAGTCCACCACTGAATGCATGGATTTAAACAAAGTAGTTATGATTAAATCTGGTATTTTTTCAGTATCTAGTACCTTTGATACTTCAGTTCAATATTTTATATCATTCGGTGATGAGATCAGTATGCCAAAATGTACTTGTGTTGATTGGCTATCAACAGCTTACTTATGCAAACACTTTTTTGTTGTATTCCGGAAGTATCCTGCATGGTCGTGGAATGCATTGTCTGTTCTTTATAGGAATTTTCCATACTTGAATATAGATTCCCAAAATTATGAAATAGAGCATGAAAAAACAGCTTTTAACTCATTCAAGGCATTGTTGCCTCTAATACAAGAACAGACTGTCATTGTCAATCAGAAACAGTCATATAAAAATACTCAACCCATTTATTCTGGTGTAGATGTAAGGGAGATGTTAAATACAGTGAAAAATTTATCATTTGAGTTTGATGAAAACTCCTTTGAAATCATGCTACTGCACAAAACTCTTTCTTCACTTATTGAAAAGTTGAACAAAGGAAGAGTAAAAGAATCAGGTATTGCTGTTCGCCGGTTAAATGATAAATCAAGTAATTCATTAAAGAAACACATCCAAATACCTATTCGGAAACCAATAAAACTTCCATTTAAACGTGTTGGATCTAGAAAAAATGAGGCTATAGCTGCTTCAAAAATATTTATTACAGAAGAAGTTTACTCAACCGACACATTTAAATTAGAAATAGTTGAAAAATCCATTGACAATAATAGATCAATGGAGGAACAGGTAATTTTTCTTAACGATGAAGAATGTTTTGAAGCAAATGTAGTTTATAAGACTAATCTTTCTGCTGAAGATTTGAATGATATTAAAACCAACCAGATGTTATCAGACACAGTGATCCATTCTGTCCAAAATATGATTAGTGGTGTTAGTGGCTTACAGGATCCAGTTTTGGGTCAAAATTTATCATTTCATGCAATCAAAGAATCTTTTGTACAGGTTTTGCATGATGGTGATGCACATTGGCTAACAGTTAGTACTTTTGGGTGTTCTGATGGTGAGGTGTGCCTGTTAGACAGCATGTTTCATGGTAAAGTCAAAAATCATGTCATCAGGCAAATTTGTGCAATAATGCAGTGTACCAAAGACATTTTAACTGTACGAGTTTTACCTGTACAGCAACAAGCAAATAGTATAGATTGTGGCTTGTTTGCATTGGCATTTTCGAAGCACATTGCTTTTACTGGTTTGAATCCATGTTATATTGGATTTGAAGATGTTGATATGCGAAAGCATTTACTTCAAAGTATTTCGGGAAACCACCTAAATGAATTTCCGAAAACTTCAAAAAAAACAATGTTTTGTAAAGAAAAGAAATTGGAATTTAATCTATATTGCATTTGCAGACAAGTATGGACAGTTTCAGATAAATTTATAAAAGATAGGTTAGTGAATTATCTTTAATGGTATCGTAGCACTTATTGTGTCAGTCATTTCTTATAATTATATTTTTATCTAGTCATCTTTATTATAGTTTTCATTAGTATATTTGTACGCAAAGCAACATTAAATTTAGGCATATGGTACAGTGTGAAAAATGTGAATGGTGGTTTCATCGTGCATGTGAAAATATACCAGAATATGTGTTGGCGCATGAGAGTGCTGAATGGCTTTGTTCAAAGTGCTCAATAACTTTATAGTTTTAAATCATCAATAATTTGTTTGCATAATAATTTAATTATTTTTTAGAATTTAGCAATTTAGAGTGTTACTATTTTGCAAGTTTACTGAGGTATTTCTTTAGTTGTTTAGAGTTAATTTTATTTCTTTTTTGGGTGTATCTTAATAATTTTAATGTTTAGAGTTAATATTATTTAGTTGGTTAGGGTTAAAGTTATAGTTGTCTAGAGTTAAGGTTATTTAGTTGATTAGAGTTAATATTATTTAGTTGCCTAGAGTAAAGGTTATTTAGTTGATTAGAGTTAATATTATTTAGTTGCCTAGAGTTGCCTAGACCCAACTTTAGTTGCCTAGACCTTGCCTAGACCCAACTTTAGTTGCCTAGACCCAACTTTAGTTGCCTAGACCCAACCTAAAAAAACTTATCTTAAAAGAACTCAATAAAACCCAAAATATATTTGTGTTTTTTTAAAAATATCCTGTTTTACAACTGATAACTCTGATTATAACACTTATAAATGCTTTATTATCAGCAAGTGCTTTATTATCAGCAATGCTTTATTATCAGCAAGTGTTGTGCCTCAAATACAACTGAGTGTGTGAATGCTTCACCTTTTTTTCTTCATACTTTTTGAGCTCAGGTCAGGTTTTCCTGCTACTGGTAACATGTAACCCAGTACAACCTGCTCCATGTCCTGCTGCCTTGTAGGATACGCTTTTTTAGGCAAAGGCTAGGAGAAGTTAACTCTGAATTAAAACACCCCCTGCCTTGGGGCTCTTGGTTGAGTAAAGGCTAGAGATGGTGTCTCGATAAAAATACTCATCTTGGGCAGATGTTACATGCATCCAGCTGCTGTCTTGTAGAAGGCCTCCTAGGCAAAGACTTAAGGGGTAAACAGATTCTATCTGTTGACCAGCCTCGCACCCCTTCCTCATCTATTAGGCTGGCGCAGATGTATTTTTAATACATTGTTTCCAGTTTAGGATGTTGAACGCTGGATCTTCTTGACTCAATGCGTGGGTATTGCTTGTGTCTCTATTTTTATGACTGGGCAACTCATTCTATTATCTCCTAATGAGGGTACAGCTCTAAAACTCAGTTTTATGGTTCTGAGGCCGGCTGGTAGTCAGGTTTCCCGAACTCTGTGGTAGCTCTCAGAGAGGCTGATTCCATCAACAGCCGAAAAATATCAGAGTACTAACAGTGCCATGTTGCGCATGGATGGTGTCCCTGTTTGTACTTTTGGTGTGCATTGCAGAGGCCACATTTGGAGCCCTTTGTTACGGCTTAGGGTTTATTAATAGTAATGAGGCTATTGCTTAGTTGTTAAATAGTGTACTGAGTACTATCTATACTTGAGTCAAGTTCTTTATAAATTTAAAATGACTAAAGTACCTAAAACTAAAAAACACAAAAAACCATTGTCATCACCAAGTTCTCTAAACTTATCATTTACTAATATTCGTGGTCTTCGAAGTAACTTTTCTTCTGTTGAGTCTTATCTCTTGCAAAGTTCACCAGACCTACTTGCTCTTTGTGAGACTAATTTGAGTTCGGCTGTCCCATCTTGTGATCTTGGTGTTGATGGTTATCTTCCTTTAATTCGTAAAGACTCCAATAATCACATGCTTGGCCTGGGCATCTACATTCGTAAGAACTCACCCATTTGTCGTGAAACTAGGTTTGAATCTACAGACTATTCATTTATGTGCTTTCGTTTAGCACAACTTCACTCTATCGCCTTTCTCTTTGTTCTATATCGCTCTCCTTCATCCCAAGATTGCACTATTCTTGATGTTATTTCTGATCAAATTGACCAAGCCCTCTCTCTTTATCCATCGGCCAATATCGTCGTTGTTGGTGACTTTAATGCCCATCACACCGATTGGCTTGGCTCTAGTGTCAGTGACTCTGTTGGCGTTAAGGCCCTCAACTTTTGCCTTTCTCAATCTCTAACTCAAATAGTCAACTTTCCAACTCGTTTTCCAGACAACCCTAATCATTTACCTTCTCTACTCGACTTATGTCTTGTTTTGGATCCTAGTCAGTGCTCAATTTCTCCACATTCACCCTTAGGTACTTCTGATCATGGTTTGATCTCTCTAAAACTATTATCAAATTCTTCTACTTCATCAGAATCCCCCTATCATCGTACCACATACAACTACCTTAAAGCTGACTGGGACTCTTTCCGTGATTTTCTTCGTGATGGCCCTTGGGTAGAAATCTTTCGTCTTCCTGCTGACAAATGTGCTTCTTACATAACTTCGTGGATTCAGGCTGGCATGGAATCTTTTATTCCCTCTCGACGATTCCAGGTCAAGCCTCACTCTTCTCCTTGGTTTTCCTCACATTGCGCTGCAGCAATTTCTAATCGAAACCGTTACTTCCATATCTATCAGCAAAACAATTCTCCAGAAAACAGACATCTGTTCACTATCGCCAGAAACCATTGTAAAAAGGTTTTGTCTGACGCCAAAGCTCGCTATTCCCAGGTCATTAAATCTCGTATCTCATCACAAAAATTAGGCTCTCGAGACTTCTGGAGAATCTTTAACAGTATCAATAATAAGGGCAAATCTGTTATTCCTTCTCTCTTGTATGGTTCAGACTTTGTCACCTCACCTAAAGACAAAGCTGAATTGTTTGCTAAGAACTTTTCATCAATATCATCTCTTGATTCCACTAGTTGCGTTTTACCTGACATAGCCGTCAAACAGGTTGATCCCTTGCTTGACATTCGCATCACTTCAGCTTCTGTATCTAAAGTAATTTCCTGCTTAGACTCTTCAACAGCTTGTGGTCCTGACAACATTCCTGTTGTAGTCTTGCAGAGGTGTTCTCCGGAGCTTTCATCCATACTTTCTAAACTATTTAACAAGTGCTTATCAGAGTCTTGTTTTCCATCATGCTGGAAAGCAGCATCTGTTATCCCTATTTTCAAAAATTCCGGAGAGCGATCTGATTCATCTAACTACCGTCCCATTAGTCTTCTTCCTGTCATAAGCAAGGTTTTTGAATCTTTAATCAACAAACACTTAATCTCTCATCTTGAATCAAATAACTTACTTTCTGATCATCAATATGGATTTCGGTCTTCTCGTTCTACAGCTGATGTACTAACAGTAATAACCGATAGGTTTTACCGTGCATTAGATAGAGGTGGAGAGGTTAAGGCTATCGCACTTGACATTTCTAAAGCTTTTGATAAAGTTTGGCATGCTGGTCTTCTCCATAAGCTTTCTTCTTATGGTGTAGCTGGTAACGTCTTTAAGATTATTGAGTCCTTTCTTTCCAATCGTAGTATAAAAGTTGTCCTCGATGGACAACACTCTTCTTCACATCCTGTAACTTCAGGGGTTCCTCAAGGTTCAATCCTTGGCCCTATACTCTTTTTAATTTACATTAACGATCTTCCAGATATTCTCACATCTAAGGTGGCATTATTCGCTGATGACACTACCATTTACTCTTGTCATGATAAGAAGCCTACACTCTCTGATTGCTTGGAGGGGGTATCTGAGCTTGAAAAGGATCTCACTTCTGCTACAGCATGGGGCTCACAGTGGCTGGTGAACTTTAATTCAGATAAAACTCAATTTTATTTGGCCAATCGTTATCGTAATAATTTAGATCTTCCTATATTTATGAATGGTAATGTACTAGATGAGTCATCTACCATTCATCTTCTAGGATTAACTCTTACTTCTGATCTTTCTTTTAAACCGTATATCAAATCCATTGCAAAATTAGCATCTGCTAAGGTTGCATCTCTTTATCGAGCTCGACACTTTCTTACTCCAGATTCTATTCTCTATCTCTATAAATCTCAAATCCGTCCCTGTATGGAATACTGTTGCCACATCTGGGGCGGATCTTCTAATGATGCTCTTTCTCTTTTAGACAAGGTGCAAAAACGAATTGTAAACATAGTTGGACCTGCTCTGGCAGCCAATCTCCAACCTTTGTCACATCGTCGTAATGTTGCTTCTCTTTCTCTTTTCTACAAATACTATAATGGGCACTGCTCTAAAGAGCTAGCATCCCTTGTGCCATCTACTAAAATTCATTCTCGTGTTACTCGCCATTCAATTAAGTCTCATCCTTTTTCTGTGACTGTTCCTAAGTGCTTCAAAAACTCTTATTCTTCTAGTTTTTTTCCTCGAACATCAGTTCTTTGGAATTCGCTTCCTTCATCTTGCTTTCCTGATTCATATAATTTGCAATCTTTTAAGTCATCAGTCAATCGTTATCTTGCTCTACAGATTTAGTCTTTTCTCTTCCAGTAACTTCCAACTCTTATAGTGGTTGCTTGCAGCCTTGTTGGAAGTGAAGATGTTAAAAAAAAAAAAAAAAAAAAAAAAAAAGTTAATGTTATTTAGTTGACTAGAGTTAAGGTTATTTAGTTGTCTCGAGTTAAGGTTGTTTAGTTGATTAGAGTTAATGTTAATTATTGTGTTGTTTAGAGTTAATGATGTTTCTTTTAATTTATTTTTTATGCTTTAATCTAATAATTTTTAAACTTTAAACTTGTTTTCTTACTAAACTTAGGACTTAAAATATAATGTTTAATGTTGTAAAGATGTTTTACATTTTTTATAGAGGTTTTTAAGGCAAGTGTCACATTTGCAATTTTGATTGGTATATATTTTTCTAAAGTTATATATGAGAAAAGGTAATTTTAGTATTTATTTCAATTTACATTAATATAAAACGTTATCATTATTATTAACGTCTTTAAAAATATATATGACACCTTTTGGATCTTTAGTCATCCTCTACAACATGACAAAAGCCTTCGTAACATAGTTGTACGATGAACGGTATATTGTGTAAAAACCGTATGATCCATTAATTAGGCAATGTGAACACACACATCCTAAAGGTTGCTTTTGTTGTGTTTTTTTGTTGTTGTTGTTGTTTTATTAGTTTATCCTACTCTTTAGATAGTGTTATAGCAATTTTTTGTTAATTTTGAACTGTTGTATCATTAAATACCTTTTAATTACCCTTAAATACATTTTATTTTATATATGTTATACCCCGTTTAATTTGATAAGTTTGTTTATAAGGTAATAATTTATAAACTTCTCGATTTTTCAGTTAAAGATTTGATATTAAACATCTGAAAATAAAATTTGTTTTTTATTTAAAAAAAATACTAATAAAAAAGATATTTTTAAAATCAATTTTATTTACGTGTTTTGAAGGGTGGATCTTGAAACAAAAATTTAAAATAAAACATTACCTTCTACCAACTGAATGTATTAAATATAATTAAATAATACTAGCTTTATAAATTTTTTTAATAAAAAATAATTTTAGGCGAAGACCTATCCTAGCCAATTTTGATACCGATTTACCGGTTTTATTTATGGGCGCCCAAAGTTTTAGCTTAAACTCCAGCTCGAAGTATTTGTCATTTGTTTGCAAAGTGCAGTCTTCTACCATTTCTAGTAACATGTGGCCTTGCTATTTTTGGCCTTATTAATAACTCTGGTTTGAGCTGGATTTACCTATTGACAGATTAGGTTAATTCGGCCCATGGATTTTCCAACTTTGGACCTGACGATTTTAGGGGTTTGTTAAATAGGTTAAATTTTAAAAACGAGGATTTTTTTTTAGTCTTTTAGTTTCTGCAACTTAATGCAAATTGCCCCAAATATTGATTCTAATTAAGGCCTAGGAGAATGTAAATCTGGAATTGATCCTTGGTGATATCAACAGACCAGCACATCAAGTTTACAATTAAACTCACATGGAGCGCTTTCAACTCTGAGAAAATATATTATATGGTCAGAGTAGGCATCAAACCTTGAAAAAAGTATTTTAAAACCTACCCTAGTTATTACATAACCTACTACATAGTCACAAGGATCATGGTTAGGGTATAGTTTTAAGTGATACTCGTTTTGTGTACAATATATTTTTACTGTCATTAAGGGGTGGCTTTTTCTTTAGTCATTATAGAGGTTTATAGCAAGTTCCATTTTATTTAAAATTTAAACTACCACATGCTTCAATTTATCTAGATTTAAGAGGTTAAAATAAATATTTTCCGTTGTGTTACTTCAAGCCGTTTTAGAAACCTAAGCTTACTTGTCAAAGCGTAGTTCAAGAACTACGATTTAAATTTGGCTTTTGGCACGCGTGACAGTAAATTTTGACACGGGAAAGCACCCAAATGCTATTTTAATTATAGTGCTCAGAGACAAGACCATTATGTCTTCCTGGAACTTCCGTTGAATATTTGTTTCAAATCATACTACTTAAATAAATAGCCTAATTTTTCAGGCAATGGAAAGTATTAAAAATTGAAATGATATGTCTTGTAGAATATTTGCAATTTTTAAAGTAAATATTTTGTTGATAAAAAAAATCTAAGCTTTGGAATATATTCCCAAGAGTTTTATAGATTTTATTTTATATTAATTTGAACACTAGCACTTGGATAGAAGAAATCTTGATACCTAAGTAAAACCACAACTACTGAATTCTAACCGCAAGCGGGCTAGGCTAGTTGATACACTTTGTTTAAAAAAATTAAAAAAATGCATGTTAATTGGTATTACAATTTTGTAGCTTGAGATTGATAGAAAAAGTTTTCATGATTGAGTCAAAGTTTCAATAAATTACAAAAACTTTTATAACTGTTGTTGTTAATATATTGTAAGACAACTTTTAGTTTTATCCCATTGAGCACCATAGATATGTGGTAGTTAAAGGAGTCCCATTGAGATATGTGGTAGTAGAAAAGTGGTAAAACATTTGGCAATAGTTGACATTCAAATCTATCCTGCGCTCTCTGAAAAATTTAGAAAACTCCCTTTGCATAACTGTTGTTATTAATATATTGCAAGACAAGTCATGTTTTTGCATTCTCAGTGCATTTTTTTTATTTTATTTAATAGTATAACTGTTTTATAACAAGATTATTATTACAGTAGAATCTAGTAATTGGTCTAGATTGGCCAGTTCAATTCCGGCCTTAAAAAGTCAACTTCGACTGTGCTTATGCTGAAGAACTTTTTCTAAAGAACCCAAGAACAAACAAAAAGGGATATGTAGTTTGATTCTTTTGAATTATTTCTATTTTTTTCAAATAGCTTAAAATCAGTAGCGTAGAAAAAGAGGGATTAAAGGGGAAATAGGCTTAAATAGGTCAAAAAAATAAAGGAGCCAAAAATTGACTGTTAAAAAGGCGCATTTTTTTCATTATTGCCCAAATCGCAAAAATCCTTGCAAAGCCGAAGCTTAGGCAGGAAATAAGGAACCAACTCATTTAATCCTAATCTTGTATATCTGGATAAGTCCATTTGGTTACTAGAGGTCAATATTATATGGTTATTACATTAACTATTAATATATATAGTCATTTTTTATTAGAGTTTCTTTTTAAAAATACTATTCTATTCAAGAAACGCATGTTTTATGTAAAGACTAATAAAAACGAAAAGAGTTAATTTTATCTAAGACCGCTTTGAAACAAAGTTCCATCAAGGAAATTTCCTTATCATCCATTGAAAAATCAGATTTTTTCATAATAGTCTGTTACTTTTTTTTTTGTAAAAAAGGAAGCGAATTTTTTTGTAAAAAAAGGAAGCGAATTTTTTTGTAAAAAAAAGTAGTGAATTATTATAAAAAAACTTGTTTTTTTTTAAAAAAAAAACAAGATAAAATAACTAAATCAAAAATCTATTTCAATACAATATTTGATGGATTTAAAAAACTCATTTAGATTGTCGACTTAGTAACAAATAGAAAAACAGTTTTTGCGGTTTTCCATAAACAAAAGCTTTTATAAACATTTTAAAACAATCGGCATATTTTGCATAATTATACCTTACGCAAACTACTCATAATTACAAGTGGACTTTGATCGACATTTTCTTTTGCCAACCCTTAAATTAAGATGTTATTAAGATTTAATAACATCTTAGTAACATTGGTAACATCTAAATAACATTTTAATAACATTGGTAACATTATTATTTTTATATAAATATATACGAGTTAACCTATTATTCTTTTTCATTGAATTGTGTCATCTTAAAGTTGTTACAATTGAAGTAAGTCAATTTCAGAAATAAGTTCATGAAGTTTATTATAAACTTTAAAAGTTTATACTTTATAGAAAATTGAGTAGGGCAAAATTGAATTGTTTAGAATTTTGCTCCAAAACAAAGCGTAAAAGTGTGTATACCAATTATAATAAGGAAAATTAGTTGTTTTCGCATAAAAAATTTAGTTAGTTAGAAGTGGTTCTCTTTTATGTGCCAGCATATCGGCCAGTTATATTTACTGTTTAATTATCTGCAAGGCAAAGTGAGTATTTTAATATTTGTGTTTAAAATAATTTTAATAATTGTTATCAGACATTCACTTTAGAAATATGAATTATAGCTTAAACTTTAAGCTTTTAAGTTAAAGCCTGTGTCAAAAATGACTGTTGTATTTAAATATGACTTAATGACATTATTTATATGACAAAAATAGCTTTTATATGGTGCATTTGCCTGAAATTTGACTTATAGTCTATTAGTCAAAAATCACAATATAAATCTCTATAATAAAGATACTTATATTGTGACCATTATGTATGGCATTATCTTGATCAATGTTGTTACCTTGGAATATGTTGTTTCAACTTATAGGTATTTTATTTTGCTACAATTTTTTTATGATGTTGTTTTGATTTGATTTGTTCTGTAAACAGAAAGCTGTACAGTGTCCTTTTTTTTCCCACGTGTTGAATTTCAGCAACATTTTTGTCAAAATTATTTATAGTTCATTTTAGAAGAGGTAGTAGAAGATTATTTTATTTTTAACTACTTTCTTATTTTGTAATGTGGTTTTTTTTTTAGAACAATTTAAGAGTATGATTTAATTAATAACTGTGTGAATCTTCTTGGTTGATGCGTAAAAGATTTTTTGAAGGCAGTTCTACATTTTATTGAAATATAAAAACATGTCAATATCCCAAAAATTATTCTGCGTAATGTTTTTTGGATTGTTTGCATGTAAAATTAAAAATTCAGTCATTATTTGTGAAAAAGACTAATTGGCTAATTAGTTTAAAAAGTTTCAATGGTGATGATTGATTGGTGAGAAACTTATTTACTTTTTATGTTTTAATTACATGATTTGTTAATATTTATGATATGAATTGTTTGTGAGCTCAGTATAGTAAAGTTTTTATTTCTACATTTGTATTACTTAGCACAAATATTTTATAATTTTGTCTACAGATTGGTTTGTAATAGCCTTAATTATCTTATTTACTTAATGTTCAGTATACTGTTATGTTGTTTTTAAACTAGATAAAATAGTTTTTAAAACGAAAATGACTGCTGGCTCTATATGAATCTAATTTAAGTTTACTTCTTTGGGAATTTTATATCATTTATTAAGTTTATTGTATTGGTAACTTTTTTATTACTAAAAAAAGAATTTTGTTACACAAAAAAAAGTGTAAAATGCATAACAATTCAGCTATTACAATATATTGGAGGGCTTTTATTGGAAATGTTTTTTTTTTTTAACATTTTTATTTCCAACAAGACTGCAAGCACCTACTATTAGAGAAAAGATGAAATTTATAGAGTAAAATAACAACTAACAGAAAAAATTAATAGATTGCGAATTATATGAAAAAAAACAAAGCTGAAGCAAGTGAAAAAAAAGTTTCACGAAAAAACAGATTAGAACTTTTTGGGCACTTAGAAACAGTCATATTAAAGGATTAGCCTTTATTGAATGATGAGTAACACAATAGTGAGTTTTAGTAGATGACACAAGAGACGCTAAATGGTTGGAGGTTGGCTGCAAAGGTCAAGGTGCAAAAACAATTCCTTTTTGTACCTTGTCTAAAAGAGAAAGGCCATTACTGGAAGATCTGATTAAGATATGGCAAAAGTGTTCCATGCAGGAATGGATGTAAGATTTATAAAGATAAGACATAAATATTTATAGAGATGTTTGAATTGATGTATACTTTTAAATTTAATATTGTATCATAAGTTGACAATATATTCAAAGACTGAAATTTAGCACAATTGTTTTAAGCAAAAGGTCTTTGCACACCACCAATTAAGCATTTATATTTCAAGAGTTGTTTATTGATAAAAGCTTGCCTTAATTTACATAAATAGTAATATTTGTAGATATTATTATCTACTAGATTATAATTTATATTAAAAACTAACCTTTATATGTCTCGTTTTCAAATATGTTGTGTTGATATATTTGCCCTGGCTTTTAGTTTATGACTCAAAATTTAAACATCAATTCTTGAGGTTTAACTATCTCATCATTTCTAAAAGTATCAAGGGTAGACAGCCTAACTCACCATACCTAATCAAAACAAAACAACATTATAAATTTGTATCTTTCTAATTTTATGAATAATTTTTATTTAAACATTAAAACAATTTGCTCGAAATCTAATGCATAAATTTCAAAAAACAAATTAAAATTAAATAATATCAATAAGAACTTATGCAAATCTTTTTTTTTTATCTATAACTTATTAACTTGTAGTGCAATTATAATTTTTATGCAAGATTTTATACCTTTTTGTCGCAATGTAACTCAAGTCTCAGCTAGAATACCAAATGAATAAATAATTCTAAACTATATGCATTTAATTCTATACTAAAACTATATACATAAACTCTAAACTATATACAATAAGTTTTTTTTATTTATTTAATCTAATAAACTCTAACTGTAACTATAACTCTCAGCTAGAATATCAAATAAATAATTCTAAACTATAACTAACTTATAATTATAAAAATATTAACAGTTTAAAAAAGAAAATCCAAACGCTAAATAATCTATAATATAACATTGAGATAATAACAAAATCAGAAAAAATTTCAATAAATTTCAGTTGTTATTGCTGTTGAACTTATCGCGATACTCGATTTCCCGGTTTTCGCTTTCAAACTTTTCGCTCTTACGTTCTTTCGCTTTTAAACTTTTCGCTCTTACCTCCCATTACCACACACACGGACCAATTTTTTCTAGCTCAGACCAGTTTTTTCAGAAAAAAATTATCCGGCCGGATATATATTTTCTGAGAAATTTAGTCCGGGGTCATTTTTATCGGCGGACCAAACTTATCGTGACATATATTATAACTTATATATGTTTAGAATATCAAAACTTAGAAATACACTATTATATGTTTAGAATATTACATCACCCATGTATTTTGTTAAAAAACCGACATACTAGATATAGGTACGTAGAAATACGCGTTTCACGGTACCGAGTTTTATACCAAAAAACTGTTCTCCGTTTTTTCGACTTTTGTGTTGACATGCATGATAGAATGGTGTTTTGTAGCCTTATTTTTTAGAATTTCATATTAACATAGTTATTTTTTAAAATCTAGAGTAATTAAACTTTATTTCTATGAGTCTTTTGATTACAATGACAAACTTTTTAAGGTAATTTATTTACATCCAAAACTTGGTAATACTTTAGACATTTAGTAAACCTTGAAAAAATGCTCAGTAAATTTTCCTACCTATTCTCATTTTTAAGTTTACATACTTTTTATGCACCTGCCAAATTTTATTGCTTTATTTTGATTAGCACATTCCTTATTTTAACTAGCACTTTTGGTACCTAATTTTTTTTTTAACAGTTTAACGCCGGGCGGATGAGGGGGATTTCATTAACAACATTTAGCAATATAATCTGATACAAATATAGATAACTGTTCAATTTAATATGATTTAGATTTAATTTACTTAAATTATAATGAGTTATCCATTCGTTGTTAATGAAAGAGTAGAGCCTAAAGGTTTAATTAATATATATTTACAAACAATTTTTTTTATAATATAAAAAAATTATTCTTATTAATTATATCAATCTTAATTATAAAAAATTACTTAATTATAAAAAAATTATCTTTTAGATAATAAAGCACTTTATAAAATTAGTCAGTGTATTATATCAGGAATTATTTGTCATTTTTTATTTTTAAAAAAAGATTTTAAGTTAGTTTATTTGAAGATCTACATAAAGTAACTCATTCTTAAGAGTTTAGGATGTCTGTTTTAACTTATGACATATCTGATGTGATACAATCACAATTTTAACTTGTGATTACATTACTTTAAATGTTAAACTTGAAGTTAAAAGGTGTTATGATAATTTAAAAAATATAAATAAAAAGGTCAAAATCTAAGTGCCTTTATGTGCCATTATGTAGAACTTTATCTTTATCTAACCAAAAAAGAAGTTAACATAATTCTGCGCTATATAGAAAGTGTTTAGAGTTCAAATTTTAAACCCAACTGTTGTGCATATACCAAAAGTATTTTGACAGTATTTAAAACTTTTATTGTACTTTACTTACCTCATTTTTATATTTTTTATATATATATTTTTTATTATTTATATTATTATTTATTATTTTATATATATATTTTTTATATTATATATACGTCACTTACCTCATTTTTATATATTTTTATATTTAGGTAGTTATCCTATTGCTCATTAGTTATGCAATTAAATAACTTTATAATTTTTAAAGGTATCATGCCTCCTAAGACAAAAATGATGGTTATTGGCAATTTAAAAAAATATATAATCGCTAACTTTACATTGGCTACCAAAATGAGCATTGATTGTAGAAGTGGGCATATACTATTTATATTTATTAACAACGGAGAGTTATTTAATAAAACTGTTGCACAAGTTTATGAGCATTTTAGCATTAACACTTGCAAAAATCAAATCCAAAAACTTTTTAGTGTAGTAAAAAAACGGTCTTATAACTTTTCAAGAAATGACACTAATGTAGCTGACTTTTGCAACAAGCCATTTGTGCTCCATGCCCTGGTGCTGACAGTCTCACAGTCATTGCCACTTACCTCTAGTCCAATTGATACTGTATCTTGTTCTTCAATTGTATCATCAGAAAATATCAGTTTTATATCTCCAGTAAGTAGTGCAAAGCTAACTCCCACAAGCAATAGCAAAAATAAACAAAATCTGCATATTTTACGAGAAAAAATGACTCTTACAAAAAAAAAGTTACAGAGTTGGTTATTTTATTTGACATCACAATTAGCTAACTCTTCTAAAGAACAACGTTATAAGATAGCATTATTGAAATCTGAATTGAACAACATGCCCTACAAAATAAAAGTTTAAAGACATTTAAAGTTTAAGCATTTAAAGTAAAAAAGATATTATAAAAGCTTCGAGAGCTGGAGTTAGAAACTTGAAACAAAAAATTTAAATCATGTTACTGCAATAGGTATATTCACAATCTTGTAATGAAAAAAAGGTAATGAAAATTGAAGTTAGAGAACAGCTAAGACAAGTAATGCTCAAACATAATACTGTTAGTAGAGAAAATAAAATTGAAATTGCTAGATTAAAAAATGATCTGACCTAAATGGAGGAGGTTGATTGTATTGCTTCAGTTACGTCAGGAGATAATAAAGCTTACTACAATCTAGAATGATAATCTATAGCATTTTATTGTGTAATGTTCCAACAGGTAACATTCTAATTCTATTGGAAAAAACTGCACAATATTTTAGTGTTGGTTTGTTGCATATTCCCAAGCGTATTACTGTTGAGCAAATGGCTCGTGAGGTTGGTTGCATATCTGACATGCAAGCTGCAGAGTGGCCCATCTGCAATACAAATCTTACTCTTGGGTTTGACGCCACCATGCAGGAAGGTGTTCATATTAATAGTGTCCACTTAAGGTCAAAAAATAAATGTCAGGTCATTGCTTTGGACCAATTGCCTGGATTGTCTGATTATGATGAAAATTTGATTATAATTGTCTGATGATTATGAAAAACATATAGGTAATGCAGTGGATAATATGGCTTCAATTTATTCCAATTTTCAACACTACTGTATTTTGTAACACAACTGCTATAAAACTGTGTATTCGTGGTTTATTTGGAAAACTTATCAGTGGGCCATGGATGACTAATTTTAATTTGATAGTGATAAATTAAGATAGTGAAGAGTTGATGGGTATGTTTAGTGAAGCTAAAGGGAGATCCCTAATGCAGCTATTTGTTATATATCTTGCAAATTGCGATTTAAAAAGAATATGACTAGATTATCTTGAAAGTCTTGACCAAATAGAGAGAGAAAATGTAGTTAAGTGGTCTATTAAAGCAGCTCGTATAAAAAGAATAGCAAATTGACTGAATTATACTGCATTATGAGCAGAGATTTCAAAAAGACAGACATACAAAAGGCAAAAGATGGGTGAAAAAGAAAAAAAGAAAATGGAGCAAGAGCTGAGTTCGCTATCTTTTAATGAAATAAAGAATTTATATGAGCACTTGTCTACTAAGCAACTTGATGACTTATATGATTTAATGTATGAAAGAATTGTTGGAAGAGAACTCTGCCATGAATGGTTTGATACAAATAATAGCAAGTCTGTCATTTATGATGGGAAAGTAGAAAAAGTCAATAAAAGAAAAGAAGACAGAATTTATACTATTTCCTTCTGGAAAAAAGATGAAACTGTTGACCATTACATGTAAAAATTCCAACTTGCTGCTGATATTGTATCAGGAGAGTTGATATTTTCTTAATTTAATATGCTTTAATGTTACTCAATATTATTGTGCTTTAATGTTACTGTCTAATAGAAAAAGAAGTATTGCATGTGGTGTGACTTGCAAAAAGGTATTGAAAAAACAGATACTTTTTTTCATCTAATGTGGTGAGATATTTTTTAAAATTGTTTTTGTTGTTTTAAATAGCATTTTTTTTTTTTTTTTATAATTGCAGTTTTTTCCTTTTGTTTTGAAACTTTTTATAGTTTTTTTGGATTACAAGGGAAAGAGGGGGGGGGCGGAACCCATTCATTGATTTGACATGTAGGCCACTAGTGTATCTTATAAAGTAGTAAAATATAATTTTTATTTTCAATACTAGGTAATTTTGTTGATGCAAAACAGATACAACAAGTAGTGACTTGCAATTAAAGTACCGCATATGGTGTGGCTAGCAAAAATATACCACAAGTGCAAAATAGTAATGGTATTCGAACGCTGATATAAAGAAAGAATGGCAACATCTTATAATGTGGTAAAATGATGCATCTTGTAATGTGGTAAAATATGTTTTTATAATAATTTTTATTATCTTATACAATAGCATTAAAATTTTTTTAATCGCATTACAAAAATTTAATTCTTATTTTAGGTTGGAGGGCGTTGTGGCACACACCCCTTCCCTTGATTCTAAATGTGCCCTACTAGTGTGAAGACGAGAAATTTTTGTAATTTTTTTTAAAAAAATTTTGTATTTATTATAAGGCTTATTTTTTTTTAATAAAGATAAAAATATTTATTGAAATTTTTTTTTAGTTAATGGGTGTGTTAAACTGACACCCTTACACCCACCATAACACAATAATAAACTTCTCTTAATTTGGAATGGTCTGAAGCAAATTATAACTACTTCTTGCATATGAAAATTAAAAATTTCAAAAAAAAATTACTCTTTTATTTATAAAAATTTGCATTTATTACCGGATAAGCTGTTGGTTCGGTTCCCCCACTAGCCCCTCCCCCCCTCCCCCGATACGCCCTTTAGCTAGCGACTGATATAATTTTGTAGCCTATTCTAATACCTATCTTTTGATACCAAGTTATAGGCATTTAGATAAGAATTGACAAGTTTATGATGTTTTTAGTCAAGAAAAATATTATTTTGACCACAGTTTCTTCAACAAATCTATATATCGAAAATTCAGTACTTAAAACGTTATAACTTTTCGTCAAATTGCTCGATTTTAATAATTTTTTCACTTTTAAAATACTGTATTGAAGCTCTTTAAAATGATATATAACAATCTAATGTTTAATTAATTTAAAATTTTCATGCTACGTACCTACTAGATATTGTTTGTTAAAAAACAACATTTTTTCAACGTTCTTGTATTATTCGGACGTACTCGGTACTCTACTAAGTTCTATTACTTCAAAACGCATCCTCGTTTTCATTATTTCTACTGGTGCGGCAATATTCTAAGGTGCGGTGATATTCTATTACAGATTCTCCTGTAGCAAGGTATCGAATTGTTATAATTAATCTTTGCGACGGACATATAGAATCTCTACTGGGACAATACTTTTTCGTTAATGAAGATCCAATTAATGACAAAAGATGTTCAAGTCTGTCAGGAGACATTCTTAAATATCGATAAAAAAATTCTCTATCAAACAGCTTCATTTCTTTCACCAAAGAACTAAATGCACCTTGCTAAACACGTTTTTTAAATAGTTCTCTCACCCAAAACTGATGTTTTCTTTTTTTATCCTTTTTCGGCGTTTTAAAATTAAAAGTATAACAAAAAGTCGATAGTTTGGAGTAGCATAATTTCTAGTGGCGGCCATTTTTTTTTGTTATTATATAAAAAATTTAGCGGCAATTCAGTATAATGGAAACACAACGTTGCACAACAGTTTACCGCACAACAAATCAAAGTTATGTCGTACAACTGCTGTAAGACATTTCTACAACTATTGGAAACCAAGCTTTATATCTTTTTCGGATGTTGAAGACTCGATTACTGTTCTAGTGACGCTACCGTTAGCGTCGTACTCGTTCATTAAATAAATGTGTGGGGAAACATTGTACTTAGTGAAATGCATGACTTTGCATTTCTTGATGTTGAGTTCCATTAACCAGGTTCGAGTACAAGTAACAACGCTATCTATATCGGATTGCAGACGAGCTTTGTCTTCAGTGGTTTTGACGACACTCAGGATTTTAGTATCGTCTGCATACATTTTACATAAGTTTTCGCTACTGATGTATTTGGGTAAGTCATTAATAAATATTATGAACAGCGTAGGACCTAGCACTGAACCTTGCGGAACGCCACTGGTAACCTTTTCCCAGGTGGATGACGTATTAAAGAAAGTATCAGTAAAGAACGTTACCTTCGATTCCGTAGGATTCAAGTTTTTGAAGTAATCTTCAGTGAGGGACTTTATCGAAGGCTTTGGCGAAGTCAAGAAAAAGAACATCTACTGGAAGCTTGCGAGAAACGTTGTAGGTCAGAAAGTCCATGGCCTCAAGCAGTTTTGTGACGCAGGTTTTTTTATTTTATTTTTTATTTTTTTTTATTTTTATTTTTTTTATTTGTTATTAAAAAAAATAGAATACAATGCCGTGTTATATAAATAAAATCTACATTGACGAAGCCGTGCTGGCAATCGGCAATAAGTTTATGAGCTACAAGGTGCTGCATGATCTTTTCTTTAACAATTTTTTCCATTATTTTGCATGGTACTGAGGTGATGGAGATAGGCCTATAGTTTTCTGGGTCGAGTCTGGAGCCTCTTTTGAACAGTGGCGTCACGTTTGCCGAGAGCCACGCTTTTGGGACTACACCTTGATCCATCGATTTCTGAAAAATGATGGCCAGCGGGGTAGCCGCCGCATCAGCGCATGCTTTAAGCACAAATGGACTAATGCCTTCACCTCCAGTTGATTTATTGGCGTTGAGAGCAGATAGGTGTTTGTGAACGGAATCATAGCTGAAGATGACGGAGGAGATTAAAGCGGTTGTACGTTTAACAAAGGGAGGTAGTTGTTGATCTGATGGTTCGATTGTGAATACTGACTGGAACTGGCTGTTAAGTATATATGGCTATGGATGCGTGGTCGCTACTTATTTCCCCAGCGGGTGAGCACATAGAAGTTATCTGGTTACTGACGGTGCGTTTGTTGTTTACATAAGCGTATAGACGCTTAGGGTTCCATTTGTCGCTAACTAGTTTGTGTTCAAATGCTCTAATTGCAGTGCAGGAAGCTTTTTTGAGAAGGTTTCGAGTTTGGTTATACTCTTTGACAAGAGGAATGATTCGCCATTTGCTGTTGCGGTACCAAAGTTTTTTCTTACGTTTAATTAGTAAAAAAAGTTCGCTGGTTAGCCAAGGCTGCCTGTGTTTGTCCGGTTTGGAGGTGACACGCGGAAATTTGTCACATAACTTGATATAGTTGTTGCAGAAGACTTGATAACATTTGTCGGCATATCGGTCTTTAAATAAACTAACCCAATCGACTTCAGAGATTTTCTCGTTTAGATTCGCGTAATTACCTTTCCTGTATATAAATTTGAGATGTTAAAACGGGGATAGTTGCAGACGTTTTTGGCTAGCTGGTGTTGCCATGTCATAGTGCAGTGACCTTGCGAGGCGCTACCAAGAGGAGGACCGATAGTAATATGGCTTAATCGTTCGGTTGTTTCGGTAATTTCAAGGTCCAGTGTATTTTTGAACAGACCGTTGGCTTGGATGAAGGTGGGATTGATAACGTGCTGGTGTAGATGTAGGTCAAAAATGATTTCGGCAAATTTATTGCCAAAACTACTTTCAGCGCCGGTGGTATTGGTCCAGTCGTCGTGCCATATGACGTCGGGAAAGTTGAAGTCACCGGTGATTATTAGACCATTAAACTTTTTGTTTTCTACGGCCGATTTCGCGTAGAAGATAGCTTTTACTATTTCGTTAAAGGCCAGAACATTATTGGTAGGTGGGCGATAGATGCAGCCGATTAGGAGAGATTCTTGTGGGAGTTTAAGTTCGAGCCAGATCTGTTCTGAGAAATTGCATTGGAAACCGATGTGAAGTTGAGAGTAGTCAATTTCGTTGGCAATAATGCTGTTCTTGACATATATGGCTACTCCTCCTCCACGACTAAAGCAATCTTTTCTAAAGAGATTGTAGTTGGGAATAGCTGGTGCTGAGGATTCGTCAAACCATGTTTCAGTGATAAAAATGGTGTCATAATCATAGAGGGACGTTGCTAATTCAAGTTCGGTGAGTTTATTAGGATTTAGAGATGTGGCGTTTGCATAGAAGCAGTAGTAACAATTTAGAAGCATCGCTTTGTGAAGTGGGAGAAGACAAATTATTAATTATATAGAAACGGTCAAGAGTTGATGAATGGGTGTTTTTCCAAGCCATTGATGTTGACTTTTTTGCTAACGTCGATGCATTTGACTCTGTTGCTGCGTATGACAAAATGAAAGGGCTGATCAAGTTTACCGTTTGCTTTAAGGCCATTGTTGAGCTTAAACTTTTTGTTGTTCAACTTGTTAAAAAGATGTTATGAAGACACTTTTGTATGATTCATTGGTGGCAAGGTTTATTGCGATTGCTAAAAGACCGTTGCGAGTTTCATTGGTTGCGAATTCGATGATAAGAGACGGTGGAGCTGGTTGAGTGGGGGCAGTGACAGTAGAAGAAGTAGATATGCTAGTGTTTGGCGACGATTTGTTATTTTTGTTAGAAATAGCGGCAGAAATGCGTCCTACAACTTTGAAGCAAGCAGAGTAATGTACGTATTGTAATATACCCTTTACCGATTGATCGACGACAGAAGCATCGGTACTGGCTGCGTTGAGAATTCCGGTGATTATGGCTCACTTATCTTTTGACTGTTAAAGCTTAGCGTGTATGTTCACGGCATTTAAGATGACATTGTTTGTGGCTGATCCGGGTTTGGTAAGTTGGGAAGCAAAAGATTTTAGGATTGGTTGAGAAACGGAAGGATAAACTGCCGGTGGTTGGCAGTTAGTAAGTTGAATTTGCAAGTTGGTGTTGGTTTTTTTCGAGGGCTGCTACTTTTTCAAGCAGTAATATGACTGTTGTAGCTAGAGAGCGGATCATGGCGTCACATCTTTTAGGTAAATAAGCAGCCTTGCCTTTCCTGGACCCGGCAAATTTTCAAGCAGGTCTATTGGGTTTAAAGAAGGTTAAAATGGACGATGTTTCATACAATTCGTTGGCGGACATTTGGAATGTTAAGGATCTAATTAGATGACTGAATATTGGATTTAAGGTTTATGCTTCGGATAAATGCTGTGGTTGGATAACAAATTTGGTGGATAGTTGAAAGGATATTTTATATATAATTTTTGTATATATATATATATAAAAAATACTTATATGTTTTTATATATAACAACAGTTTTTCCGTATATGTAATTATATATATTATTAATGTTTGTCACAATCACACACACACAAATTATTTTTATGTTCAAAAATTAATCCGAAAACAACAAACAGATTAAGAATCAGGTGCAACGCAACTATAAAAAAAAAAACTACGAAGAAAGTTGAAAAACTTTTAAAATAAAATAAAAATGAAATAATTAAAATAGGTTTTGAAGAAACAAGTTAAAAACTTGTTACTTTAATAATATAAGCGCAAATCAAATCTTCGAATAATAAAGTTTATTTATAATATAGTCATATATTTATATATAAATATAGATACGAGCAATAAAAATAAAATAGAAATAAAAACACTATATATTTAGTTACTATATAGTCAGTTCGAAGCGATTGACTTTAGTCGATATAATGTATTATAATATAGTATAAGGTAATGAATATTAATGTGTATTTAGAAGAAGAAAAATAGTAAGAAGGAAAGAAAATGTTAATAGAAAAAAACAAAATAAAAAAAATAGCTCAAAAACTTACGACAAAATAAAAAGCGTCTTATCTATTCAAAACCTCTTAGAAAATAAAAATATTTCAGAAGCGCTGTCCGATTTAAAATAAATTGTTTACGACTTTTTATTGTATTATGAACAAAAGATTTCACGTATAGTTTTAGAAATTTCAATAGCGTTGCACTTCCAAATACAATACTAGCATCACGGTTAGCACGGATCCTTACAATGCCTACCTAGCTGTCCCAAGAACGTCACTTATACGGAAAGTTAGCGTATACATCAAGGTACTCTGTGATGTAGATTTTGAAATCATTTAATTTTGTCCGCGGAAAATAATTTAAATTGAATGTTCAAATTAAGTCAAATTTTCACTTCATAGTGCTCTAATAAAAACACTTGTAGAATTTGAACCACTCAATAAATTTGATAACAATTGGTGCAAATGTAGCCAATAGTCACACTAAACTATGGACAAAATTTCAGCTTGATTGGATGACTGGTGTAGGATTTATTGCAGTTTTAGTTGAAGTTTTTTCAGTTTTTTGCTACTTATACCTCACAGCGATACCGATTACTTTGAAATTCGGTCACTATTTGTAAAATAACGGTTACATGGGTATTACTCATGTAACCGTTACTACTTCTACTAAGTAATACCAACAATTTTTGTTATAATTGTTTTATTGGTACATGTACAGTTTTCATTTTATAGACCAAAATAGTGATTTGCTACTTAAAGCGTGATTTAAATTGGCTTATGCCAATGGCGTTGACACGGCTTTTAAAATAGAGAGGGTCAACCCCTCAATTTCTAAAATAAAATCCATAATTTCTAAAATAATTGGCTATATTTCTAAAACAAAAGGTCCTCGCAAAAAAAAAAGTGGGTTAGCCATGGTTCCCTTTACGGCCATGTATGCATAACGTGAATAGACCAACATTTCCTAAGGTATAAACTACTTCCAGAATGCAAAAAAATTCTAAAAAAATGGTTAAAAAGGATTTCTAGAGATACCTACATAGAAAATAAAAATATTTATTTATCTGAAAACAGAACAACTGTAAAAAAACCAAATATTTTTTATTTTGACCAAGATAATTGACTTAAAAAGTTTAGATAAGTTAACTAAGATAACTGACCAATACAAAGTTTGGAAGGCCAGTCAGAGGAAAATTACTCTAACTGAATTACTAATTAGGTTGAAGGGTTGTTTTAAATAAAACAACCCGTGTGACAAGTATCATTAGTTTAATAAGTGTGACAATTATCAATAATGTACTTTCCTTACAAGTAAATAGTTTAAACAATTGTTTCCTGGTAAGGAAAGAACTGTTCAAGAATTATTTCCTTGTAATTTAATATTACCTCAATTAAATAAAGTAAATATTTCCTTTTATTTTAATAGTTTTTAATTAATAATATGTGTTACTATGTTAAGTGGATTGATATCAAATATAAATTTAGGTCAAATTTTGTAAAAGGCAGAGTTTGATTTAGTGAAGTCAAATTTAGTGAATTGCCACAATGCCAAATCAAGCAAAGAATCATGATGAAAATCGAAAGTTTGTGTGCTTTCTCTGTCTAAAAAAATGCATACTTCTTTTCAACCAGATCGAATATGACAACTGTACAAGATCATGATCAATATCAGTGATACTCGGGTACCAAAAGGATTCTGCGAATTGTATAGAATTACTTTGTAACTATAAAATATGTATGTTTTGGTTTTAGGTCAAAGTAGTGCGTAGACACCATCAAGTGCTCCGAAATTGACCATTTTAGCCCTTTTAAATGTGCAATTAAATACGGGTCTGTCAAACAACGGATTAAAGAAACTTGTTAAAACTGTAAAAAAAAACATCAAGCAGCAAGATGGTAGAGTGAAATTTCTACATGAATTTTCTAAGACTAGGTCAACAATTGAGCGATTTCTTCACCTGCAGCGACTCAAAAATCACAGACGAAAAAACAGATCCTTGTACGGTTTATGTTGTTGGTCACTGCAATGATTTATTAAGTCTTGTGAATCATGTTATTCAGTCCCAGAAAATTTCTGGTGGCTATTTTGTTAAGCTCGGGATTTATTGAGGCAAAGGTTTTCTCAAGTTTTGCCTAAGCATTGTTGATACAGCGTTAAGGGATGAAAACAGCTCACCGCACCAACAAAAACCTCTCACTCAAAGGACTGGTAAAGACACTGGAGTCAAGAGACAGACACAAACTAATTCAAGTACACACCCTAGCACCTTGTGTGACTCAAATGCAATTGTTTTGCCAAATCTGGAAACTTGCGAACACTGGGCTCAATTAATTCAAGCCTTGAGTCTTTTCAGCAATCTAGCAGGGTTGTTGCTAATGCAAAGCTGTTCGGCAATGTTATTCAAAAGCCAATCATCTGCAGGCCTTTTAATGTTATGATTTTGGAAATCATTCCACCGATGAATTTGCATCATCTCTTAGGAGTTGTCAACAATCTTTTCAATATCCTTAAAACTGCTTGGATAGAAACTGTTAAGTGGCCAGCCGCCCTCCACATTCAACTGAGCCCGTATCACGGGGGCCAGCTTGAGGGAAATGGATGCAGGAAGTTTCTTAAAAATGTGGATATGCTGCAGCAACTTGCTGAGACAAACATGGTTTCCAATATTGTGTGCATAATTGAAGCATTCAAAAGCTTCAATTTAGTTGTCAAGGCTTGCTTTGGATACATCCTTCAGCCGGATTTCTCTAAAAAAATTGAAAATTTCAAAAAGTGTTACCTAATGATAACTGGTGCAAGCGTAACACCCAAAATTCACGCCGTCTTCTACCACATCAAGGATTTCATCAGTCACAAAGTAAAACCCTTGGGGCCCTATATTGAACAAACTGTCGAAACTTCTCATCAAGATTTTTATCAACATTGGTCGAGGTATAAACGAAATAAAAATCATCCAGAGTACAAAGAAAGATTGTTGCGCTGCATAATTGATCTAAACAGTTAGCATCTTTAAAGAACATCATTTGAGTTATTAGAAAGTAGGCTGCTGAAATTCATATTTTACGGCGTTTAATGAATATTTTCACTATCTTTCAAAGTAGTATTATAAAGAATTTGTATTAAAAGAGTACATTGAGCTATTTATTAATAATCTTTTGGTGGAGAAAATCAAAAAAACATTTCTTAAAATGTAATTAGATATTTGATGGTAATACAATGTAAAAAATAGGGTTTAAATAGTTTTCACTTCATTTTAAAATTAAATGTGTGTAGAGAGGTCAATACAAAAAATTTTAGATCTACTTTTTTGTTTTGTTTTACTAACTGGTACCTAGTCCTTTGACCAGGTTTTGCACCTTTTTATTTTTTTTTGGCAGCAGTTTATACCTTAATAAATGTTAATATATTCAAGCGAAGCATACATAGCCGTCAACGCCGGGGAGGCTAGGGGGTCATGTCCTTCTCTACTTTTTCTTTGCGAGGACCTTTTGTTTTAAAATTATAGGCAATTACTTTAGAAATTGAGGGGTTGACCCCCTCCACTTTGAAGGGCGTGTCGACACTATTAGCATAAGACTATTTAAATCACGCTTTAAGTAGAAAATTACTATTTTGGCCTATAAAATGAAAACTGTACATGTGCAGATAAAATAATTATAACAAAAATTGTTGGTATTACATAGTAGAACACTCATGTAACCTTTATTTTAAAAATAGTGAACGGTTTTTAAAGTAATTGGTAACGCTTTGAGGTATAAGTAGCAAAAAAAATGACAAAATTTTAATTAAAACTGCAATAAATCCTACACCAGTCATCCAATCAGGCTGAAATTTTGTCTATAGTTTGCTATGACTATTGGCTGCATTTGCACCAATTGTTATTAAATTATATTGAGTGGTTCCAATTCTACAAGCGTTTTTATTGGCGTACTATGAAGTCAAAATTTGACTTAATTTGAACATTCAAATTAAATTATTTTCCACGGACAAAATTAAATGATTTCAAAATTTGCATCACAGGGTACCTTGATGAGTACGCTAACTTTCCGTATAAGTGGCGTTCTTGAGACAGCTAGGTAGGCATTATAAGGATCCGTGCTAACAGTGCCATGGTAATACACTCAGACGAGGTTTACGCATCTTTCTAGTTTAGGCAGTAAAAAAAAAATTAAAACCACGTTTTACATACTAAAAAACGTTTTCATACTAAAAAATAATTACAAAATTAGCAAAATTTGTTCAAATTTACATCAATCTTAATATTTTTTTGAAATAAGCTCAGTCGGCACTTCAGACATGAATGCATCATCATTAACAACTTCGTTTTTTTCATCAAAAACCTTGTTTCTTTTGCTTGTATAATCAGGAATAAGATTAGAAGTACTAGCGTTGGGCACCATCATAGATCGCTGAAACATTATAGATGATTGGTTATTTTTATCGTTTGATTTTAAGCAACGGCGTTGGTAAACAAACACAAAAACAACAGCTAATATAACGACAGCGCAGGAAGCGGAAAGAGCTATCATGAGAGTTCGTCCTTTTTTTTCTTGTATTGGTTTATCGTGAGCACTCCAAAAACTTGTAACTTTATAATTATATTTTTCTAAACGATAAGCGAAATCATTTTCCGTCATGATTTGAATGGCTTTATCAGCTGGTAGTATTTTTTCGTTGTCATCTTTTATAACAAAGTGAACGTTGGCGTTTAATGTCGTCATTTTTGGCAATACAGGTTTATGCATAAATTCATCAAGTTGTCCGCACTGACTAAAAGCATCGTCGCTGGAAAGTAATTGCAAACAAAATTCTTTTACAACGTCAGGTAAAAAAAAGATGGCCGATTTATTGCTACCCAACTTACTAATTGTGCAATCAAGTATAAAAAACACTTTTGATTCATCATTTTCTAAAACGTGATCTATCACATGTACAATGCAGTGCCCGAAATCCACGACAGAAATATCTTTCCTTTTCCGTTTTCTATCTGCAGGTACGGACGTGATCATTGTCTTTATTATGCGATTAAGAGAAAGTTCCAAATCGTATTGAGTTTGAAGACTCCAATTCGTAATGGGTTTTGATATCAGCGTCATTATGTTAGATTTATTGATGCACCGGAAAAGGTTGCTTTTGGAAGGTACGCAAACTTCATTCTTTTCAATACACTTGTTACTTTGGCATGCATTTGAACTATATTGACACCGATTTCCAGACTTTCCTTGCGGACAAGCACAGCTAAACGAACCGACTAGATCAGTGCAATTTCCTTTATTACAAGTGTTCGAATCCGGAGCACATTCATTTACGTTTTCTTCGCATGTTTGACCTTGCCAGGAGTCTGTGCAAACACATTGAAACCCGGTATCTATGATTTCGCATAAACCTTTATTTCGGCAAGGATTTTTACTGCAAGCTGTTCGGTTACAAAGTTTTTTTATGTCATCGGTATTTCGAAAGTTTGTAACAAACAGTGGTCGATTTAATATAACTTTAGCTTGCTCCTCAAAATCTTCTAAGAAAAAATCAAAACACATATTTTTAATGTTTGGTTTTAATATCTTTATATTTAGTTCAACCACGCTTTCCCGATTAACAACGTTTATCTTTACTTTTTCGGACTGAACTTGTCCTTGGTTGTTTGTAATATTACAAAAATAAGTAGCAGAATCCGCCGGTATTGTTGATTCCAAAACAAATTCATCTTGAGTTGCATGTTTTATCGGTAAATCATTTTTAAACCATTGATATGTTGGACGTGGATTTGCGGTAGCCTTGACTGTTAAAATAGCAGTCTCCCTTTCGTTTACAACAACGTTAGTAGGTTGTTTCAGAATGGAGGGTTTTTCTACATTACAAATTTAATTAATATATTACAAAACAACCAATGAGAAAAAAGTTCATAGATAAACAACATTAAAAAAATTACAAATAATGATAAATTTCTTACTTTATGAAAAAAAGAAAAAAGACTACACCCTCAAAAGTTTGGAATTTGTTCCATAGAAAAGAAGATTTTTTTGAAAATTTATACCAGCAATCTTTTGTATTTTTATTACTTTTCTGTCTTTGTTATTATTTTTATGAAAAACAATACATTGTTTTTATACAATGTTTGTTTTTACAACAATATAGAATATAGGCCCTCTCCCGTGCATTAAGCACGCGAGAGTATGCATTTATCATTTTTAATGAAACATTTTGATATCGACGATCGAAATCTGTACCGCAGGTTTAGAAGATAATTTATAGCTTACGTTAGATAATTAGTAAACATAAAAAGAATTTTTCTTTATTCATCATAATTTCATAATCGACTTGTAATTGTAATTTTTAACGATAAAATAATTATTTGTATTACTTAATCAGTGACAAATTAGAAAAGTTCATTAAGAAATACCCTAAAACTAGAGAAGTTCATTAAAAAATACATTAAAATTAGAAAAGTTCATTAAGAAATACACTAAATTGCTGAAAAAAATAAAAATACTTGAGAACATATAACATTCTAGTAGAGTAATTAAAGTCAGAATTAAATAATATTTTAAAAATTTTAAAAATTAAATATTTTGATCATAAAACAAGAGTAACCAAGAATGATTTTAAAAGTTAGTGAAAATGATCCAGAACTCTTTCAAGACCAAATAAAGTATAGAAAAATATTTATGGAGGAAAAAGATAGTGCAGAGTTCACAGAAATAAATAAAAATGACTAGATGAAAAAAATAAAAAGTACTTTAGAGAGTTAAGAAGAACAAGCAATATTCTATGTGGTGAAATTTTAGATTTGAAACACTCGACAGCGACAACATTTTAACAAATAATGTAAACGATAATGAGGATGACAACAACATTTTAACAGATGATGTATATGACAATGAGGAAATAAAAATTGTGAAGTTTTATTACTTTATAATTAAAAATGATTTTTTTTAACAATGAAATATTTTTTTTAATTTTTATAACAGATTTAAATTAATTTAAATATAATATTGAGCATACTTAATTAACAAAAAACTTATATAAAAACGAATTTTGATAAACACTTTTAAAGATTAATGTAAGCAAATAATATAATCATTGAGGTTACCCTTAAGGATCTTATTGAAGCAATATCAATTGTGGCAGCAAGATGTTATAATAAAAAACAACCTTAGACCGAAATCGTGTCAGCTATTCATACTAAATTGTTATTTTTGATGAAATGAAAGTATCTAGATTTTCTGTTCACAGAAAAAACGGTTCCAGACAACTTTTCCATACAAAACTAAAAGGTAGTTAACGACATCTATAGAGTGTTCCATAGATGTCATTAACTACCTTTTAGTTTTAAACAATGTTGCCAAAATGAATTCAGATGACTGAGACGTTGATTTTGTGTTATAAACCTTTTGCAAACAATGCTCTTTGTTTCTGCCCTAAAGTTCTATTTAAAAAAACATTTGTAAGAGAGGATTGAAACTTTGATAGCTAGTTTTTATTTTAGTGAAAATTTATTTTTAGTTTAAAAAATCTGGCGCTTGTCTTGAGGCAATTTTTATGGCTGAGGGACCTTACACATTGGAAATGACAAAAAATGTTGTTAACATCAAGTCAAAAAAAAAAGAAAACGAGGAACAGAAAAGAAGTTTTTTTACAAGTACTTTTGATGTACCATGGTTACCATGGTTTTTTTAAAAACATTTTAGTCTTTAAGCACTTTTTTATACCCATTTTTAAAACTATTTTTCTTTGTACATAACATTTTGATACATTTCCTCTCTATATGTTGTGTGTTTCTTTATTAATTGCGTGAAATACATTTCTAAGTTATGCTTTTTCATATTAAGTGATACAAAATCGCTTTAGTAATAAACGAACGTAAAATTAACTGTAAAAAATTAAAAAGTTTGTTGAATTTCCAACTTTACATTTAAAAAAAATAATAATTTCAATTGAATAATATTTTTTGAGTTTGAACTTTATCAAGAGAACCTTTTAGTTTTGAGAGTATAGTCTTTTAAATTTTGGATTTTCATCATTTTTCAGTCACTTTATTGTAAAAAAAAAAAAATGTTATATATATTTGTCTTTGAATAAGAGTTGTTTTCATTTAATTAATTTAAATAATAATAAAATATATTTAAAAAAAATTATTTAACATACATGAAGTCATAAAGTAATAGTTTTAACATAATAATTAAACTCTTATATTATAAAAGAGTTGAATTCTTATTCTTATTATTTATTTTACATAATATTTTATATAATATTATATATATGTATATAATATATATATATATATATATATATATATATATATATATATATATATATATATATATATATATATATATATAATCAATTTGCAGAACTTTAAACAATGCTCACCATGTATTAACAGTTTTGTCACATTTGACTGAATAACTCCTGGTTTACTTGATGCAATGCACGAATAGGATCCTTCATAATCAGGTTTTACTGATGGCAATGATATATTACCATCATTAGACCACCCAGAAATAAGACTTCCGTCTTTTGACCATCGATAGATTACAGGAGAATTACCAGTTGCAATGCATGACAAAGAAACTGAATTGTTTACCAAAACTACAATCTCAGATTGCGAATTCTGATTTTGCACAGAGCATAAACTGCTTACTTTCAAAAGACCAACTTCAGTGATAGAAAAATACATAGCATCACATGTAACAGTGTTGATAACAATAAAAGTGGCGTTGCTTGATAAAGGTTTATCACCTTTATCTGATACACCTACCATCACATGATTCTGAACTTGATTAGAAACAACTTTCTGGTCAATTCGTATTATACTAAATTCAATCTAAAAAAAAAAATTATGGGAATTTTTTTTTGTCTATTCAGGTCAAATGAAGATAAAACTAATGATTAAAAATATTCAACCATATATATGTTATTACAAAATTGCACTAGCTAGCTGAAAACAGAGAGACAAGCAAAAAAAAAACTAGTAACAGGCATCATAGCTGACTGTTCATGAAACTAAAAAACAAAAGTTTAAAGAAAAAACAAAATTTTATTATTTAAAAAAAAGTTATTTATAATTATTAATTGATCATTCTAATTACAATCCTCAAAGCACAAAAAATTTTTTTCCCTAATAATTTTTTTTCCAGATATTATTTGAAATTTTAAATGAAATATGCCAGACCAATTTTTTGATTTAAACTCAATAATAATGTTGAGATAAGGAATTAAACAAAAAAAACATTTTTCTTTAGATTCCAACAACAAGAAGCCATTCAACCAGGGTCGGCGCGAGTAGGTCTCACGTGGGATAGGGGGGGTGCCATTACATTTTGCCGAAAAAAAAAAAAAAGGTCCTCGTTTTCCAAAATTTGCCAACTGCCATGACGACATTTGCCGACTGTCTAGATTACCGACTAACCTATATCGAAAGGGTCAACATTAGCCAACTAATTAGTCTAAAAGGGTCCGATTTGCCGACTAAGGGTCTGATTTGCCAACTAAAAATCATTGATGGGGATGGGGGGGGGGGGAGGTGTCACACCCCCTATCGCGCCGGCCTTGCATTCAACAACAAGAACTAGCAATTCAATTTTTAAAAAACTTACAAAAAAAAACTTATTAGCAATACAATAACTCCAAGTATTAAGAAAAAAAAAATGTAAAAAAAAAAAAGAAACTATGCCTACCTCTCCACCTTTTCCTAAATCCTTATCAGTTGCATTCACAACAACAATATCTGTTGTGAGAACATTTTCATAATAGATTTTGTTTTCAACATTTAAAATTATTGGTGCATTATCATTTATATCTGTTACAGTAATATAGACATTTGCTACTGTGTAATTATTTTTTACTTCCCCCTCTTCACCCACATTGTCACTTTCAGTATATCCACATGAGGTAGAGCCTGCTTTTATTAAAAGATGATATACTTCTGAAAACTCACGATCTACTTTATCTGAAGTCATAACAGTAATCCAGCCTGAAACAGAGTCTATTTTAAATGCCCCACGATCATTGCTCTCTAGAATGCCATAGTTCAAATCAGCATTTGCCCCAATATCTTTGTCAGTAGCTGTCACTTGCAAAATGAACGTTCCATATGGTAGATTTTCTAAAATTGTTTCTTTATAAAAAGACGAGGTAAATACTGGACAGTTGTCATCCATATCTAAAACATACACAATTAAAAAAGCTTCTGTGTGCAGTGACGGATTCCCTTTGTCTCTGGCAACAACTGTAATATTATATTGACTTATTTCTTCACGATCTAGTGCTCGAAGAACTTTGACTTGCCCAGTTATAGAATCAATCGAAAATAAGTCATGTTGAAGAGAGTACAATATCTGTGCATTACTACCAATATCTTGATCTGTTGCTTGAAGCTTCACTAAATCACTTATTCCTTTACAGTTCTCTTTTATTTCTGCATGCAATTCATCCTCATTAAAAATTGGATAATTGTCATTGACATCTAAAACTGTGATATTAACAGTAATAAAATTTTCAAGAGGTACGTCTCCATTATCACGTGCAAAAATTGTCAAATTATAAATGTCTTTAGTTTCCCGATCCAAACTTTTTCTTAAGGAAACTGAACCTGTAAAAAAATGTCATTAATATTTTTTAAAATCTAAATTAAAAAATATTACAGCATGAACTTTAACGCTAGAACAAAAGAAAGAACAACACTAGAACACAAAAAACAATAAAAGCACAAGAATGTGCTATTAAAGTAAAAAAGAACAATAAAAAAATAAAGACTTAAAGAAGAGAAAAGGTTCATATTATATGCAACTCATTCAATTATTCTCATTCATTCATTATTTCATATTATATGCAACTCATTCATTATTATAGGAATCTAAAATAGTAATGACTATGCTATGTTATAACTATGTTATTATCATTAGTTAAATAGTTATAATTATGCTAAGTTATGTAAAACTAAACCTCAAGTTTAGCAATATTTTATTTACTAAAAAATAGCTGATAATCCATAAAAAATTAAATTTTTTATTTATGTAATTTCCTACATAAATGGTCCAATCAATAGATATTTTCACTTATTAAAAGATTAAAAAATATATACTAAAAAATAATAAAAAGTGAACAAACCTGAAGAGGAAATTTGAAACATTGAATTGTCTTTAATATAATAGTTTATATCAGCATTCTGTCCCAGGTCATTGTCAAAGGCTTCCATAACAAAAATTTGAGTATTAATTGAATAATCTTCAAGAATAGATAGAGATGTATTTGTAATCCACATTGGAGCATTGTCATTCTCATCTTCAATATTTAGAACTATTACCCTATAATAATTATACACACACTATATATATATTAGCAACTTAATGCTCATTTGAGCATGTTTACACAGAAGTCACAGCAGTGATTAAACCTAAGTTAATGGCGAGAAAGAGTGTCATCACTTTTTTATATGAATGTATGTAAATATGTGAATATGTAACTTATGTTATTTATTATTTACCGTTTATATAAAAATTCCATTTGTATAGCGTTACATATAAAAGCCTGTAAGTGTAAATGTCAGTAGATTAAGTTTAGTTTGTAGGTTTATGGAATGAGTGTGTATAATATATGTATAATGTAAAAAAACTTTTAATAATATTCTAACCATAATATTTTCTTAAAAAAACAACAACACAATATTAAAAATTATATTTAAATAAATTACAATCAAATACAGTTTTATTATTAATAGAGATGTAATATGCAAATGCAAACAACAATTTTCAATATGTATATACAATATTCAAATGTAAAAAATCCACTTATATACCGTTATGTACAAAACATATGTAAGTGTAAACATAAGTAATACTGACATTAGATAAGTTGAGTTTGTAGATTGTATATTTAGGCAGTGCAGTACCCCGACATAATTCTATACAATTAGACCCGTATGGGTGCCCCAACTAATGTGTCCAAATAAAATTATCTTCACAATAATTAATTTAATGTAAATAAATGCCACATAAACAGTATCAAAAAACAATTTAAATATTCCATATGACTAAACATTTTGTTAAACTTAAATTGCTGAAAGTATAGGTGAAATCGCCATTTTGCATGTATCCATACTTTATAACATTTTATAACTATATATTTATAATATATAGTTTTATATTTTACAAATTTTATAAACTCACTGGAGAAGAAATGGGGGGATTGTGGGGGCTTATTGGCAAGCCTTTTTTCTAAATGCCCCTTTTTGTTGTTTTTTGGACTGGTACCGCCCAAACTATCACTGGGTACAACACCGATTTAAGTATTATGTATGCATAATATAAGAAAACTTGGAAAACTAACAATTAAGTCTTTTTGCTTAAACTGTTTTCATTTGAACTTTTGTATTTATGTTAAAAAATCTTCATTTCAAAAAATTTTTTTGAACCTTTGATAAATATTACCTTACTGTTCCAAGCTATTAATATTTAAGTTAAATAATAATAAAATTATTTAAAAAATTATAAGGATATAGTCATTAACTTTTCCCACAATTCCACCTCACTCTTCTTTGATAGTTTTGTTTGCTGAAATTTATGTCAGAATTTAGTAATTCGCAAAAACCGGTATTAAAAAACAGTAAATACCAGTATTACAAACAGCAAAAACTGGTATTAAAAACAGCAAAAACCGGTATTAAAAACAGTAAAAACCAGTATTACAAACAGCAAAAACTGGTATTAAAAACAGCAAAAACTGGTATTAAAAATTAATTAAAGGATCAGAGTTTATTGCACAAAGTTGCTACAAGAAAAGCCTAATAGATAGAGTTAACTTTTTTTAAACATCTTTGCTTCCAACAAGGCTGCAAGCAACCACTAATTAGTGTTGGAAGTTACTGGAAGAGAAAAGGTGAAAATTGTAGAGCAAGATAACGATTGACAGACAACTTAAAAGATTGCAAATTGTATGAATCAGGAAAGCAAGATGAAGGAAGCAAATTCCAAAGAACTGTTGTTCGAGGAAAAAAAATAGACAAATAAGAGTTTTTGGAGCACTCACAGAAAAAGAAAAAGAATTAATTGAATGACGGGTAACACGAGAATGAATTTTAGTAGATGGCACAAGAGACGCTAGCTCTTTAGAGCAATGTCCATTATAGTATTTTTAGAAAAGAGAAAGAGAAGCAACATTACAACGATGTGATAATACTTGAAGGTTGGCTGCAATAGCAGGTCCAACTATGTTTACAATGCGTTTTTGTACCTTGTCTAAAAGAGAAAGGGCATCATTAAAAAATTCGCCCCAGATATGGCAACAGTATTCCATACAAGGCCAGATTTAAGATTTATAGAGAATAAAATCCAGATTAAGATAGTGCCAAGCTCGATAAAAAGATGTAACTTTAGCAGATGCTAATTTTGCAACGGATTTGATATATGGTTTCCAAGAAAGATCAGAAGTTAATCCTAGAAGATGAAGGGTAGATGACTCATTGAGTACATTACCATTCATAAATATAGAAGTTAAATTATTTGGCATAATTAGCTCTCCGTAATCCATTTTCTGTGTACTCTTTTGCTTTGTAAATAATTATAGTTTTAATGAGAGGGTTGTAGTTTTATTATAGCCTTAAATTTCAAAAAACACAGAGAGAAATGTCAGGCAATTGTCATCTATGTTAGAGATACTTTTGTTTTGTGTTTATGTAATGAATGTAAATCTGTTAATGTAATCAATTAGGTAAATCTGCAAATTTAACTCAGTAAAGAGACAGTTTTTCCTTAAAGTAGAAAGACCTTAAATTCAGAATTTTTCTATGGAAATAAATAAACAACGCGAAGGTTCTGACAAGTCTAAGTATTTTTTAATAGCTCAAAGAACAATATTTAAATTTATTTTTATACTATTTACAAAAAATATTGAAGTAAATAAGTATAGAACTGGTCTGTGTGGAATAGACTAAAAATTATAGAAAATTTGCAAAAAGAGTAGATCCAAAAGTAAATTAGAAAGTCAATTCTGCTGTTTGTTTACTTAAGAAACTATAATACATAATCACAATAGCAGTATATACATACTGCTTTAGATACCATACTAATTAGTATCTAGTACCTAGTAGAGAATCAATTTGTATTATTAAATGTATAACATGGTAAGCTATGTATTAAATACATAACTGTTTTGCTTTGTGCAGGTAGAGCCTTAAAAGAATGTTACAATGATAAATTCATTCATGAGTGTTCCATACTGTTCACAATTCCATATAAGATGTTGAATAATAAAGTTAAGAGCAGAAATACCAAGAAATTTAAAATATACAAGTAATAATTAAAGCTTTAATAAGAGTAATGTATAAGTACAAGTAATGTATTAGTACATTAAAAAAGCCATTAAAAAAGTTTGTAGAATTTCATCTATAAAGTTATAAGACAAAAAATAATTAAATATTTATATATTACATTAAACTGTATTTAGTTATGGACATTTTAAGTATTAGTTTCTAAGTGCAGCGCCCTCGTCTGTCAAGGCTTGTGTTTTATAGTTGTTTTTTTTTTATTTAATTCACCTCCTCAAGGCCGAGAAGGCCACTAAAAACGAGGAGGCTACTTATTTGTGGTTATAACCCTCTCTCAACTCTATAAATCCGAAACACGAACCTTGATGAACAAGGCCACTGTGCGGAGAAACGAGTTGAGCACGGTACTACCAGAGACGTGGTGGGGATCGAACTCGGAACCACTTGTTTATGAAGCGAGCCCTCTACCACTACACCACTACCGCATTTTAAGTTATAGAGTTGAGAGAGGGTATAACCAAAATTAACTAGCCTTCTCGTCTGTAGTGGTCTACTTGGCCTAGATAAGGTGAATTAACATTAAAAATAAAAAAAACTTGTTGAAGTTTTTTGATTGTGTTTATTAAAAGTTGTTTAACTTTTATAAAACTTTAAAAAAAGTTTAAAAATAGAAAAAATTGAATACCAAACATATATTTAAAATCTGTGCTCTACTCAGGTTTCAGCACAAGTCATAAGTAATAAATTGGTATTAGTTAATGGTGACAAAGGACTAAAAGGAAAGTACAGTTACAAAATATGGTAATATGAATATAGTGGGCTGCTCTATTTTGAGATAGTAGAGAGAGTCTCGAAGAAGATACCTGCTCAGGACACCCTAAAACTACATATACATATATATAAATAATGTGCATGCCATTATTGAAGAAAACTCTTGCAAAATACACATTATCATCGAAGCCCTAACAGCAATTGTTTTACTATCAATAAAATCATTTACAACGCTCTTAAAAAAAGAAAACTAACATCACGTTGGATGAGTTTATTAAACAGGTTATGCAAGTTAACCAATCAAAATGGCATAAATAGAGTTAAGGTATGTAAAGAAAATGATTTAAAAATGACCCATGGAGATTATGCGATGTTATTAAAAGGGATGACTAACGGTTTTATTTAAGAAAAGTTGGACACAAGTTGGCTAAAGCTAGTTGGGCCTGTGAAGGTAAATGCCCAAAAACTATATTTAGTTGCAACAGGTTTAAGTCAAAAAACATGTTCTACAACTTCTTCAAAACAACAAGAAAGAAAAATGTTTTATAAAACTATATTAATATAAATAATAAGTTCACTAAGGTAAAAAATGTCAGTATTAAGAAGATAATAGTATACTATTATCTCCTTAATACCTACATAACTGTTTTGCTATGTTCATGTCGTAACAAAAACATTGCACAAGTTGATGTATTGTCTCAATACCATTAAAACTTTTTTTATTTCCAATGTTGTCCATAAAGCAGCTACCATTTACAAATAATAGTCTAGAATATAGTTAAAGAGATAAGCTGGCATGTTGTATGACCGCACAAGATCTGGTTGGCTCAAGGTACGCATATTAGAACATTGACTTTTAGAAACAAAAATTCTCAAGATGAATAACCTTCAAAATTCACTAGATCCTAATACAACATATTTATACTAACCTCTTGATATTTCAGTAATCAAATGAATGTATGAGTTCAAATCTACTATCAGAAATTAATTTAGAAAACTAATATCAGAATAAAATTCAGAAAAAAAAGGAAAGTAGAATAAAAGAATTTATTTTTCAAAAACCTAATGTTGCTAAGGAACAACTATAACTAGAACAACTTTAAAAAACAAACAATGATGATTATCATAAGATAGCAAAAAGACACACTCGCACACTGTAAACTTCAAGTAAAAGCGAAACTGACAAGAATACAACTAATATGGAGGTAAAGGTACTATCTTTAAAGCAAAAAAATGGGTTGTTACATATTCCATTAAAAAAAAATCAATAAATTACAATAAACAAATTGTTGCCATTTTCAACAAGATTCATTGACAGCACATACAATATAATGTGACTAAAATTATTTAAATTACTCCAAAATTAAGTGCTCCAATGGGTTTCAGTGTTACGAAAAACAAATCTAAGTTGCGTCTACAAAGTGCATTAATTAAAGGAAATACAATACGGCTATTCCATGTTGTCACGGCGTGACACTTGACTTTTTTTTTGGGAAAAACAACAGATTTTAGTGCATTTAAAATTAAAAATTTTAAAATTAAAGATTTTAAAAAATTTTCATAAACATTACAGTTTCCAAAAACAAAATTATATAGTTTTAACATTTTATAGACTTTTAGGTATACGCATTAAAAGGTTGCATCACGACATGACAAAAATAATGTAGCATTTTCCTTCTTTAGAAGAAATGACAGTAGTTCAGCTCTTGTGGATATTTTGAAATATTTTTTTGTTATGTATTGGATACTTAAAAGGTGTTATAATAGTTTCATAACATTTTAAAAATGTTTTATAAATTCAACCATATCAACGGAGTTTACTGTTTTAAACAGTAAACTCCGTTATAATTATATCAACAGAGTTTACTGTTTTAAACAATGGGCACTAAATATTCCAGGCGTTTTACAAGCATTATTAATGATGTTTCCAAGCTGTGCCATTAAAAGCAGTTTTAATTTTTTCAGCAGCAACCATGAAAACGTTTACTTGACTTTTATCTCTGACGGCTTTATAAAATGCTGTTGCGTCATTAATCAGAGCTTCTCTTCAAACAATTTTTTGCGTTGCTAATCTTTTTATGGTTACTCCTAGACCATCGCATGGTTCTTTACCATGAGAGGTTACTAAGTAATTTCAGCAAATTTTATTTTGTGCTTGCTTTTAAGCCATGGAATTGAAGCTACTATGTCACAATTTTTAAACTGACTGCTAGGACCATCAGACTAAACTTACAAGTATTTTACATCCTTTCTAATAAGCTTAGTTATTAACAAGTCAATAAAATAAATAACTGAACTTCTTGAATGGTTCAAATTATCAGAAATAATAATGGCAGATTTACAAGAGTCACCATGCCAGCTAACAGCAGTAAATAATGTTACTAATTTTTTGTTCCAATGTGCTGACTGAACTTCATCCTGCCAGAAGGTTGAGAAGTTTTCTGCAAAGTCAACTTGTAAAAAAACTGAATCAAGATTGCTTTTTAAAACTTTTTTTTGGTTTTCATAACTCATTGATTCCTTTTATAAAATAATGCAAAAGAAATTTGGGTAGGATTTTGCTAACATTGTTATACAAAATTATGGCTTTGTCTTTTTTTATTACTTTTTCGAGGTACTTAGTTCCATTAAGTTGCGCAACTTTCTCCTAAAGGTACCAGGTAATTTCTTTATTGTAGTTTTTTTCATCTAATTGGTATGTTTTGAGAAACAAATTTCTGTCCTAATAAGCGTCACAAAGATTATTCCAACAATTATCACTTTTCTCGTCACACACTAAAGTATTTGGTAAAGCATGCAAATAAAGGGGAATTTTTAAATCGATGAAATGTAATGCTTTGAGTGACAAGATAATGTTTTCATGTTTTTGACACGAACAAACATTTCTAGGCATTAAGCTTGATAAAAGTATATGGCCTGGTCTTAAACTAGCATACTTGGATTTACTGATTGAAAAATCAGTGTGTTCGTTTTTAAATATTTGATATGCTTCACTTATATTCATTGCTAAATAAATTTTTTGCACTTTCTTTTTTCTTTATTACTTCTTAAAACAATCGTATCTATTACTCTAGGTGCCTGATGGGATATACCATTTTGTTCAAAAAAACTAATGACGCATAGTCTCGTTTCGTTATTAAGAGCATTAGGTCCATGTGTTGGTTGTATATCTGGCAAATCTTTGTTAAACTGAATTACAAGTTGTTTAACGACAGTTTCTTTTTTAAGAGGAGAAGTTGGGAGAGCACGTATTGCTTTTTTAACAGCTTTACCAAGTGTACAAGATGATTTGTAAGCAGGAGAGATGTTAGATGTTATTTTAGATGAAGAAACTCTACTCTTTTTTTTCTTAATTTGTACTTTAAACACACTAATTCAACATTAGAATTTCGTTTTTCCTTTTACCGTATCGAGTCCTTTTCTTTTATAAAATCCAGACCAAATTTTTGCATTTGTCTTTCTCTATACTTTCTCTGGCAATCAACATGTGTCAGAGGCATTTTCATTACTTTTAACGAAAAAATAAACAGTTGGTTTGTGAAAGTTTACTTTTTATAAGAATTGTATAAACAATAAACATTCAGAATAACTTCAGCAATGGCGCGACAAAATTTAAGAAACTAAATAACAAAGGTGTTAGTAAAATGTCTACATATTTACAGGTACACCTACATGTTTAATAAAAAAAAACAATGTTAGTTATATTAAAGGAGGTTTCAAAACTTATCCACAAATAAAAAACAATAAAAATACTACAAATGTTAAACCAACATGTTTTTTGCATAACATTTTAATAAAAATTAGTCTTTAAAAAATTAAATTTTAAAAATGTCACGCCCTGTCGTCAAAACGTGACATAAACTTAAGACACATAAGACAAAAACTAAAAATATTTAAAATTAAATATCTATTGATATTTATTGCCCTATTTTAGTTACAAGTAATTTATATATATTTATTTAAAATAAATAAATATTCTTACGCTAGAATAAAAAATGTTACTATTAGTGTCATGGCGTGACATGTCACAGCGTGACAAACTTAAAGAAGACCAAATTTCTAAATGAAATACTATTTAATTATTATAATAAATTTTCAATTTGAAAAGAAAGAGCCCCAACTATATTTTGCGTAAGACAAATCTACATAGAAATTTAAAAAAGTTTCAGAAAAAAAGGTTTCAAATTGATTTACTAGAAAAATAATTTAAATTTGAAGTTTAAAAAATTTTGTTTAAAGTTTAAGCGTCAAATCCTAAAATTCTTCGAAAACCAGTTCTACATGTTACATGTTTTTAGAAACTAAAAACCTTTAACTTTTGATTGATATATTTATTTTTTTATTTTTTAGGATTTGAAATTTATATTAAACTTTTTGTACAATGTGGAATAGTCCAATAGGTTTTTCAAAAAAATACTAAGGACATTTAACAAAGTTTTTAAAATATTTTTTCTATTCCTAAGAGGTTATATATTTCTAAATGTAGCCAGACAACAAAAAACCATAATATAAGTTAAAACTAGTTTTAGACTTAAAAATGAATCAAAGTTCTGTACTTAAGTAAACAAGGTAACCTTGTTTTGATGATATATTATAACTTAGCTTTAATTTTATATTCAAGAGTTTTATAAATGAAATAAAGCCATGCATACAATCAATTTTTGAAAACACAAAAAATGCATTGTTAAAACAAAATAAATATTTTAGAAGAAATGATAGAGTGGATCAAAACTAAAAATAACAAATAGTACCAACTAAACTTAACAAAAAAAAACTTACCGTTTTTCAGAAACAAGTTGAGGATTTCCAAGATCGTATGCAATATAATTAAAAGTTATACTTGACTGAAACTCTCTGTCAAAAATACGCAATGTTTTTATTTCACCAGTTACATAGTCTACATAAAGATCATCACTACTTTGGACAGCCTCGTATCGCAGAATGGCATTCTCTTCAATATCTTCGTCAGATGCCGTGGGCGATAATAAAGATATTGATGTGCCTACTGGTTTATTTTCTTTTAAAGAAATAACTTCTACATTTGATTTAAATTTAGGACGGTTGTCGTTGACATCTAAGATTTTAACTACAATATTAGTTTCATTGTGTAATTTTGGATTGCCACTGTCAAAAACAATAACTTTAAAGGAATAACTTCTAATTTTCTCTCTATCTAAATTATCTGATACTTTGATACTTCCTGTTTCGCTCTCAATTTTAAAAGGAAGATCTGTTGTATTAAATAAAATGTAACTAAGCTTTCCGAATGCATCAAGATCATTGGCATTTACATTTACAACAAGACTATTTCTTGTAGCATTTTCAAGTATAGAAGCAAAATATTCAAACATCTCAAATTGAGGATAATTATCATTAAGATTAATAATAGTAACTACAACAGTAGCAAAGGTAGTGAACTTCCAATCAGAAGCAGAAATATTTAATACAAAAGATTGTACAGTTTCATAGTCTACAGCTTTCGTGGTATAAATATCACCCGTAGTAGCATTGATCGAAAAAACTTCTTTGTTGTTAAGAATACTATAAGCTATTTGAGAATTTATTCCAATATCAATATCATTAGCATGGGCTTTAAATAATAACTTTTTTGATTGAAAATTTTCTTCTAAGTCAACTAAATTATTAATAAGTTACATAGATAATAACTAATATTTACAGATAGTATTTAGAAATATAAACAAATTTACTGAATTCAATATAAAGCACTTCTTGTCCTATAAAACATAAATATTAAAAATAAAAAAATTGTTTTCATGCTAAAACTCTGATTAATATTGAAAAACTTTATCTATTATTAAATATTATTAAAATTATTTTTATACTTTAAAAATTAAATTTTTTTTTTTAAAAACTTACCATAATAAGGAGTGTTTAAAAATACTGGTGCATTATCATTATCATCTGTGACATCTATAATATAACTAATACTTGTATGAAGTCTAGGTTCACCTGTATCTTCAACCTTTACAAAAACATTATGTTGAGAAACAAGCTCACGATCTAAAGGTCTATTTAAAAAAATATTTCCATTGTTATCAATGCGAAAGATATCAGGTGTGATGCTAAAAACTAAAACCTTATTAATACCAATATCAGAATCATCTGCTAAGATCTGAAAAAGATTTGTTCCTATAGAAACGCTTTCATTTACAGCAGGTAATGTTTTTGTTTGGATTACAGGTGCATTATCATTTACATCTAAAACTATGATGTTAACTAAAGTTTCACTAGATTTTGATGGAATACCATGATCAAAAGCTTTCACTTTGATTGTATAAGAATCTTTTTCCTCTCTATCAAAATTAATCAATGCATATAACAGTCCAGTTGATTCATTGATTGAAAACAAACTCTCAAAATCTGCATTAATACTGTAAACGACTGTTCCGTTTTCATTCTTGTCAATATCAAATGCTCTTAACTGGATTAAAAAGAGACCAGCTCCTAAATTTTCCTTGACAGAAATGTTATAAACATCATTTTCAAACTGTGGATAGTTGTCATTAATATCAGCAACATTGATAGTGATAAAAACACTTGTGCAAAGAGAAGGTGTACCTTTATCTACAGCTGCAACTTCAATTATGTAAGTCTCTGTTTCTTCACGATCCAACTTTTTCTTGGAACGCAATATACCTTCATAATATATTAATAAATATTATATATATAATAATTTATACTACATATATATATATACATATATATATATATATATATATATATATATATATATATATATATATATATATATATATACATATATACATATATACATACATATATATGTATATGTATATATATATATATATATATATATATATATATACATATATACATATATACATACATATATATGTATATGTATATATATATATATATATATATATATATATATATATATATATATATATATATATATATATATATGTATATATATTTAAACAATTTAAAATGTATTCTACAAAAATAGTGCTCAATGTTCTTAAAAGAACAGAGCAATTACAAGTTAGTAGAAAATCACTTAGCAAAATTTTTTCTCATTTAACAGTGTTTCATCAATAAAGACTCATCAGAAAAAAATATATGTATATATATGTACATATATATATATATATATATATATATATATATATATATATATATATATATATATATATATATATATATATATATATATATATATATATATATATATATATATATATATATATATATATATATATATATATATATATGTATATATATATATGTATATATATATATATGTATACATATATATATATATATATGTATATATATATATGTATATATATATATATATATATATATATATATATATATATATATATATATGTATATATATATATGTCTATATATATATATGTATATATGTATATATATATATGTATATATATATATGTATATATATATATATATATATATATATTATATATATATATATATATTTATATTTATATATATATATATATATATATATATATATATATATATATATATATATATATATATATATATATATATATATATTAGGGTGGGTCATAAAATTTTTTTTCTTGTTACAGGCTCTAAACATTGCTAGAAAGTTGTTTTTTTATGCACTAATTTAGGAAAGTATTTACTTTTATGGATTGAACAATGTCTTCCACCCGCAACTATAATCATAAAAATTAGCAGGCCCTAATATTATTCAAAAAAAAGTTTTTCAAAATTATGTGATGTAGGTACTCAAATAAAGCGAAATTTTATAAAAATTTCAAAAATAATAATATTTTCATTTAAAAATTATTATTTTAGATTTTATTGTATAATAACTATAGTTTTTTAACTAAAAGTGAAAAAGGTGCATTTTTACATGTTTTTTAATAACAATTTTTCGGCAATATGATTTTTATAAAACGATTATTATTTTCGAATTTTTTATAAAATTGTGCTTCTTTTGAGTACCAGGTTGACCTATTTTTGAAAATCTTTTTTTCTCCAAAATATTAGGGTACCGGTAATTTTCCCAATAAAGTTGCTACCTTTAAATCTATCACAATCATTCTCATATTTGATAATATCAATATTAATAACTATTAGCAATGTTTAGAGCCTGTAACAAGAAATTTTTTTTTTTTGAGATACCCTAATATATATATATATATATATATATATATATATATATATATATATATATATATATATATATACTTATATATACACATATATTGCTCTATTTAAATGTATAATGTATATATATACAGATAATATATAAGTAATAAACATGGATCAAGTATTAAACATGAATATAAACTTCACCTAATTTTGAGTCTATTTCAAACACACTATTATTTCCAGAAACAATTTTGTATTCAATTTCTGCATTTAAATTAGAATCTTTGTCAGATGCTATGACAGTAACAATGACTCCTGAAAAAATAAAAATAAAAAATAAAATGTATAAATTTGATTTTCTAAAATAAAGGCAGTGCATTCAATTTTTTTATTATCAAACTAGGTTATCATTGATCATTGTTCATTTAAACATGTTTATTTGTATTTATTTTTATGCTTTGTTCTGTATAATGCTTTGTTCTGTATAATGCTTTTTTAAACTTATTTTATACAATAAATTTATTTTATTTTTAGTTTAATTTAAATCCAAATCTTCATTTTATATAAAACATTTTTCTCTCGTATTTTACATATTATTAGGAAATTAGGTTATTTAAAATTAATTTTTTTATTAAAACTGTTTTGAGTTTTATTACTTTATTTCAGTAAATTTTTTTCGTTATAATTCTTGGTATTAACCTGTTTTTCAGGTTCAAAACAGCACAATTTTTTTTGGGTAATAATTATTTTTATATGGTAATATATAAAAATTTGATATTACTATCAGATTTTTAACACTCAGGGTTTAAAAGTCTCACTATAACACACAAAGGTTTTTTACATCAGAGTTTTCCTTCTGCTAGTTGCCTTCACCATGGTTAAAGAGTCTCACCTGATCTCTCTACAAGTAATAATAATGAATTAACAGCTAATTTTAATTATGAGTTTTGAAGCAATTATTTTAATTACAAATATTATAATAAACTATAATTATAATTATATGTAGTCCATTATGACTACATTAACTATGTTACTATGACTACATATTGCTATGACTATGTTGTACAATGACATATTTTTAATTATAAGAGTTATAAAAAAATATTATTATAATTGCGATCATATATCTTATAACTATGACTACATATTATAGGCCATTATGACTACGTATTTAATTAAAAGGAGGCCATTATGGCTTCATATTACAATGACTATATAGGATAACTACATATTTATCATATTCTTGTTTTTTAAATAACTAAGAAGCTTAAAATTTTTACTCATCATTAAAAGTAATATAGAAAGATCTTAGTAGACATTTTTAAGCAATAAAGAAAGATCATAGTAGACTTTTTTAAGCAGTAAAGAAAGATCATAGTAGACATTTTTAAGCAGTAAAGAAAGATCATAATAGACATTTTTAAGCAATAAAGAAAGAGTAAAGAAAGATCATAGTAGACATTTTTAAGCAGGAAAAAAAAAGATCATAGTAGACATTTTTAAGCAATAAAAAAAAAAAAGGAATTAAAAAGTAGTTATGACAATAACTTATAAATTATTTATAAATAATTGAGTTTTTATGTGCTTCTAAGAAGTTTAAAATTTTTTTATCAAAACATTAGTTATATTAATTTAATATTAAAAAGTAATAATTAATATTTTAAATTTTTTTAAATGAATTTAATTTTATAATTATAAGTTAAATTTTATAATCATAAATAAAAATTTTATAAATCATAAAAAAAAACAAAAAAATTCTTTTAAACAACACCCACATGTATTATATATACACTATTCCCATATATTATATGCAGCAGTAATATAACACTTAAACATTTGTAACATAGCTATCCCTCCCTGTTGCACGATGTTTTGTTTTCAAAACTTTAAATTAAATAAAAGCATAAACAATTCAAATGAAAATTTCAAACTTGTAAAATCATCACTCTCTTCTTCAACATTTCCAGAATATGATGCTTGATTAAAAATAGGATAATTATCATTTACATCTATGACATCTACTGGTAAGTATATAACCTCTTTTTTTCTTGCATCGGAAGCTTCAACACTGATGTTGTAAAAATCTTTCTTCTCATGATCTATATTTTTTTTTAAAAACAATAAACCTGTGACTTTGTTAATTTGAAATGTATCCTCATTAATTCCTCCAATAATTTTATATGTAATGTTTGAACCGTCAACATCACTTGCATTAAACTGCACGACAGGTTGATTTACACCAAGATCTTCATATATAGATACACCCTTTACTTGTTCAAACTTTGGAGCTGTGTTGTCCTCATGATTGATACTTATGTTAACCTAATGAATACAAAATTTTATCAAATGAAATTCTTATCAAAGATTTCAATTTAAATAAGAATTTGTAATAGAATTAATATAAAGTGTAGCATTTATTTAATAGGTAGTTATATGCGATGAAAAAATGCTTACAACTGCACTGTCAGATAAAGGCGGTGACCCTTTATCTATAGTTTCAATATTTAAAATATAAGATGAAACTGTTTCATAATCTAAGGCTGTAGCTGTCATGATCACACCTGTACTTGAATTAATAAAAAAATGATGAGAGTTTGGACTGCTTTTAATTTTGTAAACAAATTGACCATTTTTACCAATATCAAGGTCAGAGGCAGTAATCTAGAAAAAATTTTTCACTTTGCATAAGAAAACTAAATAAAATCTAAAAAAAAAAAGATTTATCAACTTTGAAAGAGAAGAAAAAAATTGATAAAAACATTCTTAAAATTCATGGAGTCATGTTAAAAAATGACATTAAAAAAACTAAATGTTTTTAGCAAAAATGTCTTTCAAATTGTCTTATTGTAAAAAATATATATATTTTTTCTAAACAAAAACATTATTTAAAGAAATAACCTTAAGAACAAATGTTGCAAATGATACAGTTTCTTTAATACTTATTTGATATCTCTTATCTTCAATTAATGGCATGTTATCATTTATATCTGTAATAGTAACAACAACATTGACTAAAGAAAAAAGAGGAGGTGTTCCTTTATCAGAGGCTCTTACTATGAACTTGTACAAGTCTTTTTCTTCGCGATTCAGTTTTTTAGCCTTTATAATACCTATTCCATTGTCTAGGCTATCAACCCAAAATCTAAATACATTTTTTAAAGTTAGCTATAAACCCAAAATTAAAATTTTTTTAAAATTCTAGATGCATAAAAAATTAAGTCTATCAAAATCACACACACACACACACACACACACACACACACACACACACACACACACACACACACACACACATATATATATATATGTATGTATGTATGTATGTATGTATGTATGTATGTATGTATATATATATATATATATATATATATATATATATATGTATGTATGTATATATATATATATATATATATATATATATATATATATATATATAAATATATATATATATACACACATATATATACATATACATATACATATATACATACACAACAATAACAAGCTATTTATTTTCTGTAAATCATTTTTACAATAATTTTGATAATAATAATAACAATAATAATAGTAATACTAATATATAATATAATATAATATAATATATATTATATAATAGTAATAATAATATAAGATGAAAAAAAAATTAATACAAATTATAGTAATATTTATTAGTAATATATATTTTTTCATTGTAATTATTGTAAACATACTTATTATTACATAAGTATGTTTACAATAATTACAATGAAAAAATAATAATAATAATTAATATTATAATAGTAGTTATAAACATAAAATTGTTTATAATAATTAATAAATAAAATGATTTATTAAGATGGTGTCACTCATACAAATATCCAATCAAAGGAGTGACACCACTTTTAAGATATAATATAAGTGATGATGAGCAAAGACACACACTGAAACACATGGACTGTAAACACACAGACCAAAGCACATAAAACATACATCAAAACAAACATGTAGAAATCATAATTTGCAGGTTTTTATAATGAAAATAAACAAATAAAAAAAAGTACTGATGATAATTGTAGTAATGACAAAAAAAAAATTAAAATAATATTTTAATTGTAAAGATAATAATGTCTAAAAATAAGAATAAAAAGTTTTTCAGAACTTTTTTAAATTGATATTGTTTAAGATAAAGTAAAGGTATTTTAGGATATATTTTTTTAGACTCAATCAAAATGCATGCAAGGCTCCTGATCTATTCACAGACGAACAATATTTGACGCACTGATGAACAGTATTTAGTTTTCCATTGTGTATATTTCTAGTAGAAAAGGAATGTAATAGTCTATTTTCTGTGAACAAGTTTGTGATAGGAGATGATAAGTTTTTATTTAAGGAGTCAAAAACAAAAAGAACATTAGTATACTTTATTAGCACTGGAAATTTTGGAATGAGTTTTTTGAAAGACTTTGATGTATCTGATTTAATTGGTTGGAAGTTTATTAATCTGATAGATTGATGCTGAGACGATAGCAACTTGTTAATGCAATAGTTTCCAACTTGACCCCAAACTTGACAACAATAGCTAAGATAAGATGAGAATAATGTATAGTAAATATATTTTTTAGTGTAATTTTATCGACATAATGAGGAATTATTGAAAGCATACCGTTTGCTCGTTTTTTGCTTAGTTCATCAATATGAAAGTTCCATGAAAGATTGCAATCAATTAATACACCAAGATATTTAATAACTCTTGAAGGATATAGCCATTTATTATTAATTTTGATTTTAACATTTTTAGAGAAATAATTTTTTCTTGGAGATGAAACAAAATTAGTTCAGTTCTTTCCATTGTTGAGACATATTAGGTTAGCATTATACCAGTGAACTATATGTTTAAGATTCGAATTAACATTTTTACATAAAGAATGATACAATTTGTTGATGTGCAAGAGATTTGTATCATCAGCAAACAGATGAACTGATGAAAAGGGAATCGATTAGGTTGATAACGTAGATTAAAAACAAAAGAGGACCTAGAACATAACCTTGAGAAACACCTCAAAACTTATTTATTACTAGAATTGAAACCATTAATACTTACAAATTGTTTTTGATCTGAAAGATAAGATTGAAATCTGTCATTTACAATACCGTGAATTCCATAATGTTTTAATTTAGAAAATAAAATACTATAGTCAATGGTATCAAAAGTTTTTGTAAATCAATACCATTGACCATAGTATTTTAATTTATAAATTAAAACATTATGGAATTTGGGGTATTGTAAATGACTGGTTTCGATATTATCTTTCAGAAACATAAAACCTAGTTACCATGTTATTAATCTATGAAGGGTAGTTTTATTTATTATACATCTTTAGAGGAAAATAAGCACTAAGTTTAGATCCGTATATAAATGAGAGTAAAAAAAATAGCAATAAAGACAATGTTAGTGTATATTTGCATGTATATTGCAAGTTAAAGGCAATAAGTTTTAGGATTTTAGAGGTCATATTTAACATATTTAACATATTTAAGTTCATGATATAAGATTTTATACATGCTATTTTTATATTATTTACAGGTATTAAAAAATAAAAAAAACAGAGATTGTATGTTGCCTATATAAATAAACATGCATATATACATATACAACCTTGGAATTAGGATGTAGTGATGCTATTTTGTGCATATACTATCAAGAAAGCGAAGAGCTATAATATATATATATATATATATATATATATATATATATATATATATATATATATATATATATATATATATATATATATATATATATATATATATATATATATATAGAGTAGAAAATAAACTGCGTGATTTTCACAACTTTAAGTTTCATGCTGTTGCAATCATCAGGTGAAATACAAATATAGTTTGTTCGTTTAAAAAATTATATACCTTATATATAATTTTTATATATAAGGTATATAATTTTTTTATAATAGTTCTGACTTTTTTTATTGAGCACTTTCTTGATAGTATATGCACAAAATAGATGTAAACCTGTGTTTTATTGTTTTCTGCCTAGGATGATGAATGCTAGATCTCATTGACTCTTCTCATAGGTTTTTGATTGTGCCTCCTTGATAGTGGCTATGCAAAACTTCTTGTTATCTCCTAATGAGGGTACGGCTCTAAAATTCAGCTTAATGGTTCTGAGGCTGGCTGGTAGTAAGGTTTCCTGAACTCTATGTAACTCTCAGAGAGGCTGATTACATCAACAGCTGCAAAATATCAGAGTATTAACAGTGCCATGTTGCGCATGGATGGTGTACCTGTTAAAGCTTTTGATGCGCATTATCAAGGCCACATAAGGAGCCCTATGTAACAACTTAGGGTTAATTAACAGCACTGAGAAAATTGCATAGCTCATTGCTTGGGAGGCCATGCTCTATCTATGAATGAGCCAAGTTCTCTTTAAACTTAAATTATGTCAAAAGTAAATCAATATATTAAACATAAAAAACCATCCCAACCACTTAACTGTTTTAATATATCTTTTACTAATATTTATGGTCTGCGAAGCAATCTTTTACCAGTTGAATCTTACCTCTTGCAAAAGTCACCAGACTTGCTTCCTCTTAATGAGACTAATTTAAATTCTGCTATTCTTTTTTTTTGATTTCAGTGTTAATGGGTACTATCCTTTGATTCGCAAAGACTCCAATAATCATATGCTTGGCTTAAGGGTATACATACGCATCAATTCACCTATTTGTTGTGAAATCAGGTTTGAACCCTTTGACCATTCTCTATGTGTTTCTACTTAGCCCCTCTTCACTCTATTACCTTCATCTTTGTTCTTTATCATTCTCCTTCTTCCCAAGACTGCACTCTTTTAGATAAAATTTCTGATCAAAACCTCTCTTATATTATTATTGGTTACTTTAATGCTCATCTCACTGAATGGATAGGCACAATAACTTCTGCATTTTCACTCTCTTACTAAGACAGTTAACTTTATGATTTGTTTTCCTGACAACCTTAATCATTTACCTTCATTCCTTGATTTATATCTTGTCTCTGATCCTACCCTATGTTCAGTTTCTCCTTGTTCTCCCTTAGGTGGTTCTGACCATGTGATGATCTCTTTGAATCTTTTATCTCATACTTCCTTTTCAGACTCAGCCTATCATCACACTACTTACTACTACCCTAAAGCTGACTGGAACTCTTTTCATGATTTTCGTTGTGACAGTCCTTGGGCTAATGTCTTTTCCTTCTCGCTGAAAAATGCACCTCCTACATAACCTCAAGTATTCAGGCAGGAATGGATACTTTTGTTTCTTCATGTCGGTTCCAAGTCAAACCTCATTCTACTCAATGGTTTTTACCCTCTTGTACAATGCTATATCTAATTATAATCATTTTTTTTATCTTTTTCAAAAGAGCAACTCTCTTGAGAACAAATGGCATTTATTATTATCAGTAGGTGAATAGAATTTGTATGTATGTAACTAAAGTATATTGGTTGGCAGTAAGACTGAAAAAAAATACTGTTAAGAATTACTGTTATTAATCGAATTTTAGGAAGAATTATTTATTTTACTATCTCAAACTTCTGATAATATTAATACTGTAATTTAGATAATAGTCGACTTATGTCATTTTAAAGTAGTTTCTAGGCTTTTCTATATGCAGTTCTATATTTCATGCGGTCTTACAAACAAGATCTGCAAGCAAATTAGAGCTAATAAATTTTTAGTTTAAAGAAGAATTGATGTTGTTCATTGTTTAAAAACAACAACAAAAAATTTAAATAATGGTTTGTTTGTTTTTGGTTGTTTTTATTTTCCTAATTTTTTATAGCCTGTTTTCTTTTTTTAGATAAAGTTGGAAACTAAAAGTGTTTCAGTTTTGTCTTTTCAGAACATTTTTAGAGCAAGTATTGTTTTTAGAGCATTTATGAAGGAAAGCGTTTTTAGTAAATTATCATTTTATTAATTATAGATAAAGATTATTGTTTGTAGAAGGATTAATGAGAATAAAATTTTATTTATGACAAATTATTATGACATAAATTATTAATTTATTTTATGAATTTATGTACTTAACATAAAAAGTTAAAAAAAATAAGACTGTTATGTTTGTCCACATGTAAGTTTATATACATAATTTTTTATTTCAGTATATTTTATATTTCTCTATACCTATATGTATATTTTCTCTTATAAAAAATAATAAGGAAAAGACTAAGTAAAAAAAATCCCTGATGAAATTTGTTAAAAGAATGTTTTGCTTCATTTTAAGGTATCTTAATATATACTTTTAGAAATTATTAATTTTGTTTATAAATGGTTGGATATTTTTTATTACCTTAGTCTAAGGCTACCTTAGTTATAGGTTTTTATTTTAAAAATTGTTATTTTAATAAAATTTGGGAAAGTAGTTTTGCTTATTTTACTATTAAGTTAAGTTAAAGTTAGATATAATAATTCCAATATCAATTTTTTTTAAATATATTTTGAATTTTTAATTCCTGTTTTTATTTTGCTTTATTTACTGATAATATGGTTTAACTTATGAATCATAGGCTGCCATATTTTAAAACATTTGGTCAAATTGGTAATTTTGGTCAAGTTGGTAATGTGTAGGTAATTTTTGGCCAAATCTCCAATATTATCAACTGTATATCTCTGACCCACTTGCAGCAGAAAATTTTAGAAAAAAATAACTGAGATCAACTTTGCCTACACAATTTAATGTTTTATTTGCAAACATTAGTTAGTGATGTTGCAGTTGTATTTGTAGGAGAAGATGGTGTTCCACCTCTTCCAGAAGTTATATTAAAGTTAAATTGATGTCAGCTAACTTAGATCCTATGGTTTATTCACTTTTTTTTCCAAGATATATCATATTTGGTGCAGAACCCTGAATATGCAAAATTGGTCAGAAATCACATTCCATTATCTCAGTTTTACAATTATGGTTCTTTAGTAAGTCAAAACTTCTGCTCAATAATTAATGGAAAGAAACTATTTTAGCAATATAATGCTGATATATATGTTAAAATTGAAGAGCAGTGTCTTGCTTTCATAGAAATAGTAAACTGAGAAGCATGATGATACCTTAGATGAAGATGTGAGCAACCTTGGTAACAATCATAACTATTTTTAAATATAAAACCGGGATAAAGGATATATAATATATAGATAAATTTGTACTTTATATTTTTCAGATAATATATCAAGTTAAATTGTTATTTATTTATGTTATTTACTGGCAGTAACTAACTCATATTACGAGTTGGTTATGGGTTGGTTACGAGTTGGTTACTAGCAGTAACCAACTCGTATTATGGGTTGGTTACTGCTAGTATTATACTAGTATTACAGCTGATAGTTTTATAATTTTAAAATTTTTTTACAAAATCTTTGTTATTTGTTATATTTAATATTCACAATTTATTTTACTTTTCTGTGTTTTATGTTAACTATCTTACCTATAATTAATTATCATAATTACCATCTGTCAGTAATAATTATCATAATTATCATTTGCCAGTAATAATCATATGTAATTAATGTATTATTGTATTACCTATCAGTATGTATTACATCAAAGACAATTTCTTTATTGATTCCCATGTCTTCATCAGTGACAAAAACTTTCCCAACTTCTGTTCCAGCATTTTGCTCTTCAACAAAACTAAAGTTGTAGCTGATAAAATCAAATTTTGGTTTATTGTCATTTTCATCAAGTATTGTAACACTCAACAGAGTCTTTGATTCTAAAAAAAAAAAAGTGATGGAGTTCTAAAGTTGTTTCCAAACAAAATACTTTTCATAAATATGAGCCAGGCAAATTCTCATAAATCTAGTTACATCCTACATTGATCCTAATAAATTAGCTTAAATCAGACTTTATATATCATTAGGACAATTACTAAATTTATACCACATTAATCATTAATCTGATTTTATATTATTTCAATAATAATATGGATGCAAAAAAAACAAAAAACGAACAAACAAACAAAAAAAAAATTAATAAAAATAACAATAAGATGATATATTGCAAATATTTTTATCTGCAAGTGTTATATTTCTATAGTTGGAAAGGTCCTCAAAGGATTTACTTTATAAAAGGAACTAAAAATTTGTAATGCGGTAGTGGTGTAGTGGTAGAGCGCTTGCTTCATAAGCGAGAGGTTCCTTCTTCCACCTTCCTGGTAGTACAGTAGTACATTATATATATACATTATATCCACCACATCCCTGGTAGTACATTATATATATGTTTTGAAATTATAATAGCAATGGTTCTTTTACTAATTTTTTTTTAAAGTTTTTGTGAAAAAGTAAATTACATAATTTCTTTTATATGTTCAAAAAAAATTTACATTTACATGTAATAAAAAATTAAATTTAAAAAATAACATTATTTTACAACTATTTATAATTTAATTTTATGTGCAAAAACATGAAAATGTAATTTTCACATTCAGATTTAAAAGTTTTCATTTAGTTTGAGGCAACAATTTGTCTTTGGTATTTCTTCATCTACAAGGAAAACTCCAGATAATCCTAATTATTTTTAATTTTTGAATGCAAATTTAAGAAAATGAAAATTGAGTTATTATTTTAAAAAACTTTAAGAAACCTTGTCTAAAATGGTACCTAAATAACTTTCTTTTTTTCTAAATAGCTATTCTTGCCACTAACAGATATTTTTTATTAAATGAATTATACTTACTTGATTGATAGTTTTTGCAAAGCTGTTTTATCAGTCTGTTATCTTCCAATACCATAATGCATATTCATAATATATATTATACAATTCATAATGCATTAAAAAATAATCAAAAAAACCATAAAAAATGACAATACTTGATCATAATTCAAAATATAAAGATATCATTAGTTAGAACAGTAATTTGGTCACATGCTTTTAAATATGTTACTCTTCTTACAGTCTGCATGTAATAGCAACATGAAACAGTGTTGTTATTTGACGAGTACAAAGTAAAGAAACTTAACCTTGTTTTAAACTTCTCTTACTTAAGCATAAAATAAGTTATATAAACTTTTGAATAAAACATTTAAATTAAAAGTATTATGAAGTACTTAAAAGATTAAAAGTTTACTCTTATTTTGTTTTTTATTTATGTTTTGGAATTTAGAGTTGAGAGAGTTTAAAAAAAAATTGATTGTATAGACCCCCTGAAAAATTGATTGTAGTGACTCCCAATTCAAGCTTTAAGGAGGTGACTTAAATAATAAAAAAAAACTAATTTCTTTTTTCTTTTTAAATTTTTTGGCATTGTTAATAAGCTACTTTTTAACATAACTACATAAGAATAAAAAAAAAATTTAATTAAATGTAAATTTCTTTTACAAGTAAAAGTTATCCTTTTTTTAAATTACAAGGTTTATGCGAAATATAAAACATATTTTTAAGAAAATATAAAATTTTTTTTAAGAAAATATAAAACAATACTGAAAATTGACGCCCCCCTGAAGCAGACATAAAAAAAAACACTTAATGTTTCCAAGTATATGTCAATTTTATTTAAAAAAATGCAATCATAATGCAAACTCAATTTAACTCATGTTTCTAATTACGTATCCATTATTGTTCATGTGAATTGTTCATTGAAAGTGACAGATGGTCAATTAGATCCAATAATTAATAACTATTTATAAATTATAATTTGATCTTTCTAGCTTTAACTGCAGCAAATTTATCTATTATGTCTTCAAAGTCTGTTGATCAAATCCAGCGGAGTTTATGATATTGGACCTCCACGAGATTTAAACAGTATCTGACAGTCTGCGATTTCAGTAAATAATTCTGCTCCACTGATATCTGATGCGGTAGTGGTGTAGTGGTAGAGCGCTCGCTTCATAAACGAGTGGTTCTGAGTTCGATCCCCACCACGTCCCTGGTAGCACCGCACTCAACTCGTTTCTCCGAGCAGCGGCCTTGTTCGTCAAGGTTCGTGTTTCGGAGTTATAGAGTTGAGAGAGGGTTATAGCCACAAATAAGTAGCCTCCTCATCTGTAGTGGCCTTCTCGGGCTTGAGGAGGTGAATTAAAATTAAAAAAAAAAAAAATCTGTACTGTAAAAGTTTTCCAGATCCTAAACTTTCTTGATTTTCATCACCAGCCCTCTTTAGCAATATTCTCACTTCGAGCAACAATCCAAATTTTTCATTGAGATTATTTAATTGTCTAAAGAGAGTTGTTAGTTCTTGTTGGAAACGATCCAATATCATTCTCAAAACTCGGCTAACTTTATCTTCAGCAGAGAGGCCACTATCTCTAGCCCATTTATCTGGCATTATTCGCTGTTGCCTGACTCTCCTCTCAACTTAAATTCCCCATTCCATACATCTGCCCTTGCTATACTTAATTGCATTTTGGCACAAATGAACGCGAAATTCTTTGAGATAATTTTCCAACATTTCCATATTAGATGCTGCATCTTTAGAGTTCATTGTGGGATCTCATAGTCGTTTGACTGTTTGTCACTGACCAGTTGTTGGCTCTGGATCTGAGTAGTGAATTCATTTATTTTTATTCTTTTTTCCCCTTTTTGGCACCCCCTTAGAGTGGCACCTTGGACAAATGCCCCCCTCCCCCCTCTATTGCTACACCTCTGAAATATAAAACAAATTTTAAGCAAATACATTGAATTAGTTAATTCAACTTTTATATTTTAATATAAAACATTCAATTACATAATTACTCTATAAAACTATGGAATTTATGAGGTTTATTAATAACAAAGAAGAGAACTGTAAAAATAAAATACGTGCAGCAAGAGCCATTGGTAGTTGTATGTACCTGAATAGGATAATTTTTTGAGTCTATTATCAAGCTTTTTATCATACTTTAAAGTTTGGAATCAGACTTTTAAGTTTGGAATAAATGTTTTATATATATAAGATAATTGAAACTAATATGGTGAATAATATTCATTATAGTTTTAAGTTTATATTAAGTACAATGAAAATTATATAAATTCCTATATCCATATTAAATAAATGCTTTTTTTTATACAGAGAAAACTTTTTACATGCAATCATGCCTTACTATGCTAATAAAGAAAATATATTATTCAAGCTTTATTTTGTTGTTTTAATTGATAAATGGAAAACAAAAGAAAAAGAAAAAAAAAGAACACTTATTACAAAGGATATTGTAAAAACCATAAGAAAGTCAATTCTTAAAGAAATGAAGATAAAAGTAATTGCGGAAGAAGTTGAAATATCAGTTTCTGCAACACGTTCTATTTCTGATAAAATCTGAAAAGGACTTAGTGGATTTTGAAAGGCATAGCAAGGCAATAATTTTATTAAAGTGGATACTTTAATATTTATATTATATCTTTAAGTATAATGAGTTATAGTTATATAAAAAAAATACTCTTTATTCTTTGGAAATTTAAAAATAACTTTATGTATCAAAAATGCACTATTAAATCAAGTTTATTTAATAGTTTAGTTTATTTTGTTTCATATATATTTTTAAAATGTTTCATAATTTTTTAAAACTTGTTTTATATATTCTTAAAAAATGTTTTATATATTTTTAAAAAAAGTTTTTATTTTCTTAAAAAATGTTTTATATTTTCTTAAAAAATGTTTTATATTTTCTTAAAAAATGTTTTATATTTTCTTAAAAAAATGTTTTATATTTTCTTAAAAAATGTTTTATATTTTTTTAAAAAATGTTTTATATATTCTTAAAAAATGTTTTATATTTTCTTAAAAAATGTTTTATATTTCGCATAAACCATGTAATGTTATTTTTGCATGTAATATTTTGTTTAAATAAATCTTTTTTTTTCTACTACTGAAAATTTCTGGCAATCTTTGAATCCATTTTGTAAAAATCAATATTTAAGATGATGCTAAAGAGTAATTCTGTGTCCGTGTTTTATTTTTGACTTAAATTTTTGTTTTGATCACTTTCTGCCATTTTTAGATTTACATTTTTTTCTTATAAAACCATGTCTTTAAAAGATAAAAAGCTAAAAATAAGTAACTTAGTTAATCTTCAGGTGAGGAAAAACATAAAAAACTCATACTCTAATTATAGGGTACCAAGAAATCAATTGTAAATATAAAAATAATGATTACTTGCCCCAGGAAAAAGTTGGAGTGTGCTGTAAATTTTTTAAATTTTAAATTAGATTAGTATATGTTATAAGTACAGAATGACAGAAAGATACCTTTTGCAAAATATGTTTTAAAAAATAAATAAAATTTTTATAACAAAATTAAACATAGTATTTTTTGTTTTTCATATTATTCAAAGTAATAAACAAAACTATGCATGCTTAATTTATATATAATTTTTAATGTATATTTATAACAAAAATTATTGATTTGCAAATTTGCATTTTTATGATTTTATTAAAACCTTTTTTTGAAATTTTATAATAATTGTCTGATATTATTGTTGGTGCACTTGTTGGTGCACAACCATATTACATTAGTGATTGATATCCTACAACAATCACCCCTTTTTGGCCAGTATTACAGTACCAGCTATCGCATCACAAGAATATTTGCCATGACTGGTTACAAGAAAATTCATTCATCCTCCAATGAAACATTTTCTAAGGTTTGGCATAGATTCAGAAATTTTTATAATTTTAATAATGTTCCCCACTCCATCAGCTTTTTTAATATAATTACATAAAATGATCTGAATTTGATAAACAGAACAGGTATTATGTATCATATCATCGGACATAAAACAAAATGACTCAAGTAAAACAATCTCAATTACTTTATAGTATAAGACAACTGGGTGAAGGGTGCATCCTGGGTGAAGGGTGCATACCAATGATAACTTGGGATCTCATCTTGCACAAACTATAGTATTTTCATATTCATAATTTTTTAAAAAGTCACAAATCATAATACACTCTTTTTCACTTTTTTTACTTCACCAAGGTTTTCACTTGATTAAGGTTTTCACTTGATTAAGGTTTTGAATTTTAAGAAACTTTGTTTGAAATTTAGAAATAAACGAATGATCAATTAGTTCATGGATACACTTTGCTACTAACTCTATATAATTTTCAACATTTTCAGTTTGTGTGACGAGTTGGGTTTTGTCTTGATGTCACTGGTTTAGACTTTACTCATCATCAAAATTTATTTCTTCAAATTGAAAAATCTTTTTAAGAAGAAATAGCTATAAGGCATCTGTTTCTGTACAACTTAAACATCTATAAATTATACACTTGTTTTTTCAAATATCACAAATTACCTAAAAAACGATATTATTTTTATATAATTAAACTTTTTTTAAAGTTTTTTAAAAACTTATTTAATTGAAATAGAAAAACTATTCCACCCTCATATTTGGGGAGAATGAAATATGCAAATTCGGGAGTAATTAAAAGAATACTTAATTGAAAAACGCAACCAATGATAATTAAAAAAAAAAAAAATCAATAATAAAAATTTAAAAACAACCAAATAATTAATTTTTTTTTTTTTATTTATGTGATGAGTCTTTAAGAAGTTCTGGAGGTTAAGTTATCACTTGTGCTGCACTTTTTGGTGCAATAAAACTCTGTGTGTTTTTGGAATGAATCTTTGACAAAGACAAACTTTGCATTTTAACTTTTTGCACTTTTCACACCATTCACTATTTTGACTTGGTTAAGCTTTGCTCAAAAAAAACTACGCCATTTTTTACTTTTGATTTGGTTTGTTGTTATTGGAGTCGCTGTTGTTGACTGATCTACCTACTGCTCATTATCAAAGTCTTAATGTTTCGTAGTTTGTTTTAATAAAATTAAACAATGATAATATTGTTAATAAATAAGTACAAAATAATGATATTAAATAAAAACCTCTTTGATTTTTGCCATTGTCTTTCACTTGGATTGTAGCTTTTATGTTGTTTAACACTTCTCTATCTATTAAACTGTTGGTTCTGATTTCTCCACTTATCTAAGAAATATAAATATGAGACTATATATTTAATATATCTTATACTTGTTAGCTATGGTTTTAAATTTTAGACCTTTACTGTTTAAAATAAAATGCAGCTTTTGAGTTTTTTTTGAGTTTACAAAATTAGAAGCTTTTTAACTGAAAAAAAAGAGACGGCTAATAAAATATTTCTTTTAAAAAAAGCCATGAAACTTTAAAGACTAGAAAGTTTTTTGTTTTTTCAATTCAGAATTATAAGAATTTTAATGTTTTTATTGTTTAATTATATTATTTTTATTTAATTATTATTTCATTTTTTCTCTATCAACTAATTCATTTAATAATAAGTGCAGTGGAGTACGCATACATTGACAGATATAAATAGGTAGAATATGGAGGGAGTGTGCATATGTCAACTGAGAGGCCGGCAGTCTATTTATTTAAATACAAAGTATTTTTTTCATTTTTAAAATCTTTTCTGGTCTTCTAATTTACCTTAAAAAAACTGAACATTATATATTTTGTAAAAACTAAAGATGACCATTCAATGCTGTTGCAACACACTCAGAATCCTGTAGACAAAACTGATCCTTTTAACAATTGTTCTGGAATTTCTAAAAACCTTTAATAAACTTGGTGGTCCTAAATCCTATTATAGACTTGGTAGCCATCTGGACCTTTTCTACACATCATGACACCTCTGCAACCATCCAAGAGTATACACACACACACGCACACACATATATGTGTATATATATATATATATATATATATATATATATATATATATATATATATATATATATATATATATACACACACACACTTACTAAAGCGTGTTTTGATAAGCATTTGCTCACTTTTTCTGCTTACCTTAAGCTATACCGTTTTTTTTGAAAAAGAAGAAAAAACGAAGAATGATTGAATGAAACGATTGCTTACCCATCCCAAACCCTCAGTCGATGTAGCAGCACTCCACTGCAAGTCAGGCTATTTGTCAGTCGATGTATGTACTAAAGCCCCCAGCAGCAGGCTATTTCAGAATGACGTCAGATTGCTTATAATAGTACGCAATACTATTTGTATATGTATATATATAATATATATATATATATATATATATATATATATATATATATATATATATATATATATATATATATATATATATATATATATATATATATTTGTATATTTTGTATATATATACATATATAATATATATATTTGTTTGTATATTTTGTGTGTGTATATATATATATATATATATATATATATATATATATATATATATATATATATATATATATATATATATATATATATACTATATATTATAGAGAGAAAGAGAAAGAGATTTTTTTTAAATGTATTTGATATCTGTTCTATTGGGTAAGGTTTATATATTTTGACTTTTCAATTGCAAATGCAAATGTGATGACCTGTTATAAATTGTTTATAGACAGCTCAGGCTTGCCTTCACTGGTGTTTATAGTTATAATAAATAATATTATATATTTTCTTAAATATTATTTCAATCATTTACTAAAAGCCAAAGCAATACTTTATAAAAAAAGGCATCTTTATAAGGTGAAAAAAAAAAAAAATTTTGTCAATCATAAAAAATAGTTTAAAAAAAAAAAAATATATTCAAAAGATATTATGCTGTCAAAAAATATATGGTAATTGAAAGATAAAAAATTTGATGATTGGCACCTGCGTATAATAGTATTTCTAAAAAATGCATACTAGCAGGAGTCATATTATGACAAAATTCAAAATACACAGACACTATACTTTGCAATCTTTGACACTTACAACAAATTCATCATGTTTAAAAAGCTTATAAGGTCATGTTTAACATGTAATTATGTTGAACGTGATATTTTCATTTTTTATTTAAAAAAAAGCTATTTTATAAAAGTAATACCCATTACAAATCGTTGTTGCAGATTGAGATAAAAGATAAACAACGTTCTTATTTTGTACTTTCTTGTTTTTTGTTCAATTTTTCAGATTTTTTACATATTTGATCTACATATTTGATCTAAATATTTGATTCTACATATTTACTTGCAAAGTAATCATAGTATTAAAATCTCTCTTATCTTAACTTAAATCTCTCTCAACTTCTTTTTTTTTTCCAATTATGTGAACACCTGATATGTCTTCTGAATCCAAGGCATAAGGAGTGAATGCACCTAATGCCAGTCTATCATTTGTAACAAAGATGTTCTTCTTAACATGAATTAACAAGTGTCAATGAGCATAAATCTTGAAAAATTGTTTTAATTTATTAAAATTATTAGAATTTATTATAATTTTACTTATTTTAAATTAAATTTTAATAAAATTAATTTAAATTTAAATTTTCAATACTAATATTTGCAGCATTAAGAATACCAGTTAGCATAATAAAATGACCTTCACAAGTTATATTGTATCTTGTAGCACAAGCAGATGTTGGTTCAATAAGTTTTTCATTAGTAAGCTATAAGAGAATCTTGTTGTTCAGAAATCATTTCATAAAAAAATACTTAGATGTAATATCTTTATTTTTTTTCATCTTTTCTTTCTTGTCTTTTCTTTTTTCTTTCTGCTTGAAACTGTTTTCAACCGTAGAAAGCTTTTTATCTGGTAGACCTATGATGGAATATTTTAGGAGATAACTTGTTCTCCTTGAATTAGCAGAATAACTAACTACAATATTTTCTTTTTAACTTTTTAACCTGTCTGAAAAAATTAAACTATATTTATATAATGTAAAATTTAATTGGGCAGTAAATTAGGCAGTAAAATAGAGTTGGGCAGTGAGTATAATTGTGTGATACATTTAATAAAGAAACAAAAGAAAATAGTTTTAATATTTGATATATGCAAATGAAAAAAAAAATACAATTTATTTAAAAGATTTATAAATTTTATTTAAAAAGAAAAACATTTTATGACAAAAATAACTTTTTTTTGTTTCTTTCAAAAATTGTAAAAAAGCAGCGCAAATGTAATCCTACTAGACTCGTCCTCCTCAAACTTTAAATATAGTTTTTTTGGATTAAATGACTAACAATAGAGAGTGTAGTGTTTTTATTTTTGCTTTTTTTTGACACAGGCTAATCCATAATATGTCTGCAAGAAAAATTTGAAATAACTGATTTGAAATAAATGTTTATTAAATAAAAAATTTAAATTAAATCATGTTAGCGTATTCTTTAAATAAAGTACTCAATATTCTTAAAGAAAAAAGCAATAATAAATTAGTAAAAACACTTATATTATAGTAAATTAGTAAAAACATCTAATTTTTCCTTCATTAATTGTTACTCAACAGTAGGTTTAACAAGAAGAATGTCTAAACATCAAAAAATTTAAATTATATAAAAAATATTTCACAGGAAGTTGGGAATTGTTATATTTAATTATGCAATAACTGTAGTTATTTTGCAACTAGGAAGTTGCATCAAATACATTAAAATTAAAAAAATTATCATGAAAAGAGTTCTTTAGAATAAGGATAATTTTAGTCTGGTCATTTTTTTCATGTTTGCATTTAGAAATTAATTCAGATTTTTGTTAGTTTTTTTGTTTAGTAAATTTTCTTGATCCAAATGAGTAATAATTTCAATTTTTTCTTGTAAACATAGTATACATTTTTCACAAATGTTATTATAGGCAGGCGCAGATTTTTGAATAGGCCAGTTTAATTTAAAATTAATATTTTTTCTTTTAGTTGCCAAATATATTTTGACAGCACTAATATATACCAAATATGACAGAACTTTCTGTTCCAAATAATGACAGAACTTCCTGTGAAATATTTTTTCTATAATTTGTATTTTTTAGATGTTTAGACATTTTTCCTGACAAACCTACTGATGGATATATATATATATATATATATATATATATATATATATATATATATATATATATATATATATATATATATATACATTTTATCGGATAAATAACTTTATACTTTATCAATATAATTTAAAGTCTAATAATTTTATATTTATCAAACTAATCAAAAACATTTGCACTTTAATTGGCACTTATTTTAAAACTTTTTATCTTTTTGCAATATCTGTGTCTTTTAAAAAAAATTGGAGTTTATTATGCAATTAATTTTTTTTTTAATAAAAATGACTTTGTTTTTTTATTTTAGTTACAATGATAAACATACTATTGAGTATAACTATACTATTGAGTATAATTATACAACTTGACAGGAAGTAAGACCTCACTTCCCGATGAGGCCTGGTTATGCATTTGAAGTTTTATAGATATTATATCTATAAAACTTCAAAAGCATTTTATTTTGTATTTAAAATAATCAAAAAAACATTTAAAAAAAAAGCGATAGGATTTAAATCATGGTAATGCATTTCAAAAACACTTTAAGCTCACCACTGAGGCTAATGAGCCGTGTTGTTTGACAAATACTTTAAAACTATTTAATAAACAAAAAGCTTTATAAAACAATAAGTAAACTTTTTTTAAAACTCTGATCCTTTCATTAGATATCATATGATATCATGTGTATGATATGTAACATAAGATATAGTGTATGATATCAGTGTATGATATGTAACATCTATAAAACTTTAAAAGTGTTTTATTTTGTATTTTAGAAAAACTGAAAAAGATTTAAAGAAAACAAAAACAACCCATCACAAATGTTTGAACCGCGACGCTTTGCATTTGAATGCTACAAGCTAACCACTTCAGCTACTGAGGTGTTTTGTACGTCAAATGTTTTAATAGTATTTTACAAACAAAAGACTATATAAAAGGACAGATAAATGAGTGATGAGTAAAATATTATTAAAATTATCTATTGAGTGGCAAGTAACACAAGAATTTTAGTAGATAGCAGAAGAGATGCTAGCTCTTTAGAGCAGCACCCATTATAGCATTTATAGAAAAGAGAAAGAGAAGCAACATTACAACAATGTAAAAATGGATGAAGGTTGGCTGCAGGTCCAATTATGTTTACAATATGTTTTTGCACCTTGTCTAAAAGAAAAAGAGCGTCATTCAAAGATCTGCTCCAGATATGGTAACAGTATTCTATACAAGAACAGATTTGAGATTTATGGAGATAAGGAATAGAACCAATAGTAAGAAAGTGGCAAGCTGGATAAAGAAATGCAGTTTTAACAGATACTAACTTTCAATGGATATAATATGTAGTTTCCAAAAATGATTGGAAGTAATAGTTAATCCTAGAAGATATAAGGTAGATGACTCATTGAGTACATTACTGTTCATAAAAATAGGAAGATCTTGATTGTTGGGATAACAATTAGCTGAGAAAAATTGAGTTTTAGTTAAGTTAAAGTTCATAAACCACTGAGAGCACCATGCTGTAACAGAAATGAGATCTATTTTTGCGCCCTCAATGCAATCAGAGAGTGTTGGCTTCTATCAAGACAAGAATAAATGGTAATATCATCAGCAAATAATACTACCTTAGATTTGAGAACTTCTGGTAGATCATTAATGTAAATTAAAGAAAGTTTAGGGCCAAGTATAGAATCTTGAGGAACCCCTAAAGCTACAGGAAACAAAGAAGAGTGCTGTCTATCAAGGACAACTTTTATACTACAACTGGTTAGGAAGGATTCAATAATCTTAAAGATGTTACCTGATACACCATAAGAAAAGAGAGATTATAGAGAACTATTATAGAGAAGACCAGCATACCAAACTTTATCAAAGTTAGAAATGTTAAGATTGATAGCAACAGTCTTAGCCTCTCCACATCTATTGAGCAATAAAATATCTAATGTGCATTAAAAAGATATTTGCATTTTTTATTCACATTTTCTTATAAAAAAAAATTATTGTGACTCTTTCTCGCCATTACCTTTGTTGCAATGGCTGCCAAAAGTTCTGTGTCTAACACAGTCATAAGGGTACTACTACTACTGTTAAGTTTATTATTATTACATTTATTAGAATGTAAAACAATTAAGAGTGTAAAACAAAATAAAAAAAACTTGAATAAATTAAAACTTAAAATTTAGATAAAAACAAAATATAGAACTTAATCAGAAAAAAATCTTTTTCTGATTAAACTCAATAGATAATAGAATTCTTTAGATAACCAAAAAAAAAAGTCTGTTAAATGCGTTGAAAATTTCAAACTAAAATATTTTTACAAAAAAGAATGGCAGGGCTGATATATAACAATTAATATATTCAATATATAATAACTAAAAGATTAAAAAAATTTTCATAACAATATGGATAAACAAAAAATATATTAATACATAATATATAATAACTAAAAAATTTAAAATTATTTTCTTTAAATAAAAAAACAAACTTTTATCTAATAAAATGAAAAAATTTACCTGATCTATTTTTAACATGGCGCTAAATATAAAAAATGACAATGTGGCATTTTCTCCAGCATCAACATCACTTGCATCAACAGAACATACAAATGTACCAACAGGAGAATATCTTTTATATCTATATCTATATATATATATATATATATATATATATATATATATATATATATATATATATATATATATATATATATATATATATAAACACACACACACACACAAATCTTAAACAAATCTTGTATCTTGGATGGCGTAATGAAACATAAAATTGTATATAAAAACGTTATCAAACATAATAACAAGCTTTTTTGCAAGGAGCACATCTTTTTTGCATCGATTTTACAAGATTGTTGCAGATTTTGTTTGGAACTCCTCCAAATGTATCTTACTTGATTCAACCTGTATAAATATATCTTACTTGATTCGACCTGTATAAATGTTATACACTCCTACTCCATTAAAATTAAAGCAAATACCAACACAGCCCCTGCCACTTTGCAGGGTTGGTAAAACAGAGCAATTACTATACTTTTCCGATTAAAATCTTTTGACAAGAACATTACTTTTTCTATTTATTATTGGAAAGTTACTTTCATCGCTAAAAATTACTTGCTTCCATTTCTCCAAAGACCACCCGATTCTCTACTTACACCGCCTGAATCTCTGTCCATCAACATTTTCTAACATGGACACCAATTTTTTTCCTTAGTAAAATGTTTCTAACTGCATTCTATAAATTATATTTTTCATGGTTTTCGTTGAATGTCTCTGTGAGTTTACGATAACTTAACATCAGATTGACTCTTATTCCACGAAATATAAGACTATTTTCGTGTTCAGTAATTTTTTTTTACGTTTTTTTTTAAATATTTATAGAGTATATCTGACACAATTCTCTAAAATTTTTAATTTTCTAGCTATTTCTCTATTATTGATCATTGAGCCATCTTTCATACCTATTACTTGCCATTTTGTTGCTTCACTTACTGATTTTTGACCCATGACACACTTTCTATGTGTATTTATGTTTAGGTCTGATCAAATTATTCAAATTTTAAATGTAACAAAACTGGTCATCATAAGTAATTTTATCCAACATTTTATGGGAAATCGTCAAGCTAACATAAATTAATAAAGTCATTATGAATAACATATGGGTTAACAAGAAAGTGGAATGGAAGTCAATTAAAAAGTTTGTGTGCCTATTTTTTTTTTACAATCCTTTCTGGTATGTTTTTTTCCTATGAAAAAAGTAAATTACTAAAAAAAAGCAACTTGTTATTGACATGTTAGTTGTAGAGAAATAATTTTCCTGTCATTCAAAAAAAAAAAAAAAAATTAAGTCTTTAGAAAATATGGATAGGCTTTTACAATGTTTTAAAAAAGAAAATGTACTCAACTTTTTACTGTACCTATTTTTTTTTAAAAGCACTGAATATTTTAGTTTATCATATTTATTTTAGTTTTAGTTTAAGATTTATTATACAGTTTAAAAAAATAAAATAAAAAAAAAGTCAAACATTCTTGTGCTTAAAAATAATAGAATTATTTTTAATTGAATAATATATTTATGCATTATAAATTGTTGAAAATTAAAAACTAGCATTTTTTTTCTTAAGCTTTTATTTTGATAAAATTTATTTAAATAAATTTTGAAAGAAAAATTTTTTAAAAACCTTTTTATTAAAATTTTTATAAAATTGAAATCTTTTTTTTAACTTCAGCTCAAAAATATTGTGATAAAAAAATCTTATTATCAAAAGCTCAGTGATATAAACTATTTATGTATATGAACATATATGTATAAAAACTATACATGTATATAAAAATGTTTAAACTAATATATAAAAGTAATTGAAATTTTATATTATAAATGTAGAAAAATGTAAGTAAAAACAGAACCAACAAAAATGAAAATTACAAATAAAAAAACTAAACCTGTTTTAGAATTTATAGCAAATGGTAGACTTTGCAGATTCTCTAATGAAAAAGTGAGATCTCCATTTAGACCAAAATCATTATCTTTAGCATTGATTAACAAAACATTAGTTCCAATTTCTACATTCTCATTTAAAGACTTTACATAAGGTTGATCAATAAATATTGGTGTAAAATCATTTGTATCTAAATCAAATTAATATCTCATAATTAACATAATTAATGTCATTGTAATGTCATAAGTAATGACATTAATTATTAACATAATTAATGTCATGTCATTTTATGCATAAAATAAATATGGCTGAGTTCCTTCAACACACTGAATTTCAATAAATTCAAGATCAATAAATTGGATTGGCAAAAAGAAAATGATTAGCTTGTTGCTGGAAAATATCAACAGGGACAGTTCAAATGCAAGAAAGCAAAATTTGTAAAGACAAAATACTTATAAATATGTAAAAATGTCATAAAAATACATAAAAACCATTTTTTTTTAAATTCTTGTAACTAACTTCTAGTATTATTTGAATACAATAAAAATGTTAAAGAACATGTACAGCACTGCCTGCTTATGAGTTTCAAAAATTGTAAAAATAAAAATACATTTTTTTAAAAAGTGTATGATTTTATGAGCAATACAAAAAATTATTAAGAAAATGTTAACCAAGTTGGTTTAAAATTTTATTGTTTTTCTATCAGATTGTATTTGGTGCAACACAAGAAAAAAAACAAACAAACCTTCCACAGTAATTTCAATAAAAGTTATAAAAGATCTTGATGGTGATCCTTTATCAGTAGCAGCAACAGTCAGGGTGTATTTTTTCTGTTTTCTGAATTTAAGAGTAGCTATTAACGTTAAACTTCCAATGTTGGGATCAAGAGAAAAAACATTTTCTTTGTTTCCACCCAAAATTCTGTAAGTAATCTCTTTATTAATACCAATATCTATATCAGTTGCATTGATCTAATGAAAGTTAAAGATTTTAAAAGATATGTAATTAAAATGGAAACACTGAAACAAACCTTTCAAACATTCTTAAAAAATAAAAAACAAATTTTGCATAAACTGATAATTATGTATAATTTTTTTTAAACCTTATAAAATTAAATCTTTCAAATTAACAACTATAGAAAGAAATAAAACAAAATATTATGGTTAATAAAACATTATTTTGATTATTAAGGCATTACTATGGTACTAAATTATTTTAATGATTATTAAAGCATTGCTATGGTTACTAAAATAATAAAATCCTTTTAACTTTTTTAAAATTTCATTAATAGAATTCAAACTATTATTTCATTAATTTTGAATGTTTGATTAGTTATTTTTTTATTTGTTAATATTTCTTTGAATGATTAGATAGGGTTAATATTAAACTAGAAATGTATTAAAATTATAATCTATTAAACTAAATTTTAAAGAATTGAGTATAAGTAAAAAAAAAAAGATATTGAAATATTTATATACTAATTAAATTACAAGAATGTATAAGAATAACCTAATAACAACCTTTATAATTATGGTGTTGACCAGTTGGTTTTCTTTAACAGTCAAAATGTATCGATATCTATCAAAAACAGGACTGTTGTCATTAAGATCATTGATTTGAATTGTATACACAGCTGTATTTGATAAAGATGGATCGCCCAAATCATGCACAGTTATATTAAGACTATAAAAATCAATGTTTTCACGATCTGGTTGCTTTTGAGTAACTAACTCTCCTTGATTGTTGATAGTAAACATGCCATCTGTATTACCAGAAGTGATTAAAAAACGAACTTGGGCATTTAGACCTATGAAAATGAATATTCTTTTTGTAAAAAGAAAAAAAATTAAAGTAAACACTTTAAATAGAAAAAAAAATAAAAATAAAAATAAAAAAAACCTTCATCAATATCTACAGCATTAAGTTTGGTAACCAGCGTTCTAGTTTCAACATTTTCATCAATACTAAGGTTTCTATTTCCAATGAATGTTGGAGCGTTATCATTGACATCAACCACAACAATTATTAAGATGACTGATGAATGAAGCGAAGGTGTTCCTTGGTCTATAGCAGTTATTACTAATTCAATAACTGGTTTTGTTTCTCTGTCTAAACTATTATCCAAGGTAAGTATTCCATTATTGCTATTGATACGTATACCTTCATTAGAACTGGAAATACTGAAAATAATTTTAGCATTGATCCCAGCATCAATATCTAAAAGAAAAAATGTTTGAATATTTTTCATAAGTTCAATTTTACTAAAGGTAGCAGTAACAGCAGTAGCAGTAATAGAAGTAATGATATTAGTAATAGTAGCATTAGCAGCAGTAGTATTAGTAGTAGTAGTAGTAGTAGTAGTAGTAGTAGTAGTAGTAGTAGTAGTAGTAGTAGCAGCAGCAGAAGCAGCAGTCTTAGTAGTAGCATTAGTAGTAGGAGTCAAGAACAGAGAAAAGCTCTCCTAAAACGAACGTGGTGAGCCATGCAAGCAGAGTTGTTAGTCCTTAAACATGGTCTTGGCCTTGAAATTACTAACCTTGGCCTTGTCCTTGAAAGACTTGAAAACCTTGGCCTTGGACTTAAATAATTTGTCCTTAGCCTTATTTTAAATAAAAAGCCTTATTTTTAATAAAAAGGTTTTTAAAATTTTTTTTTTTTCAAAATTTATTAAAATAAATTTTATCAAAATAAAAGCTTAAGAAAAAAAACGCTAGTTTTTAATTTTCAACAATTTATAATGCATAAATATATTATTCAATTAAAAATAATTGTATTATTTTTAAGCACAAGAATGTTTGACTTTTTTTTTTTTTTTTTATAATAATTTCAGAACTTTCTTTCATGATTTTGTTTACAAGAGTAATTTTTGTTTACTTAAACAAAAATAACTCTTTAGAACTTTTTTAGTTTATTTAATGGTTTAAATTGCCATTTCTGAAAAGCCATTTTTAAACAACAACAAATAACATGATTGGTTGACTAGCCATTTTAAAACAACAACCAATGACATGGTTAGTTTATACATCCATATATTAAGGCACATGATTTATTTTAATGTTTTTATTATTTAAAACATTTTATAATTTTAAAAAGATTTTAGAAAGACACTCAATTTTTTTTTTAAATTAAAAACAGAATTTTAAAAGTTTTTTGAATTAAAATAGTTTTTTATTACAATTAAATTATAATTTATTATTAAAAGTTTTTTATTTACTGTTTTTATTCAACCTTGGTTCACAACATGTGGTTTTATTGTAACACCACTTGCTATCTGCAGTTTTGTTAACAATTGGCCCTGACAGAAGGCCAAAATTTAAGCCTTTGATATTGAAAATGTTTGCGTAGACCTTGAAATCTTTGTCCTTGACCTTGAAACTCTTGACCTTGTCTTGCCTTGGCCTTGGTCTTGAAACAATTGCTTATTAAATAAAAAATTTAGTTTTTTACTTGTTACAAGCATATGTTTGTAACATTAACATTACAAGAATATATACATAATAAGTTTTATTTATTGTGCCATTAAAAAATTCTTTAGACAAGGGTTCCCTTTGGTTTTTCACACAAGCTATCCATTTATTTATTACTATTACTTATTTGATAAAAAATTTGACAAAGAGCTATAAACGTTTTTATTGCTGATAAAATTTTTTTTTTATTTTCTTATTTTAATAGAACTCAGGCATTTTAAGTAATTAATATATAAAATATATAATTTAATAAATTAAATAAAAATTATTATGCAATAATTTAGAGAGTGTAAAAATTTTATTTAGACTAACCTTCTCAAAAACATTTGCATCGGCGCTGTTTAAATTTTTTTTTTTTTCAATGCTTTTTAAAAGGCAACAACTGTGCCTTTTAAAAAGCATTGCAGTTTATTATGCAATTATTTTTTTTTTTTATAAAATTGACTTAGTGCTTTTTATTTTAGTTACAATAATAAAAATACTTATGAGAAGAAAAACTATACTTTTGTGAGAGCCATAAACCGTTTAGGGGAGTATGGAAGCTCTCATTTTTCTACATATAATACTATATATATATCAATATATAATATAATACTACTTAATATTTCTATATAAATTACTACTCAGGCCTCTGCTTCCCTCCGAAATATTTAGTAGTATGATATTAAAATAAACATATATGCAAATTATTTATATATTTATAAAATCTATTTCTAAAGGTCTAGTCCCAGCTACTAGGCTGTAGGCTAAAATCACACCGCTTTACAAAAAAGGATCTAAACTTGATGCATCAAACTTCAGACCCATTTCTATAACTTCTGTCTGCTGTAAACTGTAAGAGTTTTAAAAAATAAAATTTTAACTCTGACTCTGATTGTTTCTCATAACCTTAACTTTTTATGGTTAAGAAAAATAAATTAACAAATGAATTTCAAAATAAAGGACCAAAGATGGCTGCCTTCTATATATCCTAACTATATAGAAGGCAGCCATCTTTGGTCCTTTATTTTGAACTATTCCACATTCCAGAATTATTTTTTGAATACTTTTAAAAGATTGTTTAACTGAGTATCAATCTGCTGATAATCTGTAATCCCAAAATCAGCAGATTTGTTCCAAATAAATCATGCATTACCAATTTACTGGAAACTGTCAATCAGATCTCATATTTAATGGCAAGAGGCTAAAGTGTAGATGCTTTTTATATAGATTATGAAAAAGTGTTTGACACACCTCCTAATGTTCTTATGCTCCAACAAACTTTCTGGTTATGGTGCCTCTTATATGCTACTTCATTGGATGAAGTTTTTTCTTTCTAAAAGAACAAAACGAGTTGTCATGGGTTCCGCCTTTGAGAATGGTTACAAGTAACTAGTGGTGTCCTACAAAGATATGTTCTAGGAACTCTTCATTATACATTAATGACATTAAAGAGCTAGTTAGCAATCTAATGAAGTTATATGCTGATGTCAACAAAGTTATTTTGATTAACTTGATCCCTGACAGCCTAATTATGCTACAGAACAATATAAATCAAATTACGTCTTGCAATGCAACCTGGCACTCATGTCTAACTACAAAAAGAGACTCATCTTAGACTTCAACAAAAGCAAAAATCCTAACAACCAATACTATATCTTGACTCAGTAAGGGATGCATTTTCTCAATTGCTTTTACAACAAAAGAGATCTTAGCATTTTCATTTCTCCAATATCAAATGGAAGATGCATGTTGAAATAATATCATCAAAAGCTAACTTTGTCCTCAGTCAACTAAAGAAAGCTTTTGTTTCAGAAGCACACAAGTTTGGAAGAGACTCTACACATCGCTGGTCAGACCTTATCTCAAGTATGCTGCTCCTGTATGGAATTCTCTTTCTGCACACAACATTAAAAAACTTGAAAAAGTTTAAAACCACACCACCAAAGAAATTCCACTTCTTAGAGCTTTATCCACTAAAGCTGGATTATCACATCTTCATCTCACCTCAATATATGAAAGATACAAAAGATGCAAGATGCAAAGTGATTTATTTTTTGAGTTTTTTAATAACTTAAAAAATATTTGTTGGCCTAACCCACATATTGACTATCCATCTGTTCGAATAATTTGAGGACACTCTCAGCATCTCTTTGAAAAGTTCTTCAATACTTCTGACTTGAACAATAAAATGCCAGCCATCTCTACTAGACTTTATTTCTTCCCTAAAAGAGTACTCAGCAAACAAAATTTACTACGCAAACTGTGATTGACTCTTGTCATCTTAGGGGTCTTCCATAAATTTGCTACAAGACGGAGAAGGGAGGTCTCAATTTTTTGATGCAACATTTTTTTTTAGTTTTAAATCTAGAGAAAACTTTCTTTTAACTAAAAGAGTATCTGACCAAACCAAATCCCTCAGTTGATGTATCTACATGTTAATTGCAAAATCAACTTTGCCTAAATCTAACTTAGTTGATGTGTACACTCCATTAACAGAGTAGATACAGCCTGTATCGGACTGTTACAGCTGTAACAGTCTATATGCAGTGCACGTTCTGCGCTTTGACTTTATATGGTCCAAGTGCAGAACTTTATTTAGCTGGTGCACAAAAGTTTGCACCACAAAATTGGGGAGGGGGGAGTCAATAAAGTGCTACGGATGCTTTATAAAGTGAAAAAAAAAAAAAAAAAGAAAAGGGGGGAGGTGGTCAAAAAATGTCATAAACTGGGTGATGTAATTTATGAACAACCCTTAATGAGTTTGCAAAATCATATTACACTTTAATTAGCATTAGCATTAAAATTATTCACCAAAATGCTGCTACAGCTCATTGTCTACTGACAAGGAGCTAAAGGGTTGTTACTCCTTTCAAGCAAAAGGGCAAAAAAAATTTACTTGGTGCTAAATTTAGCACGTTTATTTAGTTTAGCACTTTAATATTTTCTCACCGCAGCTTATCATTTATATTATCATTATTATGAATATGTAAAAAATTACTATTCATTATTATTTTTGATAATCAAATATTATTTTTATTTTTTTAAATTTATTTAAAAAAACTTTCAAAATCAAAATGCTCAAAGTGTCCTTGACAAACAAACATCAATGGATACAATTTTACTACATCAGTCTGATTTTATCAAACTATGATTATGAGTCTACTCGAAGAATTGATGCTGAAACAATGGTTAAGTTAGAGCGCATTATCAATGTAACAGAAACTATAGCCATAAACATGTTTGTCTTATATATAGCTATGTACTGTATAAATAAATTTGTATAAAAAAAGTCCCTTTTTTAAAAAAAACTAGTTTTTAAAAGTTGTTACATTTTTAGTGCTAAAAGCACTTAAATCTGCTAAACTTTTGGTTAATCATACTAATGATTTCATTTTCTCTGAAAATGTTAAAAAAATGGCAGAACAAGAGAATGCAATTAATTTAATGTCTAAAACTACACTGGATAAATGGAAATAATTGTTGTGAATCTGTTATTAATGGATATTTTGCTTATTTTTGTATTAATTATCGTAGCAATAAAAATAGTTACATTTTAATACTGACTTATATTTTAACATGCTGCAAATGAGATATTAAATGTATTAAATATATGTAAATGAGACATTAAATGTATAAATTGTAACTTTTGTGTGACAGTCAAGATGGCAGGTGTGTCAACAAATAATTTTTTTAACTGTTCAAATGGTTCAAATAGTTGTCTAAATGATTTTGATAAATTTCTTCAAGAGTTCGCAGAAAGTAATGCAAAGCTATCTATGGAATATAAAACCATATTCATTAAGGCTATTAAAAAAGGATTATTTTTTACGTTTATCATAAACGTAAAAAAAGAGCCGACACTGAAAGCATCTTTAACAAAGTAGCAAAACATCCCGAAAATCACTTTGATAAAGAAGATGTAAGTGACTATCTTTTTTGTTTCTAAAAACTTTTTTTGTTTCTAAAAAATTTTTTTGTTTCTAAAAACATTCTAAGCTGCTCAATTAAGGAAGGGAAAGAGTCTTATAAAATCAACACTTCCTAAGAAACAACTGATATGACTAATTCAGACGAGTATAAGTCTTTTTATAAAAAATTTAAATGTATTGAAATAAATTTAAAAATTTAATAGCCGAAGTAAATATTCTTAAAAATAGAGAAATTAGTTTCTTTATCCTAAAGGAGGAAAATTTGTTTTTAAGAGAGGAGTTAGCGAAACGATGAAAATTATTTCAAGTTAAATTAACCAGGATAAATTAAGCATGACTAACCAAAAATTGTCGCAAACTCTAAATCACGTTTCTGATAATAATTATAATGTGTCATTTAATTCTAATGTATTGATTAATGATTTGAATACCAATAAATTTTAAACGGAAGTTGACATAAAAAAAATCATTAAAAGCTAAAAATAAAAATACAAAAAGATTGTTTAAACAATCAATTAACGGAAACTTTTGCAACCAACAAAAATCAAGATATTATTTATCTAAAAAAACCTTAAACTCGGATTATATTAATCCCATACTTTTGAAACTGAACCAAGCAAACCTATAAAAAAATTCTCTGATTTAACTAGTCAACTTCATTCTATCAGGCTGAAACATAAAAAAAAGTTTTTAAAGTACCAAAAAATGGTTACAAAAGAAGTAAATCTATTGTAATTTCAGATAAACCCAAATTATTTGAAAAAACCAGTAAAACAAAATCCAGTAAAGATAATTTGAGTGAGATTGCTAAAGAGACAAATAGTAATAAATGGCCATCTGGTACTGTTTTATATGTGGTGATTCAATTCTCAATATGTGGTGATTCAATTCTCATAGGAGTAAATGAAAAAAAAAAATTCACAAGTCAGGAAAAGTTAAAGTACGAACATTCAAAGGAGCAACTATTGAAGATATGCACTATAATTTAATTCCACTTTTAAAGAAAGAGCCATCTAAGCTAATCCTTCATATAGGAACAAACAATTGTGTCGATGATCCATTGGAAACTATAATGAGAAAACTTAAAGACCTTGTCTAAGGTATATCAAGTTTGAATCCATCCTGTTTGGTCTTTTTGTCTTTGCCAACTTTTCGTTTTGATAACGCCAAAGCCCAGCTGACTTCTAAACATTTAAAAATTAAGTTTAAAGAATCAGGTTTTAATATTATTGATAATTCTAACATCTTTAAAGAACATCTTGGATAACAGGGTCTCCATCTAAACACGCGAGGTTCAGGTAGGTTAGCTATGAATTTTATTACTTATTTGAAGTCTATTTGACATTGACCCCCCATCCTTAATTTATGATCTCGAAACAACCTTACTTAACCCCAATGAAGAAAATAGTCATAGTTCTGATTCAGATAAACTAAGGGCTAAATATCCTCACAATGTTAGTCTAGCTATTCTAGAATTGATGACTCTAGTCATCAATATTAATTCTATCCGAAATAAGTTCACAGATATAACTAATTTTATTAATAAATCTGTTGATGTGCTTATTATGGGTGAAACTAAAATTGATGACTCTTTCCCTATTAGCAATTTTTTATATTCAGGTTACAAAACTCCCTATCGCCTTGATATATCCCATCAAAGTGGAGGACTTCTTGTGTATATTAATGATAACATTACCACAAAAAAATTAAATTGCGTAGTCATACCCACTGACATTCAAATTTTACCTTTTGAAATTAAACTAAGAGTGCGGAAATGGCTAACTATTGCTATTTATAAGCCTCCTATTCAGAAAAATGACTATTTCTTCGTCAACCTTAGAGGGACTCTTGAATTTTACTTACAATCATATAATGATTAAATAATTATTAGAGATTTTAATTTACAACCTCATGATAAAATAATGAACGAGTTTTTCTGCCTTTATCAATGTATTATTTTATTTAAAGCACCACCTTGTTTTAAATTGGTTGTAAAACCCACATGTATAGATCTCATCCTAACAAATAAAAAAACATGTTTCCAACACTCTAAGACTATCTGTACGGGTGTTAGTGACCATCACGATCTTATTCTTACAATGCTCAGGGCTACCTTCTGCAAGTTACCTCCGAAAAATTAGTTTACAGGTCTTTTAAAAACTTTTCAAGTGTTATATTTTCTGAAAAAATAAAAAATAAATTGAGATTTTGTAATGACATTAATAAGTTTAACGCTATCTTTAGCAACTATTTAAATTTACATGCTCCATTGAAAACTAAAATCTTAAGAGGTAACAATAAGCCATTTATGACTAAGAATTTTAGAAAAGCAATTATGCTTTGCTCAAAATTAAAAAAAAAATTCCAGATTGAAAAATCAGATATTTCTTTGTCTCTTTATAGGAAACAAAGAAACTATGTAGTGAACTTGAATAAAAAAGCAAAAAAAATATATTTTAATGAGATAAATTTATTCAAGTCATCCACTACATTTCTATGGAAGATATGCAAGCCTTTTCTTTCTAATCAATCTGGTAATTCAAGCAATCGCATAATGTTGATTGAACTTGGGAAAACTATTTTGGATAACTTTCAAATTTCAAACATTTTTAACTTATATTTCACTAACGTTGTGTCGTCTCCTATAAATAGTGAGATAAGTTATCGCCCTTCTCCTTGCAATGTACATGTGTCTGTTAAATCTGCTATTATAAGATATGCAAACCATCCCAGTATTATAAACATTAAAAACAAATCCAAATTATATCCTCAAAATTTTAAATTTCATCAAATTACTCCTGATGATATAACAAAAATTATTTATTCTTTAAATAGTAAAAAGAAGACTAGTAGAGATATTCCAACGTTTAGGTTGAAAAACCTATGTCACGGATTTGAGAGAAAGTCTCACTTCTTGTATAAATAATTGCATATCCCAAGGCGATTTCCCGTCCTTCTTAAAAATAGCCGATGTCATACCATGTTTTAAAAAAAATGACCCAACTGATAAGTGTAACTTCCGCCCAATAAGTTTTCTGCCAGTTCTCTCAAAAGTGTTTGAAATTGTTATTTACGAGCAAATACGGGTTTTTATAGAGTCAAGCTTTAACAAGTTGCTGTGTGGATTTCGGAGAGGGTATAGTGCACAGCACGCACTTTTTAAGTTAGTTAATAAGTGGCAAGAATGCTCGGATAAAGGAGTTATGGATTTATCAAAGGCATACAATTTAATTCCACATGATTTGCTTATAGTTAATTTGGAAGGTTATGAATTTTCTTACAATAGTCTCAAACTCTTATTATCTTACCTTTCAGCTCGCAAACAGAGAATAAGACTAGGATCGTCATTTTCTGAATAATAGATATGGAATCTGGTGTACCTCAAGGCTCAATTTTGGGACCAATTTTCTTTAATATTTTTATCAACGATTATTTCTTATTTATAAAAGACTCTGAATTTTGCAACTATGCTGATGACAACACTCTTTCTGTTTGTGACAACAACCTAGAGAGTGTTATTGCTTGTCTTCAAATAGAAACATCAATCGCGATTTCATGGTTTACTTTGAATAAAATGGTTGCAAATCCGGACAAATTTTAATTTTTTTTAAATGGCTTCAAAAATTTAAAGAACAAAAAAACTTAAAGATCAATTTTTAATGGTTGGAAATGTAAAAATCATGGTTTCCTCTAAGGTTAAACTTCTCGGGGTTACAACTGATAAGGATTTGAAATGGTAAATGCTACACTCTTGCACGAATAAGGAGCTTCTTATCAGTAAAACAAGCTACTGTTTTATTCAATGCTTTTATACTGTCAAATTTTTCCTATTGTCCTTTGATTTGGATGTTTTGTTCAAAACATAATAATAACCTAATTAATAAAATTCATGAAAAAGGACTTATTATTATCTATAAAAGATTTGATCCCCCATAAGAAGAAATTCAAAAAATATAATAAAACATCCCAAGTGTTCACCTTAGAAATTTAAGGTTTTTGTTAACTGAAGTTTTTAAATCTATAAATGGTTTAAATTCAGAATTTATGTTAGATCTTTTTATCAAAAAATCCCTGCCATTAAGTCTTCGATGTAGTAAAAAATTAGTACTCCCACTCATAGTCTCTAAACATAAGTTCATAAAAAGTAACTTATATAGAGCAACCTCGCTATGGAACTCCCTAGACAATGAAACTATGTCAATAAATTGTCTAAAGATGGAACGGAAAATCTTGTTTTTGTAAAATCTGTCAAAAATAACTTTTTTTATTTTTTATTTTTTACGTCGAAAATAACCAACTTGTTGTATTTATTGACATTTATATTATTTAATATGTAACCTATTTTTATTTTATTTTATTTTTTATTCTCGATATGTATGTTTGTTTGTATTGTCTAATACAGTTTAGTGTGTTGATTTTAATTAGCTTTTGTTGATAATAAAATTATTGTAAACAATCAACTGAAAATAAAGTTTTAAATAAACAATAAATAAATAAATTGACATGTTTCATAGATCATTAAAAGCTTGATAAATTGATAAATGCTTAAATTTGGATTTAATCATACTTTTGCTTAAGACATTCACTGTGTGTTTGAAATAAACATTCAATGAGTGTTTGATATTAAAACGTTATAGACTACAGTTAGTAGTTTATTATAGGCTTAGACTTCACTCAGACTAGACATTTGGTTAAATTTACAAAACTGTATTTGTTATTTTCACTAAATGTGCCAACGGGATTGCAAATAAAAGGAGAAAAACCGAGAATTTGTCCCATTTTTTCTTCATTAAATATCAGGCATCGTAGTTTCAACAGAGGAAAAAAAAATTATTAATGTCACTATAATTACGATTAACTGCGCTTATTGTGAATATACTGCAAGCTCCAGCAACTCTTATAAATGTCATTTAAAAGTTTTTCACAACAAACATAGTTATGGCGAAAAGATTAGTTTGCAGTCAAGATCGTTGTCCGATGGAGTATAATTCTTTCCAAAGTCTTGAAAAAACATATTGAAAAATCTCATCAAGAAGTTCTTCAAAGACCTACTTTAAAAGAAACAGATACTAAACAACAATGTTTCTCTTCAAATAACTTGTCTTCAGCTGTTCATGATACCGAACCTGTTTGCACAAATAGGTCTTTCTATAAGCACTCAGAGAACAGCTAAATGAATAGTTTGCTCAAATTGTATCGCAACAGGGCAATATGTTTGATTAAAGTATTAATTGGAGATTTAGTTCCTTTTGATGACAATGTTTGGGTTATTTTTTTATTGTTAAGACAAATCGTCCTTTACTGATTTGGTTTGCATTTAAGCAAACCTGATTTATTACATTTTGGTTCTCTTATCACTGAATTTTTACAAGAATACTGTTTTGTGTTCAAGTGTGCTTTAACTTTGAAGTTTCATAACCTTATTCATTATCCACGTATTATTAAAATACTTGGTCTGCTAAGTCATATGTGGTAGTGGAGTAGCGGTAGAGCGCTCGCTTCATAAACAAGTGGTTCGAGCTCAATCCCCACCACGTCCCTGGTAGTACCGCGCTCAACTTGTTTCTCCGCGCAGCGGCCTTGTTTATCAAGGTTCATGTTCGGAATTATAGAGTTGAAAGAGGGTTATAACCACAAATAAGTAGCCTCCTCGTCTGTAGTGGCCTTCTCGACCTTGAGGAGGTGAATTAAATTAAAAAAAAAAAATATGTGGATAATGCGTTGTGAAGGTAAATTAAGAGATTTTAAGAGGACTGCTTTATCTGTGGATAATTTTAAAAGTGTTTGTAAAACAGTAGCTATTAGACACCAAATGGATCAGTCAACTCGGTTCATGGCAAAACATGGCTTAAAAAATAATAAATTTTGTGTTGCCAAAACTGAGCCTATTTTACTAAGCTATGTGATCGATGGACAAGCTATATCAGATTTGATAGGTAATTATTGGTTGTACAGAGAAATTTTCCAAACAAGTGTTTCTGTTAACTTCTTTAACTTTAAAATTGGTGATGTTGTTGTTTATGCAGTTGAAGAATTATATCCTGCATTTTGTGTAATCAAACAAATTTTCGTATCTGATACTGATTTATTTTATTTAATTTGTCAAAAGTTGTTTATTATAAATGAATGCTATCACTTGCAATCTTTTGAGGTTGACATTGAAACAGAGTTAATTGTTTAAAATTACTCTCACTTTGATAACATCATCTCACCTTGGCCATTGAAACTATGAGATTTAAATAAAAATAAATATGTTTCGTTAACGCACAAAATATAACTATTGATCTTGGTAGTATTTAATTCTTTTTTTTTTTTTTCAATAAAAAATATTTGTATAATTATTTGATGCTCTTTAGGGCAAGATTAAAAAGTGTTGTTCAAATGATATTTGCAAATTAAATTGGAAATTCAAAAATAACTGAAAACTTTCAGATGAGGGAAAAAATTCTTTCTGTGTCACAAGTTTTGAATGCCTTTAACTAAAAATTTAGGGTTCAACGAAACATGTCTTTACTCCAAGTTAAATAGATATTTTATCTATTTAATTTGGAGTAAAGACATAGTAGCATTCTAAATTTTTAGTTATAGTCATTCTAAATTTGTGTCACAAAAGGAACTATAGGTTCCTTCAATGACACAAAATTCAATGGTTATAACAAAAAATATAAAATTCTTCTAACAATGTCTTTACTTGAAACTATTATTTATAAGTAATATGTAAGGTGTTATTGCTATCTGAATTCATCAGAACATTTTTTTTATTTCATTTCCTACTTAGTTTACAAAGGTTATTTACTATATAAATGTACTTTGTACTATCTATTTTTAGTGAACAGATTTTATGTATTAATTTCAAATAATATTTTTTTTTTGTATTACATTAAATAATTGACTAGTTTTCATTTACTATTTATTGGTACATTTTGTATTATAATATATATAGCCCACAAAATAATTATATTGTAAATAAATATACTATAACATATAAGTATACTATAAGTTTTACTACAACTTTTAAATTGATATATTTTTATTACTTCATTTTTGTTCAGTTTCTTTAGTCATTAAGTGTTATTTTTTCTAAATAAATTTATACAATTGATATAATGTAATAAAAATTTTACCTAATAAAAAATTGTTTTTCTGTTACTTCATTTTTCTTTATTTTTAAAGTGTCGTTAAAAATGAAGGATAAAAAAGAAAGAAGTATATTTCTAAATAATTATGAAAATATTACATGTAACACAATTTTTTTATATACTTTAGTGGAAGATAATTTAAATCTTGTTGAAGATGTTGAGTTAGCTCATTTCTCTAAAAGCAATCCAATACAGAACACATTAACTAACAGTACAGTTATTATTTTTATTACTTTTTGTCATGTGTTTCAAAACTCACATAGATACAATAAGTAGTAAAAGCAATGAAAAGCAAATCATTATATAATCAAATTATTCGTTACTTGTTTTTATGTTTTTAATATTTCATAAATAAGATTTATCGCAAATATATACCTAATGTTTTATATATAATATTTAGATTCTCTCAGTATGTCTAGCATGTTCTTTAAACCTCAAAACTGTACAAAAGAAAATAGAAATGCTACCTTTGGTATTTGTCTTACATATTTAAAAAAGAAAAAAAGTTTTTTAGTGGCTATAACATTTTTAAATATTTTAAAAGAGTATACTTAAAACAATTTTTATGTATATTTTTTATGTAGTTTCTCACTTTCACAATACTAGTATTATTGTTTGCAACCCATGTGAGTATCACTTAATTATAGGTGGTCATTTGAAACCCCCTTGAAAGCAATAGATTTTTCGTTTAAATTGATTTAAGTGAGTTTAATGTTATTAATGATACTTGCATTCCTGCTTACAGATTTTATTGATGATTCTTTATCATTTTTAATTATTTTTTTTAGATCTTGGATAAGGAGTACAATATTGCAAGTTTTCCAGCTTGGATGTTTTTACAAAAATTTATATATTGTTTCAATTGCCCCGATTTTGACGTATCATGCCCAAAAGCAAGTGAATTGGCTTCTGACTAAATCTATTACTTGACTGTATAGTTGGATTATGTGTAAAAAAAATATTATTTTTAGATAATTATACGATAATAATACAAATGAAAATATATTTTTTTAGATTTATTTCACCTATACTTTAGTTTTTTTGCGAGGTATTTAAAGTTCTGTTTTGTCTTAGAAATTAAAGACAATTTGATTGTTAACTTTCGACACACAAAAAAAGTGAATTTTTTTCGGAAATTTACCAAAATATTTGGTTATCTTAACAAAAACATTTGGTAAATATTTATGCACCAAATATTTTTGGTAAAATTCACAAAATCATTTTGTAAATTTTACAATCATTTTGTGAAATTTACAAAATGATTTTGTGAAATTTATAAAATCATTTTGTAAATTTTACAAAATTATTTTGTAAATTTTACAAAATTATTTTGTAAAATTTACAAAATCATTTTGTAAAATTTACAAAATCATTTTGTAAAATTTACAAAATCATTTTGTAAAATTCACAAAATCATCTTGTTATTTTTTTTAAAAATTATTTGGTTACTTTAACAAAAACTTTTGGGGCATAAATATTCACCTAATGTTTTTGTTAACCAAATTTTTGTGAACTTTACAAAACGTTTTTTGCCATATTCAACTCTCATTTTTCGGATCATTGTTGTGATTGTTTTCTTTATTTGTTTATAGGAAGAGTTGATGAGAAAACAGTTGACTAATTTTTAAAAGCAAATTTTATTTTATAAATAAAATTTAAAATTTTATTTATAAAAACAAAAAAAAAAGCAAAAAAATATTTCTTTTTCTTTTCTAGTTTAAAAAAATCATGAGTCTCAAAATGTTTACTTATGTGGCTGTGTGTCTGTTAAATGAGTTACTTATGTCGCTGTGTGTCTGTTAAATGTGTTACTTGTGTGGCTGTGTGTCAAAATGTTTACATATGTGGCTGTGTGGCTGTTAAATGTGTTACTTATGTGGCTGTGTGTCAAAATGTGTTACTTATGTTACTTAGATTTGTCAAATGCTTAGAAAATAAGATGCAAATAAACATAGCAACTTTGCTTATTTTGCTACATGTAAAGGGAAAACCAGTAAAAAAAAAAATGCTTTTTGTTGCAGTGCATGGAATCAAAGTTTAAAAACAAAAAAAAAAAGATTTTTAAATTTCTACAAAATTTTGTGAAGTAATAATGACAGGTGAGATAAAAATCAAAACTACAAAAAAACTAAGCACCCTTTTAGCATTGAAATTAAATTTGAACTATGTAACCTTTCTGCTCATTAAAACAGCCAATGATATTAATATATATTAAAACAGCTAATGATATTAATATATATTAAAACAGCCAATTATATTAATTTGATGATACTAATGAACTTCTCAAAAATGTTTACTTGATAAAGTTTTTCATAGAAATCTTAAAGGAAAAGATATAAATGGAAAAGTTTGAACATAAATGGAAAAGATGTTTGGATGGAAAATGAGTTTGGATAGAAATGAGATATTTAAAAGTTATTTGCGTAACTTTTTTTTTTCTAATTTTTTAACTATTGAAAATGAAGTCTGATTTATTAAATTTTGAAAGTCTTTCATATTAAACTTTTTATATTTACAAAAATATTATGAATTTAGTACTATTACTATATAATTTTTTTTTTTTTTTAATTACTGTATCAAAAGTTACCAATTTAATTGATTTAATAATAATAAAGTAATCAATGTACTTAATCAAAAATACTTAAAAATGGTCATGTGTGAGGGAAAGATTAATATTGTTTGTACAGCTTGTAAGCACAAAAAAGAAGTTCACGAAAGATGTAGTGATATGTAAACTGCTTGTTGGTCGGTTTTAAGAGTAGAAAATAAACTTCATATGAATACAGAGAAGTAAAAAAAATAAATAATAAATCGATGGAAAAATAGTGTTGGTAAATTTAGTTATTTTAAAAGTGCAACTGGACCAGTTGGCAGATTAGGAGAGGCATCAAGAGCAAAAGATAAGTGTGTCTGGGTCAAGTTCAAAGAATTATCTTCATTTCTAACAGGAAAAAAAACATCATTAAAAAAAAAATTATTCACTGCAATGTAATTTGATATGTTTTTGAACCAGAGATGCAACTGAGTTGTAACGAAGGTGTAACAAAAGCTTCAAATTTACTTTATTGGAATTGAATTATTATATAGCAAATATATAGAAAATATATAAATATAAAAAAAGATGACTCCTGCTTCTATAGGTTGGATTGATTTTATTTTATTTTTTCAAGCTCTAATAATTTAAATTGGAAGATAAACCACACTAATTAATAATAGTTTAAAATGGAAGGTAAACCACAGCACATTCGATCGATATTGAGAGATTTAGTTTAAGACAACTTTGATCTGAATTGTTTATAAATTGGATTAAAAGTTTTAAACCTCTGGCTCTGATAAACCTCCATTACATTTGCCATACACCTCTGTTACATCTCTATTCTGAACTACCATGCCCATCACAATCTTAAACCAATCTTTAATGGCATTTCAAAGCTTAAAGCAAGCAAAATAGAAAGTATTACACTATTATTATTATATTTTTCCAACTTAACTTCAATATATAAATAAATTAAAAACTGCAAATATACCACTGATTTAAATATTATTTGTAAATATTTTTATGTAACATTCAATACATTCAATACATTTTTTGAAGATAAATTAAGAAACTAATACATTATAATTTCTGATTTAGATTAAATTAAATCAAGCATGTGAAAATATCATAAATTTATTTTAAGATATAAAACCAAATAGGTATTATTATCAGAAAGCAGTATACCTCATTAAAAAAATCTTTTTTAATCAAACAAAACAACAATAGCCTTAAATAAACTCTAACGTTGTCATAGATACCTCATTCGAATTATGACAACCAATCAAAAGTGTAGGAAAATGAGCAGCCCGCGAAACCCAAAATCATAACAATAATTGAATAATATATGATAGCGAAAAAGAACGTTGCACAAAAACCTTAAAAATGTAAGCGGCATATATGTAAACATTTAATAAAGGATATAAAAATATTCTCTGAATAATAATAAAGATGAAAAATGTGCGAGTGAAAATTAAAACAAAGCTGAGCAACAAACAGTAATAAATATGAAAATCAGGAGATAAATAATATATCAACAAACACTGCAACAAGACTAACTAAATATTGCAATAAAACCAGATAATTTTAAGCCAAATGAGTGGTTAAAAAACTAGCTGTGGATAATATAACAAGAATATAAGTTGTAATGTAAAAACGATGTACAAAGCGGCAAAAAGATTATTAAAAAGTGAAGTTTTTTCTACAGTCCAAACTAAAAAAAATTTGGAGACCATATCTAAATCAAAATTTCCGAAAAGTAATATTTCCTCTACGCTCCAAATTAAAAGTAATTTTGAGACCATATCTAAATCGAAATTTCTGAAAAGTAAAGTTTTCTCTACGGTCCAAATTAAATGTAATTTTGAGACCATAACAAAATAACAAGGAAAAACATCCACCATAAAAACATGTCGAAAGCCGCTAGTTTATTAGAATCGATCTTATATTATATATATATATATATATATATATATATATATATATATATATATATATATATATATATATATATATATATATATATATATATACATATGAATCCTTAAATGAAAAACTCAATCACACATGATAAACAAATATAGATAACATACAAATCTATATCAATATTTCAACCACATTATCTATTAAAAGAAAATATTATTTAAATAAGGATGAGTTCAAACAAAGATAGTTTATCTATGAAAGAAAAAAAAGCATGCAAACGATGTAAACAGGCTGTATGTGCATAAGGGTGTATAGCTGTAATGTATAAGTCTGTGCTGTTTATGTCGTTCAGTAGAGTCTTGTATTGT
>NC_061169.1:3786210-3908710 GCF_022113875.1 Hydra vulgaris | reverse complement strand
CCTTACGAAAGTATGTTGTTTTTCCGGAATTGCACGAAATCCTCCGGTTAACAACCCTATTCAAGACTTCTTCATTTAAGTTTATAAGAAGCTTCTTGCTCCCGAAGTTAAAAGTTAAATTATTTTTAAAATTAGGACAATAACTTTATTATGACAAATATTTTTGATTGTTTAACAATCTGAAATAATAATGAAACTACATTCGGAAACTTTTTTATAACAATTTGCTTCTTTCCCCATAATTACTAAATCAATTAGAATCACTCAATCAACGAAATCTTTTATAGATAATATAATAACCAATGATTTATTTTATGAAACTATTTAAAAGAACAAAAAACAATATCTCAGATCATTTTGCGATGTTCTTTTCAATTAAGACTAATAATAAAATATTGCCACATACAAACCAATAGGTCAGGCTTATCCTGCTACTGGTAACATGTAATCCAGTACAATCTGCTTCATGTGCTGCTGCCTTGTAAAAAACACCCTTTTTAGGCAAAGGCTAGGAGATGCCAACTCCGACTTAAAACACCACCTACCATAGATCTCTTGGTTGAGTGAAGGCTAGAGATGATGTCTCGATAAAAATACTCATCTTGGGCTAATGTTAAATGCACCCGGCTGCTGTCTTGTAGAAGGTCTACTAGGCAAAGACCTAAGGGGTAAACAGATTCTATCTGTTGACCAGCATTGCACCCCTTCTTCAACTATTAGGCTGGTACAGATGTATTCTTAATGCATTGTTTCCAGTTAAGGATGTTGAATGCTGGATTTTCTTGACTCAATGCATGGGTTTTGCTTGTGTTTCTGTTTTTATGACTAGGCAACTCATTCTATTATCTTCTAATAAAGGTACAACTCTAAAACTCAATTTTAAGGTTCTGGGGCCGGCTGGTAGTCAGGTTTACTAAACTCTGTGGTAGCTCTCAAAGGCTAATTCCATCAAAAGCTGAAATATATCAAAGTATTAACAGTGCCATGTTGTGCATAGATAGTGTCCCTGTTTGTACTTGGTGTGCATTGTCAAGGCCACATTGGAGCCCTTTGTTACGGCTTAGGGTTTATTAATAGTAATGAGGCAATTGCTTGGGCTATTAAACAGTGTACTGAGTACTATCTATGTTTCGAGTCATCAACCAGTTCGCTAAACCTATCATTCACTAATATTGGTGGTCTTCGAAGTAACTTTTCTTCTATTTAGTCTTATCTCTTGCAAAGTTCATTAGACTTACTTGCTCTTTGTGAGACTAATTTGAGTTCAGCTGCCTCATCTTGTGATCTTAGTGTTGATGGTTATCTTCCTTTAATTCGTAAAGACTCCAATAGTCACATGGTTGGCCTGGGCATTTCCATTCGTAAGAATTCACCCATTTGTTGGGAAACTAGGTTTGAATCCACAGACTCCTCTTTTATGTGCTTTTGTTTAGCAGCACTTCACTCTATCACCTTTCTCTTTGTTCTATATCGTTCTCCTTCATCCCAAGACTGCACTCTTCTTAATGTTATTCTGATCGTAATGATCAAGCCCTCTTTCTTTATCCATCAGCCAATATTGTTGTTGTCAATGACTATAATGTTCATCATACTGAGTGGCTTAGCTCTAGTGTTAGTGACTCTGCAGGCATCAAAGTCTACAACTTTTATTTTTCTTAATTCCTAACTCAAATAGTCAACTTTCCAATTGGCTTTCCAGACAACCCGAATCATTTACATTCTCTACTTGACTTATTTCTTATTTCTGATTCTAGTCAGTGCTCAGTTTCTCCACATTTACCCTTAGGTGCCTTTGATCACAGCTTAATCTCGCTAAAACTATTATCTCATTCTTCTTTATCATCAGAATCTCCCTATCATTGTACATCTTACAACTACCTTAAAGCTGACTTGGACTCTTTCCGTGATTTTCTTCATGATGGCCTTTGGGTAGAACTTTTTTTTCCTGTTAACATATGTGCTTTTTACATAACTTCGTGGATTCAGGCTGGCATGGAATCCTTTATTCCCTCTCGACAATTCCAGGTCAAGCCTTACTCTTCTCCATGGATTTCTTCACATTGTGCTGCTGCAATTGTCAATGGAAACCATTACTTCCATATCTATCAGCAAAACAATTCTCCAGAAAACAGACGTTTGTTTATTACTGCTAGAAACAATTGTAAAAAGGCTTTGTCTAACGCCAAAGCCCACTAATCTCAGGTCCTGAAATCTTATATTTTATCACAAAAATTAGGTTCTCATGACTTCTGGAGAAACATTTAATAGTACCAATAATAAGGGCAAGTAGCCATCAAACAGGTTGATCCATTGCTTGAAATTTGTATCACTCTAGCTTCTGTATCTAAAGTGATTTCCTGCTTAGACTCTTTTAAAGCTTGTGATCTGGACAACATACCTGTTATAGCCTTGCAGAATTGTTCTCCGGAGTTGTTGTCTATCCTTTCAAAACTATTCAACAAGTGCTTATCAGAGTCTTGTTTTCCAGCCTGCTGGAAAGTAACATCTGTTATCCCTATTTTTAAAAATTCTGTAGAGCGATCTGATTTGTCTAACTACTGTCTCATTAGTCTTTTTCCTATCATAAGCAAGGTTTATGAGTCTTTAATTAACAAACACTTAATCTCTCATCTCGAATCTAATAACTTACTTTCTGATCATCAATATGGACTTCGATCTTCTCCTACGGCTGATTTGCTAACAGTAATAACCAATAGGTTTTATTGTGCATTAGATAAAGGCGGAGAGGTCAAGGCCATCGCTCTTGACATTTCTAAAGCGTTTGAAAAAGTTTGGCATTCTGGTCTTCTCCATAAGCTTTCATCTTACAGTGTATCTGGAAACATCTTTAATATTATTGAATCCTTCTTTTTCAATCGTAGTATAAAAGTTGTCTTTGATGGACAGCACTCTTTTTCTTATTCTGTAACCTCAGGGGTTTCTCAAGATTTAATTCTTGGCCCTATACTTTCTTTAATTTACTTTAATGATCTTCCAGATATTCTCACATCTAAGTTGGCATAATTCGCTGATGATACTAGCATTTATTCTTGTCATGATAAGAACCCAACACTCTCTAATTGCTTGGAGGGGGCATTTGAGCTTGAAAAGGATCTCACTTCTGCTACAACATGGGGCTCACAGTGGCTGATGAACTTTAATTCAGATAAAAGTCAATTTTTTTCAGCCAATTGTTATTGCAATAATTTAGACCTATTATTACGTACGGTCATGTACTCGATGAGTCATCTACCCTTTATCTTCTCAGATTAACTCTTACTTCTGATTTTTCTTGGAAACCATATATCAAACTCATTGCAAAACTAGCATCTGCTAAAGTTGCATCTCTTTATCGAGCTTGTCACTTTCTTACTCTGGATTCTATTCTTTATCTCTATAAATCTCAAATCCGGCCTTGTATTGAATACTGTTGCCATACCTGGGGCGGATTTTCTAATGATGTCCTTTCTCTTTTAGACAAGGTGCAAAAACGCATTGTAAACATAGTTGGACCTGCTATTGCAGCCAAACTTCAAGTATTATCACATCATTGTAATTTTGCTTCTCTTTCTCTTTTCTACAAATACTATAATGGGCACTGCTCTAAAGAGCTAGCGTCTCTTGTGCCCATTATAGTATTTGTAGAAAAGAGAAAGAGAAGCAACATTATGATAATGTGATAATGGTTAAAGGTTGGCTGCAAGAGCAGGTCCACTATGTTTACAATGCGTTTTTGCAAATTTATTCTTGTGTTACTCTCATTCAATTAAGTCTCATCTTTTTTCTGTTACTGTTCCTAAGTTTTTGGAGCACTTAGTAAGTGCTCCAAAAACTCTTATTTGTCTATTTTTTTTCCTCAAACATCAGTTCTTTGGAATTTGCTTCCTTCATCTTGCTTTCCTGATTCATATAATTTGCCATCTTTTAAGTAATCTTTTTTTTTTTTTTTTTTTCATTATTCACCTCCCCAAGGCCCGAGGGGGCCACTACAGTCGAGGAGGCTACTCATTTTTTTGTGTTTTTTATTTTTCTGTTGTATTTCGTGGTACAACCCTCTCTCAACTCTTTAACTCCGAAACACGAACCTTGACAAGCAAGGCCGCTGCGCAGAGAAACTAAGTTGATCTGTCATAAATCTGTCAATCATTATCTCGCTCTACAATCTTTATCTTTTTTCTTCCAGTAACTTCCAACACTAATTAGTTGTTGCTTGCAGCCTTGTTGGAAGAAAAGATGTTTTTAAAAAAATGTTATTTAATATTTTAGATTTTATAAATTTTCTATTTTAATTATTCTCTTTAATGAACTGTATAAAAATCATTAAAGCTAAATGATTATAAAATTTTGTTAAAAGAAAAGACAAATGTTTTAAAAAGCTGTTACAATTAAATAACTTTGATTTTTACCAACCTTTTTTTTTATTATTTAAATACTTTTGAAATCACTCCAATGATTTTTAATGGAAAAAATTAATGAATACATTATGTGCTTTTTTATTTATATATAACAAAGCCTAACAAATTGTGATATTCCTAATCTCTGGAAAATGGCAAATGTGGGTCCCATATTTAAAAATGGAAGTAAATTGCAAGCAATAAACTATCGACCAGTATCTTTGACATCCATACCTTGCAAAGTACTAGAAAAAATTATAAGTGATAACTTAAAAAACTATTTAGAATCAAATAATCTTTTCTGTAAACAACAACATGATTTCTTAAAGGGTAAAAATTGTATAAAAAACTTATTAGAATCCTTAGATTTTATATCATACCAACTAACGATAGGCAATTCAATAGACATTTTATATACTGATTTTCAAAAAGCATTTGATAGAGTGCCTCATAAGAGATTAATATCAAAATTATGTGGTTATGGAATAGAAAAAGAAATGCTAAATTGGATAGAAACATATTTATCAAATAGAAAACAACGCGTTATAATTGGTGATACAAAATCAGATTGGTTAGAAGTACTAAGTGGTGTTCCACAGGGTTCTGTGCTTGGACCATTATTGTTCTTGTTATATATTAATGATTTACCATCAAAAATTAAAAATAAATGCGAACTTTATGCAGATGATAACAAAATTATAGCTGTAGTTAACAACCAGGTAGACTCAAAAAGCTTGCAAGACGATATTAATAATCTAACTGAATGGTCCGACAAATGGATGATAAATTTCAACATCAAAAAATCTAAAATCATGCATTTTGAAAAGTATAATAAGAAATTTGAATATTTTATAAAAGATTCAAAATTAGATTCAACAACTAATGAAAAAGACATTGGATTTTTAATTTCAAATACTATGAAGTGGAATCAACATGTAAATATGGTTGTAAATAAAGCAAATAGTCGATTAGGTCTACTTAGCAAATCATTTACTTACAAAGACAAAAACACAATGAAGATTTTGTATTGCACTTTTGTAAGACCTATTCTTGAATATGCATCACCAATATGTAACCCTTATAATAAAAATGACATACATAAATTAGAAATTGTTCAACAACGAGCAACAAAGTTGATTCCAGAGTTAAGACACCTACCCTATGAAGAAAGGTTAAAAAAACTCCAACTGACTTCTTTAAAAATCAGGAGATTAAGATATGATTTACTTCAATATTATAAAATATTTCATAATTTGGACAAAGTGTGTTGGTATCAACAACCAAAAACAGCAATTTCAATTTCAGCAAATGGTCCAGCTTCAAACATTAGAGGACATAAAGCACGTGTAGATATTGAGCTGATAAAAAGAAACAGACCAAAGGAAAATTTTTTTACAAATAGAGTTGCAAAATGGCGGAATAAACTACCAGAAGAAATCATCTCTGGGAAAAGTGTAAATATCTTCAAGGACAAGCTTGATAAACATATGGTTATTATGAAACTCTGATCTCTATGACTATTATGAAACTGTTAATAGCAATGGCTCATAATAGATTCAACATGGCGTTGAATCTCAAGGAGCATAAATAAATATAATTATGTATTTTTTTTTATAAACCTTAAAAAAAAACTATAAAAAAAAAATTTTTTATAAATGTATGTTATAAAAGCATGAAATAGTTTGAATACCATTTTTTTAATTTTAAATTCGTATTTATTTACTAGCAAGTGTTTCTATGGAAACCTACTAATTTTAAATTAAAAAAAAATTACTATAAATAAAATTAAATGGGCGTAAATATTAGGCAATCATTTAAAGTAAGTTGTTACTTTATTTAAAAAGATTTCCAATAATATTATAAAAACGCAAGTAAAGATAAAAAATTCAAAGTTTATTAATCCAAACATAGTTAAGTGATATTGGTACAGTATTTTTTCTTGTACATCACTGTATATTTTCCTGTACATCATCTATCACAAGTGTTGTTACAGGAAAAGCGTTATTAGAATCAGAACTAATGACTTTAATAGATGTTTCAAGATTTTTTAGAAAAAATAATATCTCATTCTTACACTGATTGAAGAAAATAACACAAATTTGAAGCAAACTTCTAAAAATTATGGTTCTCAGTAAAATTACAAAAAGATGATCCATTCATACCTATTATCTCTGGTAAAAGAGAAAAAGAAAAATTAATGAATGGAACAAAGTCTATAATCTGGCATTAGATAAAGGAAATTCTAAGCAAATTTCTGACCAAAATAAAATAAAAATAAATAAACTGTTTGACATAGATGTAAATGTTCAATAAAATTATGCTAAGAAGCAAACTGTGATGGTTGCAACAAGAATCTTCATATTGTTTGCAAATGTCTGGAAATAAAACTCCTGTTATTAAATTTTTAAAGTCATCAAGGAATTAAATAGGTTTTAAAAGTGCTATTATACAAATATGCTAAATATGCTAGAATACAGATAGATTTGGTTGATAAAAGAGAAGTATAAAGACAAAAAAAGAAAAAAAGAAAGTGTCAAAAAAAGCAGAAAAAAGCAAAGAAAGTTAGAATTGAGACTGTATTTTGATGAATAATTTCAACAAAATGAGTTAGAATCAGATAATTTTGACAATGAATATAAAGACAACATTTATATTCCAAATAAACAAACAATCTTTAAGCTAAAAATCTTAAATGCAAATAAATATTTTTATGTAAATTCACCTCCCCATATAAATGTCACTACATCTTTATAGCTTAGAGATATCACAGTTATTTTTTTAAAATTTAAATTAACTTACAAAGCAAAAAAAAATTAATCAACTAAAGAAGCGCAATAAAAAATGTTATTTTTTATTCCATTATCTTAATAAGACAATGTATTAATAGTCTAATAGATCTTGCAAATTGCTATGTTCATTGAAAAATTTTTTTAAGCAAACGTCAAGATACTTGAATAAAGAAATGTGATGGTTGCGAAGGTTGTTTTTCTACCGTTTTTTGCATTGCTTGCAAATTATTAGTTTGATTTTATCTGGAATAAACTCAACAAAAATCCGATTATACAACTGATAAAACTGGAGAATAAAAGAATAAAGTCTGAATAAATATCGAGAAACAAAACCAAAACAAAAACATAATAACAAAAACTCACTAAGTAGAGCGCAGACTAATAACTCTGAGAGAAAGATAAAAACTGCAGTGTAACTTCGAAAAACTATTATCTCAATTTACAAGTATCCAACTATTCCATTTAACTACCTAAGTCTTTTTTGATGATTTCTCACTCTCCTACTTGTTAATAATTGTAGATTGTAAAAACTTTTATATACGATGACATTTTTAATCACAAAGAAGAAGAGAAATGAATGAACATAATAAAATAATTAAGATCATTCGTTTTTACAAAAAATTTTATATATTATAAAGTTTTTTATATATTGTTGTTTTATTAGAATGATTGATTATATTTTAACTTTTTTTTTTTAATATTGTTTTTTATTTATTATTTAAATAATTACTAAATTATTAAATAAAAATTATATATAAAAAAATATAAAAAAAAAACGTTTTTTTTTATTTGCAAGTTGTTTTTCTGTCTTTTTATTGCTAAAAAAGCATTTATTATTACAATTAAAATTTTTAATATATCTGGCACAAAGAATTAACAGTATAAACTTACAGAATAAAAAAAATTTCATCAAGTAATAATTTAATTTTTCAAAATGGCCCATGCAAGACTATATAGGCAGGTGGTCTGCATAGCCTGCAAAGACACATTTAGACGGGTTATTTATAGCTCATGCATTCATTTACTCCTGCCCAAACCTATATATATATATATATATATATATATATATATATATATATATATATATATATATATATATATATATATATATATATATATATATATTTATATCAGGACTTGTTTTAAATAAAAAATGTTAAATGCAATAGCCTAATATGAATTTGACATCATATAGTTCTTTTTTTATTTTTTAAAGACATAAACTTTTATAAATTACTGCAATAACATTAATAATAATGCAAAACAAGTTAAATGTTATTTAACAACTTTTCCATTACTACTTTAAGAGAATGTTTATTTATTTATTTTTTAATATTAAATAATTAAATTTAATATTGCATTTTTTTTAATGTTTGATATTAACAAATTTCCTCAACATTTGCATTAATGATGTGAAATATGTTAAATTTTTTGATTTTTAAAATGATTATTTCATAAATTTCTTATTGCAACTACAAATGATTTTTATTTTAAAAAAATTATCAAGTAACAAATAAAAAAATTACATTAATTTATTTACTTTATTTAATAAAAGTTTATTATTTTGTTAACAATTTTGCTGTTAAAGCAAAGATTATATTTCTAAACATCATTTATTAAAACTATATCGCTGTATTTATTGTTTATTAAAAAAATAATATCTGTGATTTAACTTGTGTTATAAAAAAAAAAATTTAACTTACATTTTGTGCAAATTTTTGATGCAGCCATTTATTTAAAACTCAATTTTGAAAAAAAAAAAAAATGCTAAGGAAAACCGAAAAACAATTGCAATAAAAATGAGCTAAATTTTTTTTTGCTTCAAACTTAAAGTATTAGCATTTTTTAAGCGAAAAAATCAATCATTACAATAAAATAAAAACAAAATAAAAATAAATTTTTAATTTTATTTGAGTTTTTTTCATTAATAAAAAGCTCTAATATGAGATTAGATTAAAATTTATTAGAAAAGTGATACATGTGCTAAAGGACACAAAGGTTCATAAAATATAAAGGACTCTGACAACATGCTCTACATTCACACATATGCTAGGTAGTTTACAAAATACATATTATATATACCACATATTATATATAATACCACAATTATATATAATACAGTGTCACCACAGTTATAAAACAAGAACTAGTTAACCAGAACAGTATTTTTCAAAGTCAATAGACTTAATTTTAATTATCCAAACATAGTTAAGTGATATTGGTACAGTATTTTTTTTTTGTACATCACTGTATATTTTCCTGTACAACTTGCTCTTGATATTTTTGGCATTAACAACATCAGACGGCAAGTTATTCCAAATATTAACAACCGTGAGTGAGAAAGAGTATTTACGGACATCGAGTTTACAATTTAGTTTGCATAATTTGAAATTGTGACCTCGAGTGTAAATGTAGTTGTTAATCTATTTATTTAAATAGATTAACACCTACATTTGAATAATATTTAAATATGAAAATTTATTTAGGTTAGCGATTCTTTTGGTAAAAAATCTTTTCACTCTTTCTACTGCTTTGTTCATTTGTTCTCTTGCTCTTTTTATCATTTTGAGTTTTTTAGTAGAACTAATCTTTTAATTTTATTGCACCCATTTGTTCAGTTGACCCATTTTTTAATTTTATTGCACAGTTAAAAAGGAAATGTTGATAGTGTAGGCTTTTACAATAATCATACAGTGGACTTTTACTTTTAAATGTTGATAGTGTAGGCTTTTACAATAATCATACAAAACTTTTAAAACACTTATGATTAAATATTCTCAAATGTTTGATGCGCGGATAATATTTGAAGTATGATTATTGTAATTTAAGTAAGAATTCATGGTCACACCAAGATCTTTTGGGTTTGTAGACCAGGTTAAATTATGATATCCTAATTGTTAGCTGTAATTTATATCTTTACAAAATGAAGTACATGCTATTATATGAGTGAAACACTTATTGGCTACTTTTTTCTGCCTTTTTCTTGACCAAAGATAAACTTTATAAATGGCAACAGCAAGATCGTGACTGTAATATATATATATATATATATATATATATATATATATATATATATATATATATATATATATATATATATATATATATATATATATATATATATATATATATATATATATATATATATATGTATATATATATACATATATATATATATATATATATATATATATATATATATATATATATATATATATATATATATATATATATATATATGTATACATAAGATTATTTTTTTAGGTTTAAATTATGAATTAGTTAAACTAAAATTTTCCTGTTGCAATAGTTATATTATATTTTAACTTTATTGCATATATATATATATATATATATATATATATATATATATATATATATATATATATATATATATATATATATATATATATATATATATATATACATATATATATATATATATATATATATATATATGCAATAAAGTTAAAATATAATAAAACTATTGCAACAGGAAAATTTTAGTTTAACTAATTCATAATTTAAACCTAAAAAAATAATCTTTTATAAGATTTTTAGAAAGACATGAAAAAATAAATTATTGTAAAAAAAACATGTTTATTAAAAAATATTTTAATAACATTTAATTTACACCAAATGCTTTTATTTTAAACAATCATTATAATTAATTTTTTATTTTATTCAAAGCGTAAAATACAAACTTTATAAAAGATCAACGATTAAAAGTTATTTATATATATATATATATATATATATATATATATATATATATATATATATATATATATATATATATATATATATACATATATATATATATATATCAAGCCTGTAAATATTGTAAATATATAATATCAAAATATATATGTAAAACAAAAAGTTCATAGGCAGCCTTTTTAATTAAATTCAACATATATATATATATATATATATATATATATATATATATATATATATATATATATATATATATATATATATATATATATATATATATATATATATATATATATATATATATATATATATATATATATACTGAAACAATTTAAAATATAAAATGAAACCATTCTTTATATAAGAAAAAAAAAAAAAAAATCAAAAAACAACCTGTATGACAAACTGATTTAATGGAGTATCTTCTCTTAGTTCTACTTTGTATTCTTGATTTTCAAATTCTGGTTTGTTGTCATTTTTATCATCAACATTTATTACAATTGATATTAAACCTTTGTGACATTTATCATTTTTATCTTCGGCTATAACACTTAACTTATAACTAGATATATTTTCTCTGTCAAGACTTTTATTTGTTGTTATTTGTCCATTGTTGTCAATTTGGAAGTCACCACTATTCAAACCATCTTTGATCATATAGTTAAAGCTTATTGAAGGACAAAAAATAATACTTTTATAAAAAAGTTAAAATGAATTTTTTTATTATCATTATTTATAACATTTAATTGACAAGTTACCTTTTTGGATTATTTATTGTTTGTACAACAAAAACTTGCTGTCCGGCATTTTCATTTTCTGATATGTTAACAAAGATTTGATCAGTTGAAAATAATGATTCCCATATACTCAATTCAAACACATTGTAATCTTTTTGACCTAGGACAGCAATGTAAATGATCTACATAAAATAATAAGCATTTTAAAAGAATAACAACTAAATTCAATTATGTTATGCTAAAGAATAGCTCAAAAAACTCAATTTTGAATGACAGTTATGCTTGATGTAAGTGCTATTTTCTAATAAAAAAAACTCAAATAATATTAAAAACTATGAAATTTTAATGTCTATTAAGCTTATTATTTTATCAAACATAAAACAAAATTGTTTATAGTTAACTAGAATTTTTTTATGCAAAATTATTAATTGGAACGTTAAAAAAAAAAAACATAAATGAAATATATTTAATAAAAATTTTTATTTATCACCTTGAGAGCAAAAGAATACTTAAGCAACTTTTGATTGCATTAAAAAAATTCACTTAAATTTCTATAAAGTTATAAATAATCTATAATTAATTTTTTTTTTATTGTTATGATTGATTTTTTCACTTGGAAAATGCTAATACTATAACAATGTAAATGATCTACATAAAATAATAAACATTTTAAAAGAATAACAACTAAACTCAATTAGCATATATGAATAATTAAATAAACTTAAATTAACAAAATTCCTCAACAAATAATCAAAATAAACAAAGTAACAAAATACAAAATAGAAAAAAAAGTAATCACCAACACTTTTTAATACCAAACAATAATTGTTGGTAATGTAATTTTTAATTGTTGATAAATTCGATATTTTTTACAAAAAACATTTTTATTTTTGTAAGTACTAGAAATTTATAATTTAGTGTACAGAATTATTAATATCAAGATAAAAGTATAAAACATCTAGAAGTTTATCAAGCGGTTAACATCAAAGTAATGGGTATCAAGCTCATAACAGACAATAAAAAAATGGATACAACAAATGAGTTTCATTAATCTCAAAAGTTTTTATATTCTATTTATAGTATTGATAAAAATTATTAATTAATTATTAATAAGTAAACAAATAACTTGATTAATCTAATAAATTAAAACATAATAATTAATCTAATGATTTTTTATATATTCAATAATCAAAGTGATTTCTTTATTATTTTCTTTAAAGAAATTTTATGATATCTTGGCAATGTTATACTTGTTTATACATTAACACCACATTTTCGTACCTTGTTAAAAATTTTCTCATAAACTTTCATTTATGGATAAAACTTTAAAAAACAAAACTGATATAAAATTTAAAACTTGAGGAACTTTTTAATCAATGTTTCCTTCATTGTGCATAAAAAAATTCATATATATATATATATATATATATATATATATATATATATATATATATATATATATATATATATATATATATATATATATATATATATATATATATATATATATATAAAATATAACAATAATAATAATAGTAATAATAATGATAATAATATTAATAATAGTAACCATTAATTATAGATTTTCATGACTTTTATGATAAAAAGTTTTATTTGTTTAACATATTGTTAAATTTTAATTTTATAATTTTTAAAATTATAACTAAAAAACTATTTTAGTTATATATTTTTACAAACATTTTTTACTATTATTGTATTTAATTTATTAATTTATTTATTACTTTTTTTGAAACAAAAAAAAAATTTTAAGAAATTTTACATTTTATTTAAAAATAATATATTACCTAACTTTTGAAAATAATAAAATATTTTTTTTTGTTTTAAATCTTTGTTTTTAGGCCGCTCTTTAAAATAATATTTTTGTCCAAGTTTTTTATAAGTTGTCATAAAGTGCGTCAGATTTTACTCAATAGCTTTTGAACTTAAATCACTTTAAATTTCTGCGTGGAAGCTAATATTGTTTTAAAGTTACATTTAGTTTAATTTGAGTGAGTGGATAAAGTACAATAGTAATTTAGTGAGTGGATAAAGTACAATAACAGTAAAATTACCTTTAAACTAAATCAAAACAACCAATTAAATTACCACAGTAACTTACTCAACTATAAAATTTACATAATATACTCAAAGAATCGCAACAAATAACCATACAAATGTTTCTATTTATATCTTATATGTTGGTAAAGCTTATAGCTAAAAATTATTTAATTTTTTTTTAATAATAATATTTAAAAATTATTTAAAATAAAAAAAATTAAAGAGAAATCTTAATTAGAATATAAAAAACGAAATACTATTTTTTATTAAAGCGATATCAAGATCAAACATTTTCTATAAATATGCAAGTTGCCTTTAGAAATTTTATTTTGAAAGAAATCTATTTAAATATTTTGTTTGTTAATTTGTTTTAATTTTGTTTTACATTAACACAAGTACTTTGTAATGTTAAAACAACTTTGCAGTTTGTTTTACTGCTGTTTTTTAGCTTTACAATAACAATTAAATAATCTTTAAAAATAACACCTGCATTCAGCAAAAATGTAATGAATAGTTTTCAATGACTAATTAAAGTGGTTAAATATTGTAATGTTTGCGCTTTTACTCTTAGTTTTTTACGTTTAATTTTTTAAGTATCATGTTAAGTAAAAACAATTACTAAAAGTAATATCTTAATAATATCAAATAAGTTACTTGCTTATTACACTATAACTGCAATATATATATATATATATATATATATATATATATATATATATATATATATATATATATATATATATATATATATATATATATATATACATATATATATATCTATATATATATATATAAGTTTAACTAAATGAAAAAATACAACTTTATGATGGAACTTAAAGTTCCATGCCATTTTGGCAATCGTCAGCTATATATATATTTTTTAATCAAGAAAAACGGGTAGGTTCAATTGGCGGGGTGGGGCGGATCATTTTAACGGTACAAACGGCGGGGCAGATAATTTAAACGTTGCTAATGCAAATCATACTTCATTAAATAAAATAAAAAAAACTTTTTTATTTTTTTTTTATTTGATAAGTATTTTTTATAGATTCAGATATAGTTTAAGTTCATTAAAGAAATAATATTTAAAAGGTATTTGCAAACTATAATTTTAATAAACAACAAAAAATATTTTATAATTTTAAAACCATTTTTACAAAAAACAACGTGATCCGCCAATTTATAATATAAATAAATATAAATTGTGGATAAATGGCGGATCACGTTGTTTTGTGGTTGAATAATCATTAAAACTTAAAAAGTTTAATATAAGCAGTCAAAATATTATACGAATTACTATATAAAGTTTGGCAGATCACTTGATATAAATTGGTGGATCACGTTGTTTTTTTGCAAAAAAATCATTTAAATTTAAAGAGTTTGATATAAGCAATCAAAATATTAAGCTGACCAAATCATAAAGTTTGGCGGATCACATTGTTTCTTGGTAGAACAATTGGTAAAACTTAAAGAGTTTGATATAAGCAATCATAATATTAGGCGGATTACTATATAAAGTTTGGCGGATCACTTGATATAAATTGGCGGATCACGCTGTTTTTATTTTATTTAATGAAGTATGACTTGCATTATAAAATGTTAGCAACGTTTAAATTATCCGCCCTGCCGTTTGTACCGTTAAAATGATCCGCCCCGCTGATCCGCCCTGCCCCGCCGATTGTACCTATCCAAGATATTATTTCACTTTTTTTATTTAATAAGTTTGGATTTCTAGAGAATAGAATTTCATATTTCTCATTTAAGCATAAACTACAAGATTTTTTCGTAGGGTTATAAGCATTGGACTGTTTAATTATTTTCTATTTAACTATAGGATTCAAATTAGCTTCCTTTAATTTCCAAAACTCCTTTGATAACTCAGTGTCATTTTTATTCCTGATAATATTAAATTATTTTATGTGATAAGCGTTTCTAATTTTGAAAGATGTTTCACATATACCAATGTAAAATTTGTTTATAGAATTTTAGGCAGGATCATTAGAGGTTAAATTAGCTTGGTATATGACATTTTTGCTGAAAGGGGGGTTAAACCAAATGATATTGCATTTATTTGGTTTAACCCTCTCTTCAGCAAAATCGCTAGCACAAATATAGGAAAAAAATTTTTAACCCTTATCGATAAACAATAATGAAAGAAAAGATTGCTGCCCCATGCCAAACCCATAGTCAATGTAGTGGCACTCAATTGGGGCAGCAGACAATATATAATATATTAAATTAACTCACTCCTAACAAGGCTGCAAACAATTACTATTAAATTTGGGAGTTACCAGAGAACAAAGAATATTATAAAAAAGAAAGAAAATGATTAAAAAAACTTAAAGGTGGGTTTAAAGGTTCAAATCACCGATGTGCAAGGAAAGGAACTATATGAATAAAAGTTTTCAGAGCATGAAGGGAAATATATACCATGCAAGAGTATATATATATATATATATATATATATATATATATATATATATATATATATATATATATATATATATATATATATATATATATATATATATATATATATATATGTATATATATATATATATGTATATATATATATATATATATATATATATATATATATATATATATATATATATACAGCGCTCGAAATAGTTTTTCAAAACTTGCCCATCAAATGTAATTTTTTGACAAAAACAGCTTATTTTCCCTTGAATTTTTCTAAATTTCCCTAAAAATAGCCGATCATTGATCGTTGATCGGCTGTTATTTCGAGCGCTGTATATATAATACTTATAATGCATAAAAAAAACAACTTACAGTTTCATTAACAGAAGATAGATCTATTGATATTATTCGAGGTGATATGTTGCTTTCACTCTTGTTTACATCTTTTTCTTCTGACAAAGGCCCAGGATTACGTAGCTTTGTTGAAGTGTAAATAAAAGACATTCCTGAGAAAAAAACTTAAACTTAATGTCTTCTTATGATTCTTATGATCAAGGCTCAATGTAAATCAGCTTTTATTATAAAGAATATATAAAAAAAAACAAAAAAAGTATTTTTTTTTTTAATCAATGACTTGAGTTAGATTTTAATTATTATTAAACTTGTGAACTTTTTAAGTAAATTTTTATTAAATAGTGTAATATATTTATATAGCTATATATTTATAACTATTTTGCATAACAGTAAACATTTTTTTTAAAAAACAGTGTTTAACTAAAAAACAAAACAACTTTTAACTAAAATTGTATTACTAAAACAATAAAATTAAAAGACAAAATTTATGATGAAATTTTTTTATTAAAATCCTCTCCATCAAAGGGAGCTATTACAGTAAATGAGGTTTCTCGCTGCATTTACATAATATTGTTCATAATATGTTTCATAATATTGTTCATAAAAGTTTTTTCCTTGCTCACATTCTTATGACTCTATGGCATAAACTTCGATAAGCCAGGCTGAGGCTTCGATAAGCCAGGCTGAGGCTTCGATAAGCCAGGCTGCTGCACAAGTTGAGAATTTACCAGAAGATTATAAAAAACTGATTAATATGAAGAATATTTAAGCACTGGTATAATTCATTACAATTTGTAAATATTTAAATTTAAATACTTTGAATTCAAATAAAGTAAAATATAAAATAACAAAACCCAAGAGAACAACTAGAAAAATAATTTTTTTTTTCTATAATATGATTTTTTATCAAATTTTTAACAGAAATATCAAAAATAAAAAAAATTAAACACAGGAAGCTTATTTTGCAGAGAATTGAAAAAAGACATTAAGTTAAAAAATTGAAAAATGGCTTCAATACTTTTTTAAATGCATTAAAAAATTAATGAAAATAATTGTTTTTTAGAAATTGATGAAAACATTTGTTGTCTTTTAATCTTCAAACGATTTATTTGATTGAAACTGTATAATATATTTTTTGTTGAAAAAAAAATAAAATAATAAACCATAACACATTGTAACACTACTAATCATTAAAAACCAAAGATACCACAACATCAATTAAAAAATATATATATAACATAATATTACAAAGCTTTTCACCATAATTTACTAATGTAAATGACTTGACATCAAACTAAAATTAGGAAGTTTTATTTTCTTTTTTACACCAGAGTCTTAGAGCCTATTTATTATGTTAGAATGTCAGGGCCCTAATTTTTTTTTAACTCAGGGCCTTTTTTTTTTTTCAAAGCGCAATTTTTCAAAAATTGCGCTTTGAATCAGCATATCAGAAATAATATTTCAATATTTATTATAAATCAATTTACAATTATTATTATTCATTGCAGGAAAACACTTTAAACAGCAAACAAAAAAAAAAAAAAAAAAAAACAATGGGGCAATAATTAAAAAAAATTTCTATAAAATCTTTTGAAAACTATAGCTTCAGTTTTTTAAATAACAAAATCTATTATTTAAAAATAACATATTATGGACGCAAAAATAGCATATAAAATGGACACAAACCTGGCTAATGGAGTTAAATGTAAAAAAACGTAAAGTTATGCATGTAAATTCTGGAACAATAAAATTTGATTACATTATGGATAAAATCAAAAATGATGGTACAACCAATAGAGTAGTTTTAGAAGTTACAAATTCTAAACAAGATCTTGGAATTCTAATCTCCGAAAATCTTAAATATGCTCAACAGTGCAATATAGCTGCAAACAAAGCAAATAATATGCTTGGAATTTTTAAACACACTTTTGTATCAAGAGACATTGACATTTGGAAAAAAATTTATACTGCATATATTAGACCACATCTAGAGTTTGCCATACAAGTCTGGAACCCTTACCTTGATAGTGACATGAAAAAAATTGAAAAGGTACAATGCAATGCAACGAAAGTTCCCTATGCTTTGAAAAATAAAGACTACAAAACTCGATGTAAAATCATAAAATTAACTACTCTTGAAGACAGACGGAAAAGAGACAATCTTATTCAAAAATATAAGCTTCTCAACAATTTAAACCTAATTGATTGGCACATAATGCCTGGCAGCATAGCACCTAGAGCTCAACATCAAATCAGATTTCATCGCGAGATTGTCAGGAACTGCGAAATCAGACATAAGTTTTTTAACAACCATGTAGTCAATGACTGGAATGCTTTGCCAGATAATGTCATCGAGGTACGATCACTTGATAAATTTAAACAACTACTAGACAGTTTTCAGTCATCATAGTTGCTACAACTCATCATTTACCGTAAATGCCACACTAAAGTGGCCAAAATAAAAGTTGGGTATAGATGCATATACTCAGCTGATGATGAGTTTAACAAGGCTGTGGGTTTGTGTAACTTAAATTAACTAACTAACTAACTATTATTGAAGTATTGTATTCAAAAATGACATTGAAAAATCAACAGTGCTTTCATTTACCAAATATTTGTGTGTTTATTTACTAAATTTAGAAAAGTAAGCAAAATTTCAGAATTTAACCATAAAATTAAGTTTTAATACCAATGAGCCACTCTTTGTCTGAATAACATTCAGACAAAGAATGGCTCATTGGTATTAAAATTTAATTTGTTAAGACATCAATCAGCATATGTGGTAGTGGTGTAGTGGTAGAGCATTCACCTCATAAGCGCAGCAGTTATGGTTCACGTTTCGTAATTATAAGGTAACTAGCAGTAAGCAACCCGTAATACAACAACCGTAATACAAAGTTTCGTAATTACTAACAACCCGTTGTTAGTAAATAAAATTAAAAAAAAAACGCGTATAGAAAAGCCTAGAAACTACTTTAAAATAGAAAAGCCTAGAAACTACTTTAAAATAGAAAAGCCTAGAAAATGACGTAACTTGACTAACAATAATATTAAATTAGCATATTCAAATTATCAGAAGAGAGAGCTGTAATCACAACTAAAGATGGCCTCCTAGACTTTAATTCTCTTCATGGTCTTGAAAATTGAAATTAAAAGAAAAAAAAAAAACTCCATCAAAGCTTTCCATTTCTCTAAAATTTTTATCTATGGCTGCTTTTAGATCTATTTTTAGATCTATTTTAGACCTATTTGTCTTCTGTAAGATCTCCAATTTTGAGGTCAAAAGATTGAGCAGACCATAAGACAATATTCTTTTTTTTGCCTTAGTTATTCACCTCTCCAAGTCCACTACAGTTGAGTAGGCTGCTTTATTATTGTTACAACCCTCTCTTGTTTCTTTTGGTGCATGTAGAATCAAGCTGAACACAGTACTACCAGGGATGTAGTGAGGATCAAACTTGGAACAAAACGAGAGCTACACCACCTACCTTACACCACTTACACCACTTCCGCATTGTTTTGAATGTTTTTTGCAATAACAAATTGTTTGTGCCATTTATCAAAAAATTGTTCATGCCGTTTATTTTTCTACTTATTGGAAATATGATCAAATTTTAATCTCTACAAATCATTTAAATATCTACAATTTATCTAAAATTTCTTTGAATTATCTAAAATGTCTACAAATTATCTAAATTATCTACAAATTATCTAAATTATTTACAAATTATCTAAAATTTATTTGTAAATAACAAATACATATTTTATCAAAGTAAAATATAAAAATAGAACTCTGTATAAAGTAATGATAATAAAACAATTGCTGTTAATATTAAATAAAGTAAACTAATTATTTATGTTACTGTTTAGATGTTTATAAAATATATTACTGTTTATATTTGTAATAAGGAAGAAAAAAAGTTTAAATAAAAAATTTTAGTCTTGCACATAAATCAAAATATTATGTGATTTCACTTAAGGGCCATCAAGTTCTAATGAACTAATTTTTCATTTATATTCTGCTGAATACTTGTTCACTTTCAGAATGTAATCATTTGGAGGATTTTAAATTTCTAAAATTTAAAAAAAAGTTCCACAAATTTTCAACTATAAAAAAGGACTCTTTTTTCAGGTCAGAATAAATTTAGATTTTTGATTTATATTCATGAAATAAGTTTAAAGCTACTAATAACAATAATAACAATAATAAAAAATACAATAATAACAATAAACATAGTAATAGCTTAGCATAATTCTTGAACATTTTATAAACATAAAACAAAAAATATTAAAAAAAACAAACTATATTTTCATTTTTGACATGTTTTGTAATATAATTGTTATCATAAAATGATTGGTTAATTACTAAGTTGTTTTGTAATCATTTTTATTAACTTATTAAATATATTTTTTTTAAGTATATTTCTCTGCAGCCTTTTATTTTTTGATATTTATTCCAGAGTTTCATTGTAAAATTATTCTTTTGAAAATGTAAAAATTATAATACAAAACATGTTAAGAATTAAAAAAAGCATGTTTTTTTTTTTTTTTTTAAATTTACTTAATATAATTATAATATATACATTATTACTTTAAATAATTTATAACTATTATCTTTATTATTTAACAACTTTATCCTCGCCTACATTATTTATATTTAGGCTCAACTAAAGCAAATAAATCTTTAAATAGTGTTAGGAATAAATATAATATAAAGAAAAGATATAATATAAATAAAAGTAAAAATAAATAATAGAATAAATACATAGTAGACATAAATAGAATAGAATAGATACATAGTAGACATAAATACATAAATCCATTCTATTGAACAACTGAATTAAAATTAAAAACAATGATTATAATTGTAAATAATTACTTTTTTATTCAAATTCAACTAATACAAAATTTAACTTATTATACATTTAATTATGTAACAATTTCATCCTATATGCATTATATATAGCTTTAAAAAATAAATTACCTTGCTTATCAACTAACTCAAAAGAGACACGCTTGTAACTTCCTTGTTTAATTCCTTTGAAGTTGGATTGAAAATATTTAAAAGATCCACCATCAACAGCTGTTTTTATACTATCACATTGACTCAGCTGAGCCCCTTCTAAAAAATTAGAGTAAAAAAGAATAAAAATGCATTAGTATAAATCAAAGATATATACATATATATGTATGTAATTTGTGTTATGTTAAATATAAAAAAAAGGTTAATATTCTTTGAAGAACAAAGTGCTTATTTTAATTAATTAACTTATTTTAATTAATTAGTAAAAAAAAAAAAAATTGGATGATTCTAAAGGTGCCGCAAAGAGCAAAGATTGGCATTAGAAGTAAAAGGATGAGACTAAATTGTCATTGTCATCAAATCATTGTCATCAAATTATTGTCATCAAATAATTGTCATCAAATCATTGTCATCAAACCATTGTCATCAAATCATTGTCATCAAATCATTGTCATCAAACCAATTGTCATCTTGCATTTATCAAATTTCTTACATTACACTTACATTACATTTCTGTTAATGTAATTAATAATGTAATTATTAATTATGTCATGTAATTAATTGACATTTAGACAGTAATAATTGACTTTAGAAAAAAAACATTAGAACTTTTAAAACCTTAAAAATTTATTTTTATTATTTTTGCAAGCTTATTTAATAAAAATCCACCCTTTTACTTGTTTTGCATACACATATGAAGAAATCTATGTTTTGCATGCCAATTTATAACCCTGTTTTTATTACTTCTTCTTTTATTTGCAAAACATCATTAGCTCTGTCATTTCACCACTGATATTACATTACGACCATCACTATCAACACATTTACGTTACCTTTTTAATTGTACCAATGCCTATTCAACTGCACTTCAACTGCATCACCACCACATTAACTATATCCTCTTCCACTGTTAGACTATCTAAACCGTTTTACCACAATATATAAATTATTTATTATAAATAGTTAAACTATAAATTATGAACTATACATTACAATAAATTAAAATTATGAATTCAATTATTTTAGCTATAAACATAGTAAATTAATGATAAAACAATTTACCATCACAGGAAACAGCAGTAATTTGACTGAGGAAGCCAGAAAGATCTAGATAACTGTCAATTAAAATGTAATGCTGATTTTCTGGTGGACTGGCAATAGCTAGTATTTCAGGCATATATACACTAAAAATAAAATAAAAGTAGTTTTAATATGTTAGTTCAATCATTATTTATTATAAATGACTTTACATACATTTTTAAATTTATTTATATATGCATAAATATTTGCATAAATATTTACATAAATAATATACATACATATTGTATAATAGATTTTTTTAACTAAAATTAAAAAAAAAAAAATTTTAACTAAAAAAGTTAAAAAAAAAGGAATTTTAATTTAAAAAAAAAAAATTTAAAGTCTTTTTTTTGCATAAAATTTTGATTTAAAAAGCTGCGGAAACTAAAGTGTGAAAGTATATCTCCTTGATAAAAGATCTCCTTGATAAAACATTTCTTTAATAAAATATCTCTCTGATAATTAAATATTGAAGATAAAGGAATATGAAGATGAGGGAACCATAAACAGAAATCAAACAGGACAGTAACAAAAGTATTTTATTATTTAGTAAGTAATTTTCTATGTGTATCTATGTGTATTATTCTAATGCCTGTATAAAGTCCTCAAAAATGATTTCAGTTTGACACAATAATGCTATTCTTGACCAACTGAAAATTAAAAAACTTTGCTTCGCATTGCAAAACTTGAACTTGTTCAATGGCACAGGATTGCAAAACATTACCCAGGCAACTGAAATTCATGGAATGAATCTGTTACATCATTCAACAAGAATGTTATGTTTAATAAATGAAAAAAAAAAACAATTAAAAACCTTCTAAAATTTTTAGCTTAGCAACAAGCCTATTATCATAACAAATATTATCAAAAATAAAGTTTTTTTGTTTGCTATTTCATGTCTTTTTTCATGTTTTTTTTTGCTACTTCCATCACTTATATATAATATTGTTAAGGTCTATTTTGTATTATTATTGATTGCGAACAACTTTAATGTTAATAATGAAAGTCAAACAGCTTTTAAAATGATCATAAAAACCTATTTTATAAGCCAAAACAAAATGTTCAATTACTATTAAATTGACATATTTAAAGCACAGAACAATTGTTGTAATTAAATGAAAATATAAAACAGCATTTAACTAAACCATATGTAATATGTTAAATGTATGCAGTACATCTTTCTTTTCTATGCATCTTGATCATTTGTATTTGTTAAACTAACAAAAAAATTTTAAATCAAATTTTTTCAAAGAATTTTGTTATACTATTTCTCATAATTTTTAATAAAAATTCTAAATTTTATAAAATTTAGTCAAAATTGCTTTTGACTAAATTTTATAAAAAATTTTAATTAAAAAAAAAAAAATTATTTATAAAATATAGCTAATTATGAGAAAGCTATTGAAAAAAAATTAAATCTTGGTTTATTTCAAATTCGAAAACATGTTGTTTAAATATAAATAAAAAATTACAAAATTCAAAAATAGTCATAAAAAGAAGAAAACTTATATATGTTCAATATGTTAAAGAAGACATTCTATATTCAGCCAATTGTTATCGCAATAATTTAGACCTTCCTATATTTATGAACGTTAATGTACTCGATGAGTCTCTTACCCTTCATCTTTTAGGATTAACTCTTACTTCTGATCTTTCTTGGAAACCTTATATCAAATCCGTTGCAAAATTAGCATCTGCTAAAGTCGCTTCTCTTTATCGAGCTCGTCACTTTCTTACTCTGGAATCTATTCTCTATCTCTCAAATAAATCTCAAATTTGGCCTTGTATGGAATACTGTTGCCATATCTAGGGTGGATCTTCTAATGATGCTTTTTCTCTTTTAGACAAGGTGCAAAAACGCGTTGTAAACATAGTTGGACCTGCTCTTGCAGCCAACCTTCAACCTCTGTCACATCGTCGTAATCTTACTCTTTTCTACAAATACTATAATGGGCGCTGCTCTAAAGAGCTAGCATCTCTTGTGCCATCTACTAAAATTCATTCTCGTGTTACTCATCATTCAATTAAGTTTCATCCTTTTTCTGTTACTGTTCCTAAGTGCTCCAAAAATTCTTATTTATCTAGTTTTTTTCCTCGAACATTAGTTCTTTGGAATTCGTTTCCTTCATCTTGCTTACCTGATTCATATAATTTGCAATCTTTTAAGCCATCTGTCAATCGTTATCTTGATCTACAATCTTCATCTTTTCTCTTCCAGTAACTTCAAACACTAATTAGTGGTTGCTTGCAGCCTTGTTGGAAGCAATGATGTTGAAAAAAAAAAAATATGTTCAATATGTTATAGAAGACTTTTTATATATTCAAGTACAAACTAAGCAACAGTTTATTTAAACAAAGAAACAAATCATTTAAGCCTTAAAAAACTTCAGCAGAGGTAAAAATAGTGAAATATTTGTACTTAAAGTACAATAAAGAATTTAAAGAGAAATATTTGTCCTCAAAAAAAAAAAAAAGAAAGAAAAAAAAATTGTTACTTTAATTATTGCTGTCTCATAGTTAAAAAACAAAAAGAAAAAGAGAGAGAGAAAGATCAGGGACAACAGATCTATTCGAGTCCATTAGAAAAACTAATCACATCGAATATTTAACTTTTTTGAATTGTTGAAATACGATTCAATGAACAAATTAGAACTTTTCAAATTATAAATTAACCTGGAAAACATATTTTAACCAGGGTTGGCATTAAAAAACCCGCCCAAAAAAACCCGCCCAATAAAACCCAAAAAAACCCGCTTAAAAAAACCCAATAAAACCCTGGAAAATCTGGGTTTTATTGGGTTTTTTTAAAGATATTTAATAAGTTTATGAACTATTATAACCAACTTTAACATTATAACTATAATATTATTTACTAAAATAATTATTAACTATTTTTATTAACTTAATTATTATTAACTATTATTATTAACTATTATAACCAACAATAACAGCTATCAGAGCAGGTTTACTATTATTTGAATCATTATTTGGAAATACATTATTACAATTTTTATTCAAATATTTTTATCGATTGAGATTTTTATTACATAATGTTGTTCACCTCCCAATTCCAAGTTGAATTCAAATGAGTAGTAGTGACCAGAGAAGCCAACACAACAGTCGAGGAGGCTACCTTGTTGTGGTTACAACCCTCTCTCAACTTTTGCGGTAGTGGTGTTGTGGTAGAGCGCTCAATTCATAAGTGAGAGGTTCCGAGTTTGATCCCCACCACGTCCCTGGCAGTACCGCGCTCAACTCCTTTCTCCGCGCAGCGGCCTTGTTCGTCAAGGTTCATGTTTCGGAGTTATAGAGTTGAGAGAGGGTTATAACCACAAATAAGTAGCCTCCTCGCCTGTAGTGACCATAAGCTTTGAGGAGGTGAATTGATTTAAAGAAGAAAAAAAACTCTTTAACTCCTAAACACGAATCTTTATAAACAAGGCCGCTGCGCAGAGGAACAAGTTTGTTCATTTGAATTTCAAGTTCAAAGTTTAATTGAAACTTCAGTTACTACCTCCCATTCTCAAGCCTTCTTTTTCACATTTTCTCATTGACATTTTTAATTATATAAAATAATACTTTTAAATTTAAAATAAATCAATACATATAGATTAAGCGTGAAATTTTTTTTTCCTATTACAGTTTTAAATTATATTTAAAAATCTTTTTCAAAATAATTTGAAAAATTCTTGTTATAAATAATTAAACAACAATATATTAAATATATTTTAAATAAAGTTAAAGTAGAAAAAAACTAATTTTCAATATCAATAAACAAAAACACAAAAATTTTTTTTACAGAGACAAAATAAAAATTATACCCAAAAAAACCCAAATTTACCCAATAAAACCCAATAAAACCCACTGGGCCGGGTTTTTTTAAAAAAACCCGGGTTTTTGCCAACCCTGATTTTAACCAGCACAAATTTCCTAGCATGTATAATAATTTTACATGAGATATTATAGTATTATGTTTTATGCGATATTATAGTAATTTTACATGTGGTGTTATAGTAAAGCACTTGCTTCCTAATATACTAGCTTCAAGTTTAAACCTCTGCCCATGAAAATATGCCTCTATATATTCCTCTAAAAAGAACCACACTTAATTTGTTTTTCTGCGTAGCAGCCATGTTTGTCAAGATTTTCACAGTTAAAGGCTGAGAAGAGTATAACAACAACTGTGGAAAACAAGTAGCTTCCTCAACCTGATGTAGTGAGCCCCTAGGCCATGCATGGTTTAAGTCATCCATGTCCATGGGTAGGTCATTTTTTTTTTTTTTTTATGAATTTTTCTTATACAATTTAATATTTTTATTTCTTTATCTGAAAAAATTAATCTTATCAACCAACATAAAAAGAAACTAATCAAAATTTGAAATCACATTTAAAATCAAACTTTATAATTAGAACATCAACAACCATAAAATGTTGATAGCAAACCAGCAAACCACAACTATTGACATATTTCATATACCAACTTGTGGCTTGTCATTAATGTATGAAGTTATGAAAAAGTTTCTAAAAATTTAGATTTTTTGTTGATGACAAAAACTTCATATTAGGCAGTTCACTTTTGACTGGTAATGGTGTATTTCTTGTATTGCTAAAATAAACAAACTCTGACACTCAATAGTTTCAAGCTTTACGACAAAGCAAATTATAAACCAAAAGCTTTTGATCGTTTTGCTATTTTAGCTTTGCATTCATTCAGAAACTTCACAACAATGGTAAATATGCATATTGATCTGAATTAGACTTGCCAGTTACAGATTAACAACAAGCATAAACATTTTAAATGTTACCGAAAGACATGAATCGAGCAACCATACTAAAAGTTTGTAATAGATGATCTACTATACGCAATTGTTATTAAACTTACACTTTTATCATTAAAAATTTTAGAATTTATATAAGTTTGCAAAATGAAATTACAACCATTTATTAAGCAACCCTATTACCTCAACGTATAGAAAATCAGATGAAAAAAATATATATATATTAGTGATGTACCAATATTACTATTTAGGGCAATGACAATACCGATGGATGAGAAAAGGCCAATACCAATACCAATATTAATTAAGATGAATTTACTAATTATTAAAAATTGAAAAATATAAAACCATACAACTTTAAATCAGTACTGGTAAACAAATACTTGGACCCAAATCAAAGCCAAACAATTATTTTACAAGATATTAGAAAAACTCAGTTCAAAAAATATACATTTTAATTTTTTTTTTTATTATGAAAAAAAAACTTTCAAAAAAAATAAATACAATTTTAGAGCTTTTTATTTTAATTTTAAAAAAAGAAAATAATCATATGCAGTTTACTTAGAATTCTTTATTAATTTATTAGTAATTTAGATATCTAAATAACAATCATATGTTGTTTAGACATACAAATTATTTATATATAAATAAATTTTTTTTAGAATTATTTTGTTTTGTGATGTTTGATCCCCACCACACCCCTAGTAGCACAGCAATTAACTTGTTTCTACACGCAGCTGCATTGTTCATCAAGGTTTGTGTTTCTGAGTTATAAAGTTGAGAGTGGGTTGTAACCATAACTAAAGAAGGCTCCTCAATTGAAGTGGCCTTTGTGGTCTTAGGGAGGTGAATTGAAATAAAAAAAATTAAAAATATAGAAATATACTTGGTACTTGGCTATACTTAAATACATAAAATAAGGCTGAACTATATGCAAAGAAATTCTCTTCTAATCTGACTCTCGAATCTTATGGCCATTTTCTTCCTTCCATCCTAATTAAACAGGTTAACCCATTGTTAGACATTCAAATCATTTCAGCTTCCATTGCTTATAGTCATATCTTGATTAAACTCTTCTATGGCTTGTGGTCCAGACAATATTCCTGTCACAGTCTTACAAAATTGTTCTCCAGACCTCTCTTCAATTTTCTCTAAACTATTTAATAAGGACTTGACTGAATCTTGTTTTCTTGCTTGCTGGAAAATGGCATCTGTTGTTCTAATTTTTAAAAACTCTGGTAAACTTACTGACCCCTCCGATTATTATCCAATCAGTCTTCTTTCTGTTATTAGCAAGGTCTTTGAGTCTTAGATAAACAAATTTCTCACATTCCATCTTGAGTCAAATAACTTGTTGTCAGACAAATAACTGTTGTAGTACTGTCAACATTCCTATATTGATGAATGACAACCCTCTCACTGATTCCACTTCTTTACGTCTTCTTGGATTATCATTTACTACTGACTTTTTATGGAAACCATATATACAATCAATTGCTAAATTAGCATCTGCTAAGGTTGCATCTTTTTATCGTGCTCACCATTTTCTCTCTCCTGATTCCATTCCCTACCTCTACAAACCTATTACTCATCCCTGTATGGAATACTGTTATCATATTTGGGCTGGTTCTTCTAATGATGCTCTTTCTCCTCAAGATAAGGTTTAAAAACGCATTGTAAACAGATTTGGACCCGGTTTATCTGCTAAGCTTGAGCCTCTTTCCCATCATCCTAAAGTTGCATCTCTTTCTATTTTCTACAAATACTATCATCGTTGCTGCTCAAAGGAGCTTTTATCTTTCCATCAACTCATTCTCACTTGACTTGTAATTCATCAAAGTCTCATTCTTTGACTGTATCTGTTTCTTCATGCTTCAAAAACTTTTATTTGTCTAGCTTATTTCTATGCACTTCAACCCTTTGGAACTCTGTCCCATCTTCATGTTTTTCTGACTCATACAACCTTCAACTTTTTAAGTCTTTTGTCAACCGCTTTATTGCTCTAGAACTTTTTTTCTAGTAACTTCCAACTTGATAGTGGTTGCTTGAAGCCTTATTGGGAGTAAAAAAGAATTAAAAAAATATAGATAATAATGCTTAAATAGGTTACTTTTAAAGCTTTTGCCTTTAAACAAAGTCAAAATAAAAATTTATCCAAAAAATTCCAAGTAATGCACAAAGTTTAGTTTATTTATTATTTAATTATTATAATAATGCAGGATAAAAATATTAAAATGTCATCTATTGGAAAATTGGTAAAAAAGGCCGATGCCAATACCAGCTCCAATTGTGCAAAAAGTGCCCGATTATGCTGATGCCGATGCTAATTAATTGTTACATCACTAATATATATGAATTTAACACAATATTAAAGTCAGGTTTTAAACTTTTCTACCACTCTAATTTAAATTTATTGCATACTAAGAACCATCAACTTTATTTGGTTCAACAAGCAAAATTGTTAGCTTTTATTAATAAACACCTTTATATTAACCATAATTGCATAACATTTTTACCCCAACACTATAAAATATTTTTTAACAATACTATAAAAAAACAAGAATTTAAAACTTGTCAGAACTTAAAAAAAACATAATAAATAAGATTTTTGTTATGTACATAAAATATGCAGAATACAAAAATCAAAAATAATTTTATCACAAGACTCCATATCTTCAATTGGTCGAGTCTAGAATCGGTACCTTGTACCAGCTTTTGTGCTTTATTTAGGTCAAGTCTACTGGCGCAATAACCATCTTTGTACACATCCTGTTTAAGCATTGCCTAAAAATCCTCTATAGCACGAGCTTCTTGCAAGTTTTCTGGATTGTTCTTGTTTTGAACAAATGATAACTTCTGGGTTTTCATCCAATTTCTTAACGCATTAGCACAGTGAAATTTTGCCAAATCAGGCTAATTGATGTACTTGGTGTTTCAATAATATTATTCAATAATATTATTCAATAATATATAAATAAAAGGTTTAAAAGAAAGTTTTCTTCAAATTTTGTGATGCCATAATACTTATCAATATTGTAACTAATCCTTTATATGCTATGTAACTGAATTCAAATATTAGATTTATACCAATGTAACAAATATTTTATTGTAATTCTTTCATATTTCTTTAATATGATTTACCTATTTAGTTTTTTTCTAGTAATTAATATTAAAACCCTCAGTTACATGTTGACACTCAGTTACATGTTGGCCCTCAGTTACATATTAACCTTCAGTTACATATTGATCAAAGTATTTGAATATATTTTAGTACTTTACTAAAATACATTATTATTGAACACAGATAAGAATCTACTAATATATATTTAAATATATATATAACACCTGTTCCATAAAGTTTAAGACTAGCTTTAATTAGCAATAATAAACTAGTAAGTTTGATAAAATAATTTGGTATCAAATTAAAGCTCTATATTTCCTCTGTCTAGTATAGAAATTGTCTTATTATTTTTTGTTTAGATAGTAATTTAGAATGCCAAATTAAAAAGTCTTAAATAGTCCTGTGCACAACTTTTAACGAAAAAAGCATTAAGATGGAAAACATATTGTTTGGAACAAAATGAAAGTTACTCAAAAGCTACAATTTATAGATTTTTATAGAACAGTTAAGGTCAGAATAAACCATTGGGTCAGAAAGTTGAAAATGGAAGAAGCCAGGGAGAGGTTTTTCACTTTTAAAGGCTGCTTGAAGGCTTAATTGTTGCAAAAACACAATGGGATAATTCCTAAAGTGCTTTAAAAAGCCTATTCTTTGTTATATAAAAAAAAGAACCCAGGCAGAACTCCTAAACAGAGACTTTGAGGTCATTGAAAATGTGGTTGACTCTAATTAAAATAGTGTAACTGAATTTATTATTGACGATAAGTCTTACTTTGTTAAACAGCACATGGCTGGTAATAATACATACTTTTCAAATGATAAGTATTTGACACCAGATATGTTACTTTAGTTATATGTTACTTTATCTTTTATCTTAATTTATAATCTTATAATCTTTTAGTTATCTTAATTAAGTTAGTTAATCTTATTAAGTCAAAAGATTTTGACTTACTTTGCATACTTAATTGCATACTTTATATTAAAAATGAAAGATTGTACCTAGCAGATACTCCAATAACAAACATGCTAATACCAGCTTCCTTAACACGCTTTGCGGCATAATAGACATCAATTTCACCATTTGAGTAACCATCAGTCAATAAAATTCCAATCTAAAAATAAAATTTTTAAATTAATTATTAAATTTTAGTTTAAGAAAGACTTTTAATTTCTAAAATTAAAAACTTCAAATTTTCAAGATTTTCAATTTATCATAACGAGACAAACTTTAAAAAAATTTAATTTGTCATATCAAAACAAACATTTAATTTGTCATATTGTGACAAACTTTAAAGATATTTAACATGTGATATCAAGACAAAGCTTCAAGATATTTAACTTGTCATATCAAAATAAACTTTCAAGACATTTAATTTGTCATAACAAGATAATCTTTCAAGATATTTAATTTGTCATATCAAAACAATCTAAGATATTTAATTGTCATATCAAGACAAACTTTCAAGACATTTAATTTGTCCTATCAAATCAACCTTTAAGTCGTTTAGTTAATTATACTAGTAGTGATATCACACCTGTCTGTAAAGTGCGACATATTTTTTTTTTTAACTCTACGGATTTTTGCCCCCACCCTCTACTATGTCATGAAAAAAAAAAAATAATCAAATCTAATTTGTCAGCAATGTCAGTAAAAACAATTAATCATATAATGAGGTCGAAAATATCAGTAAAAAAAAAAAGATAAATCTTAAAAAAATTTGGCTTTACCATTTTTCAAATTACTCAAAAAATGAATTAAAAGTCTCAAAATTTATTAGAAGTGTGAGTCAGAAAAGCTCTGGTTGTTCCTAAAAGTTAATTTTTTGAAACTAGACGTGTTGTTACCAAGGTTACCTGAAAAAATAAGTTAAGTCAGTGATAAACATTTGAGAAATTTTTTAAGAATAATGGGAAACAACAATAACAATGAAAAGATAATACTCAAGTGAATGAAATACTTCTAAAATAGTAACTTATATACAATCTCAAGTCAAAAAACATTTAATTATGCACTTAAGAAGTTCCCAAATTATCTTCAAAACACTTACAATCCCCTTTTTTAAACAATTTTATTTCTAACAAAGCTGCAAGTAATCACTATTCTTAGGTCAAGTCAGAATAATTTAGGACAACTAAGATCAGGTTAGATCAGAATAACCATGATTACACTGCTAGTAGTAACATGCAACTCAGTACAACATGACCTGTTTGACCTGCTTGCATGATCAACATGACCTGGTACATTGTAAGGTTTAATTATGCACTTAAGAAGTTCCTAAATTATCTTCAAAACACTTACAATCCCCTTTTTAAACAATTTTATTTCTAACAAGGCTGCAAGTAATCACTATTCTTAGGTCAAGTCAGAATAATTTAGGACAACTGAGATCAGGTTAGATCAGAATAACCATGATTACACTGCTAGTAGTAACATGCAGCTCAGTACAACATAACCTGTTTGACTTGCTTGCATGATCAACATGACCTTGTACATTTGGTAAGGTTTTTTCAAGCAAATACTATGAGAAGGTAAATTTTTTTATGAGAAGGTAAACTTTTTTAAAATACTTCTTAAAAAAACACCTTGAAGCTCATGGTTGAGTAAAGGCTAGAGGCTAGGTGTTCCAATAAAAAAAAACTTAGGTGATGTCAACTGCATCCAAACACTGTATTTTCTTAAAAAGCTTGTACTTTATCTTACTCTAATAAGCTGTCATAGATATAAAAATATGTAACATTGTTATATGCCTAGGACGATGGTGGATCTTCTTGACTCTTTTTTTTTTGTCTCCTTGTAAATGACTATGCAACTGTTTCTGCTAATGAAAGTTTTTGTAGCTTTAATTATTTAAAAACTTTGGCATATAAAATTCGCCGAATGGTCACACACGAGCAGTGAACACTCGAGGGAAGAAATGAAGTACATTAGAATAAAGAAGAATTATTTATCGAACGAAGCATATTTTGACAGTTGTCAAGACAAAAATAAAGATTAATAGAGGAAAATTTCAAAACAAATAAGGCAGACAACGTATCCAAGCAGTACTCACAATAATAATAACAAAAAATTGTTTCATTAAAAACTAATACGAACGAAGATATACAACAAATATATAACCAAAATAAAAAATTTAAAAAACCAAAAAATTGATAAACAAAAAACTTAAAAAACCAAAAAATTAATTAACAAAAACAAAAAATATGCATATAACAATATAAGGCCTCAGAATGGAAAAAGAACATTAATGCTAATGTGTAAACATAATTAATGAAGTGATAAAGTAATAAACATCTCCTCAGAGTCGCGTCTATTATTACAGGCTTTTCGATGAGGATCAGCACTTATAACTAGTTTATCCCATTAGACAAACGTGATTGCCACTTGCGCTTTACCCCGCGACTTACGCGTTATCCATACTGCAGTAAAAAACTCTAAAACTGGCTTTAGTTTTAAGGCTAATTGGAAGTGAAGCTTTCTGAACACTGTGATATCTCTCTATGGCTTATAGAGAGAACCAGCATCAGACTTTATCAGCTTTTGATAAAACCTAGGATGCTGAGTTTTACCATGTTTTTTACATATTTTTTATTTATTTAGTGTTTTACATATTTTTTATTTATTTAGTGTTTTACATATTTTTTATTTATTTAGTGTTTTACATATTTTTTATTTATTTAGTGTTTTACATATTTTTTATTTATTTAGTGTTTTACATATTTTTTATTTATTTAGTGTTTTACATATTTTTTATTTATTTAGTGTTTTACATACTTTTCATATCTGGAAAAATTTATAAAATAAATGAACCAATTTTTTTATAATTGCAGTGTTGAAATAGTCCTTGATGGAAAAAACTGCCCTTCATTTTCAGTAACTTTTGCTAAGGTTCTATCCTTAGTTCTATTTTGTTTTTTTAATAATCTTCTGGACTATCTTACTTCTAAATCAACTCTAATTGCTAATGATACAGTTATACAATCCATTCTTATAAAAAGTTATCACTTGATTTCTTTGAACAGGCAGCCTTGAATGTGATTACTTTTCTGATTAACAAAAAATACTTTTTAATAATTTTAACAAAAAGGATTGAATAAAAATTCAATTAAATAATTAAACAATATATCTATTAGGGCATAACTGATTGGCATTTTTCTGCCAACCCCGAATTCCGGAATTTTTGATTTGGTATTTGCTGATTTCAGATATGATTCGGATATTTAAGTTACATTATTACATTTGTAATTTTTAATAAAATATTAATCGCAGATGTTGTCTTGTCTTTGTTTATAGGTCGCTAGAAGTCTAGAAATTCGAATGATGAAAAATTGTCAAGAAGCCAAGAGTGAAGCAATCACTGTCTCCAATCTGTATTACTGGAAATGTCATATCATTAATCGACGGTTATTAAATTAAAGTTGTTGTTTAACATTGCTGTTTGTTGAATGTTGATTCCACGTGGTTATTGAAACTTGAACAGTAGTTCAATGTTAAAATTGAATATGTTGGCTTTATATTTATACTGTATTAAACTATTAAACAGTTGAGCTATTAACAACAAAGTTTTATAAAAGATATTTTTTTTGAATTATTTAATTACACAATTATTTGTATAATATATATTATTAATGATATTATAAATTTATAAAATCATTATTTATTTATTATATTATTGGAAATATGAATAACAGAAACAGTTAATTGTCTAATGACAAATATGTTCGACATTCTTAATAATTAACAATTAATAACTAACAAACTACCTTCAGTGTCAGTTGAAAGTTTGAAACTCAAAATCAAAAAGCCTTTAAACGTTAGTAGGATTCAAACCTTTAACAAATTAACACCTTAAAGTGCCGACAAAAGTTGTGTTCATATTAAAAATAATGATAAAAGAAAATATTTGGGCGGATTTTTTTAAAGTAAAACAAAATAATAAATGTATACCAAGTAAAACAAACTTTGTTGTTTTACTCAAAGCCTGCCGTCTCCATGTTAACAAATCTCTTAAAGTCTTTAAAATATATGCCACAATCTACAGACTTAATAATTTAGCCAAGCGTGTTTAATTCCAAAGATATTTTGTAAATGATGTCATTGTAGGATTTGTTTTACTTGTTTTTTAAAATAAATGTTTATAATCAATCGTATGACTTTTCCATAAATTTTATAGGAAGCTAAACAAAAGAATGTTTTTTTATAGAGCGCGAGAACCAAATAAAATTAAGATTTTTATATTAAAATATAATAAATATAATAAATATTCTCTTAAATATAATAAATATTCAAAAAAGATGTTGATAACCTTATTATATATTCTGAATCTTTATTCTTTTTATGTAAATAATGTTAACTTTTTTTCTAGTTTATCTAAGCCATTTATCACTATGACCTTTTTATTATCCTATCGAAATGACTTTTTACAAATTCTTAAACTTTTATTAATAAAGAATTTTAGTAAAGGACATCATTTATTGGAGATATTTGCTGAATTCACAAATTTTTATTATTATTATTATTATTATTATTATTATTGTACCGCAACAAGCTATAGCTTTAGGGCTGTTCAGTATGCTAATTTGTTTTTAGAACATATCATATTGTGGTTCAAAAATATTTTTTACTAAATTTTATTATTTCCCCTAAAGGTCTCTCAAAGCCCCCAAACACTTGATAGGTCCATAATATTATTTAAAAAAATTATTTAAAAATATGTCAACTTGGTACTCAAAAGAAGCAAAATTTTATAAAAAATTTAAAAAATTAGATTCATTTTTTATAAAAAACAACTTTAAAAAACTTATAATTAAAAATGTTGTGAATATTATCTTTTTTCTATTTTTCGTTTTAAGACTAGTTTTTATTCAAAAAAACCTAAAATTGTTATTTTTATAAAAAATATTTTTTGTTTTTAAAATTTTTAATTAATTTTGCTTCTTTTGAGTGTTAGGTTGACATATTTTTTAATAATTTTTTTTTTTTAATAATATTAGAGACCTGTCAAATGTTTGGAGGCTTTGAGGGACCTTCAGGGCAAATAATAAAACTTTGTAAAAAATATTTTTGAACCAAAATATGATAGTCGAATGGGAAAAATTTCAATTAGCTATGTTTTCAAAACAAATTAGCATACAGAACAGCCCTACTATAGCTTGTATAACCAATTCTGGTTTTGGCAGCCTACATAAAAATTTACAAATTATTTTAAAATAAGTTAGTTAAATGGGAATAAAGCCAATTTCATCGTTAACCATCTTCAAAGTTTTCCGATTTGAAAAACTTATCCAATCTTGCTTTGAAACTATTTAATTTAGAAATTGTGTTGATCTGGTTGTTTCTCATTTTCTCAGCTTCAATACAAATTTTCGTGGGCAGTGATGCTTTCACATTATCCTGTTTATCTGAATTAAAAACCAAAAGTTTGTATGTTAGATTGAGAACTGTTGCAAGTGCACAATTCGTATTTCTTCCTGCCTTAGCATAATGTGCACATAGATCATCCATTATGTCTGAATGCATTGTGCTTATTCCAACATCATCACCAACTTTTACAGGTTTCATCAGTTGCAAGCAAAACACAGGCGCTAGGGATGATCATCCCAACACTTGCAGACGCCAAACTGCCATTTTTAGTTTCTTGTTCAAAAGGTTTTAACATTAATAAAATCCTCTCCATCAAATTCCATTCATTTGGAGATAAGTTTTTGACTTCATCATTGTCTTAAGAGTAGCGGTCGTCTGATTTAAACAAAGATTAAATTAAAATTAAAATTAAAAAGATTAAAATTAAACACAATCATTAAAAGATATTGTAAATCGATCACTATAAGACTGGTTTTACTTCATTAAAAATTTTTTTTTGCAAAAGATCCCTTTTCTATAGACTTTAAATAATTTGTTGTCTATAAATTTAAATGTGCAGGCTGTAAATCTGATTATATTGCCAAAACTACTCACCATTTAAACACACAAATTTTAAAAACAGTTTTAAACATATTCATTCAAATGAAAGTTGTTTTAATAGTTTTAATCATGCTAGTTTTTCAAATTTGGATTCGGCCTCCAACAAATTATATTAAAACTCAAAGAAAGAATGTACTTAGAGTGGGAAAAACCCACTGTTAATAAGCAAATGAACCATGTAAAAATGACACTTTCAATCTAGTTCCTTTTAACATAACAGGTTCTTTTATTGTTTTTAAAACATTTATTAAATTTTTTAATTGCATTTTTATTGTATTTTATATTATAAGATCTCCATAAGTTCAACTTGATTTGACTAATTTATTTAAGCATTTTAACATATATTTTAACTGATGATGGCTATGATATAATCAAACCATGTATTTTATAAATTAAATGATTTTAACAAAATTTAAATAAAAATAAAAAATTAAATTATTAAATTAAATTAAATAAATAATAAAAATAAAAAAATTGTCTTATTAAAAGATATATCAACCCTCGGAATTAGGGTTGGCACTCAACAATGCTGACCAAACTGCGGTTTGAGGTGGGCAATTTTTTGCTGACCTCGTTTATATGTTGTATGGTAAAACTTTTCTATTGAATAATTTTTGTCGACCTGATACCGACCTATAAAAGACTAAGGATGCAGATATGCCAATATAATAAATTAGACTTTGACACGCATTTCACCCTTCACTCTTCACTCTATTGGTTTTCTCTTTGTTCTATATCGCTCTCCTTCATCTCAAGGTTGTACACTTTTCCATGTTATTTCTGATCAAATTGATCAAGGCCTTTTTCTTTATCCTTCAGCCAATATCGTTGTTGTTAGTGACTATAATGCTCATCACACTGAATGACTTGGCTTTAGTGTCACTGACTCTGCAGGCGTTAAGGCCCACAACTACTGCCTTTCTCAATCTCTAACACAAATAATCAACTTTCTGACTCGCTTTCCAGACAATCTGAATTATTTACCTTTTCTACTCAACTTATGCCTTGTTTCTAATCCTAGTCAGTGCTCAGTTTCTCCAAATTCACTGTTAGGTGTCTCTGATCACGATTTGATCTCTCTGAAACATTTATCTCATTCTTCTTCATCATTGGAATCCCCTTTCATTGTACTTCTTACAATTACCTTAAAGTTGACTGGGACCCTTTTCATGATTTTCTTCCTAATTTTATCTTGGAAAAAATCTTTCGTCTTCCTGCTTACAAATGTGCTTCTTATATAACTTCTTGGACTCAGGCAGTCATGCAGAAGTGTTCTCTGGAGCCGTCGTCTATACTTTCAAAACTATTTAAAAAGTGCTTATCAGAGTCTTGTTTTACACCCAGCTGGAAAGCGGCATCTATTATCCCTATTTTCTAAAATTCTGGAGAGCAATCTGATTCATCTAACTACCGTCCCATTAGTCCTCTTTCTATCATAAGCAAGTTTTTTGAGCCTTTAATTAACAAACACTTAATCTCCCATCTTGAATCTAATAACTTACTTTCTGATCATCAATATGGATTTTGATCATCTTGTTTTATGGCCGATTGGCTTACAGTAATAACCAATAGGTTTTATCATGCATTAGATAGATATGGAGAGGCTAAGGCTATCGCTCTTGACATTTCTAATGCGTTTGATAAAGTTTGGCATGCTGGTCTTCTCCATAAGCTTTCTTTTTACTGTATATCTGGAAACATCTTTAAGATTATTGAATTCTTCCTTTCCAATTATAGTATAAAAGTTGTTCTTGATGGACTTTTCTTCATATACTGTAACTTCAGGGATTCCTCAAGGTTCTATCCTTAGCTATATACTCTTTTAAATTTACATTAACGATCTCCCGGAAATTCTCACATCTAAGGTGGTATTGTTTGCTGATGGTACTACCATTTATACTTGTCTTGATAAGAAGCCAATACCCTCTGATTGCTTTGATGTAGCATTTAAACTTGAACATGCTCTCACCTTTACTACAGCATGAAGCTTTCAATGGTTGGTAAACTTAAACTCAGATAAAACTCAATTTTTTTTCAGCAATTTGTTATCACAATAATCTAGATCTTCCTATATTTATGAATGATAATGTACTTGATGAGTCATCTACCTTTCATTTTCTAGGATCAACTCTTACTTTTGATTTTTTTTGGAAACTATTTATCAAATTGATTGCAAAATTAGCATCTGATAAGGTTGCATCTCTTAATTATGCTCGCCACTTTTATACTCAGGATTCAATTTTAAAAACTAGATAAATTTTTGGAGCCTAAGTGCTCCATAAATTCTTATTTATCTAGTTTTTATCCTCAAACATCAGTTCTTTGGAATTTGCTACTTTCATCTTGTTTTCCTGATTCATATAATTTGCTATCTGTTTAAGTCGTCTGTTAATCATTATCTTGCTCTATAAACTTTATCTTTTCTCCAGTAACTTTCAAATCCAAAGTTAAATTAAAAAGAAATTAAAAAAATTAAAATTTTCTCTTATGGAATAATTGTATTTTAGCATACAATACTGAAACACAAAAATAAAAAAAACTGAAGTTCTCAAAACAATCAGCATCGGCCAATGGTTACCAAGTCAGATGCTTATGCCAATGCATTGGCTGAATGGTCAATACATTGGCAAGCCGATGCATTGGTGCACCCCTAATAACTATTACTATTTACTGTCATACAAATCTGGTGACATAATAAGTGTTATATCTGATGATAAAAAGTGATATATCTAGTGATATAACAAGTAATTTAGTGACATGAAATATGATATTGTGACATAAAAAGTAACCTGGTGATATAAAATGTGATCTGGTGATATAAAAAAAAAAAAAAAAAAAGAACGAAAGATTAGGTTTTGAAACAACCAAACCTAAGCTTACAACAAAAAGAAGAAGAAAAAGAAAAATGAAAATCAATAAAAAAAATTTAAAACTAAAATTTTAATGAAAATCACCTTTGGTATAGATTTATCGCTTCTCATGCCACTTTTTTCAGTATAAATCTTATCCACTAAAGTTGTTAAGGCATCACCTGTTGAAGTGATTGATCTCTGGTACTTTACTTTACTGATAGCTTCCTTCATAGCTGGTTTATTTTGCTTTTCATTAAGCCGAAATTCAACATAAACCTAAAATATATTTATTGGTTTAAGTGTATTGTTTTTAGTTTTATTATTTTTTTTTTCATCTTTCTCATCTTTCATTCATCTTTCTCATTTATGTTGTAATGGAAAATTATAAATATTCAATGTTACATTATTAAATGTATAATAATAGAATATATTTAGTAAAATAAAACAAAAAATTTTAACTTTATAAACTACATTATAATAAAAATTATAATGTACACTATATTATAACAAAACTTTTTATATTTATGAAAGTCACATAAATAAACTTTTTTAATTTACAGCTTAATGTATAGAATAATTTAAAATAATTAAGCTGTAAATTAAAAAAGTATATGTATATATATATATGTATATATATATATATATATATATATATATATATATATATATATATATATATATATATATATATGTATATATATATATATATATATATATATATATATATATATATATATATAATTACATATATATATACATACATATATATATATATTTATATATATATAATATATACATATATATATATATATATATATATATATATATATATATATATATATATATATATATATATATACAAGGCCTGCGCGATAGGGGTGTGTGGGGGGGTGTGACCCCCCCCCCCATCAATGATTTTTAGTCGGCAAACTGGACCCTTAGTCGGTAAATCGGACCTTTTTAGACTAGTTAGTCGGCAAATGTCGACCCTTTCGATATAGGTTAGACATTCGGCAAATGTCGTAATGACAGTCGGCAAATTTTGGAAAACGAGGACCTTTTTTTTTTTTTTTTAGTCGGCAAAAGTTGTAATGGCACCCCCCACGTGACACCTACTCGCGCCAGCCCTGTATATATATATATATTTATATATATATATATATATATATTTATATATATATATATATATAAATATATATATATATATATAAATATATATATATATATATATATATATATATATATATATATATATATACATATATATATATATATATATATATATATATATATATATATATATATATATATATATATATATATATATATATATAGGCCCTTGAAATTATTGACTATTAGAGTAAATAGTGTGCAATGTATTAATTTTCATGAAAGGTTTATGAAGTTGCTATTCAACTTATCTTGGTGAGTAATTTAGTCAAAATCATAAGTGTGTAATAACTAATGCTCAGTTACAGAACTTTTCCACATATTTACAATGTTACTTGCTTTTTGAATAATATAAATGCCTACGTATCATCTTCAGTCCAATTGTCTGCAAAACCACATCATCATATTCATTCAGCCTTTGCATAAGCAAAATGTCATTGATTGGCGCATCAATAGCAATTCTGCTGGTGAACCATGATTGGAGATATACACAGACAACAAATCTATTAAATCGCTTGATGCCCTAGAGTTCTTGTGCCGTTAGCTTGAGAACATCTTTATTACTGTCAAACAGAAGTTCCATCTAAAAAGAGTCGATAGTCTTTGCCATCCAGCGTGCTCAGTATTGTGGTGTTGGTCTGCATACCAAGCATTGCACCAGCAAGGCAAAGAAGCTCTAGACAGTTAAATCTTTCAAGATTTAACTGTCTTTCAATAAAAGTTTTTAGGTCATCATGATCAAAAATAAAATGAGCTTGGTAATCTATTGGAATGTGATGAATTGCAGACCACTTATCACAAAATATCTTGAAGATGAGTATATCAGACCCAGTTGAAGGTCGAAAACGCACGCCAAATGCATCTTAAAGTAGGACTTCAAGCATGTGGTGTCTGCGTACCAACCATAGCAGATTATGTCTAACAGCAACATCCAACAGTGTGCAAGCTCCTTTGTGTTTGCCTGCATTTGATACAGCCGTGTCAAAGCACACACCAATAATAGGATTTTCACATTTCCATGACACCAACAATTCATAAACTGCTTCTGCTGCAGTCTGACCAGAGCCAGAGGTCAATTTTGGCACTCTTAGGAGCTTGATACTGCCATCAACAAGGGACGAGATCAAAATAGGCAAGCGGTCCACCTGATTAGTGTCATTACCAGTTAAATCAGACATCAAGTTGTGAGGCTGCTCAACAAATTAAGTCATTCTTAATTTGTTGAGCAGCCTCATAACGTAAATGGTGACGCTTCTGATGAACTGTGCTCTTTGACAGAACTGCAGATGATGTTGAACATCCTGCTTCATTCACCATGGAAGCTAGAATCATGGCTGATGTTCGAATGCTGAGGTTCGTCCTATTAAGAACTGCAGCCACCTTTGGTGAAAGAACATCTTGAAAATTTCTTTTCTTAGCAGTACAGCTTCTGCTTGGCATGGTAACTACAAAACCCTCATTGTTATCTTCCGACAAGCTGTTTCCACTGTCTATCTTGCTGCACAATCCATCTCCTTACTTGATGTGGTTGCTGCTGCCTCTGATGCAACTTTTTTGGAAAACTGGTCCTGACGTTTTACAAAGCGCTTCTTTTAAACCAAGAGTTTTCTGTCAACTGGTCCAATACAACAAGTTCTAGACTCTTGTTGCAATTTTAAAAACAATCTTTCTCATTACTGATTAGCTGAGCTGCATTCGCATGACTAATATCAAACAGGTTACCAAGTTTTTAAGTGTTTTGTTTTTGATTCTGTTTATCCTTCTCATTACTCCTAGCCCGGGAGATCATCAAACGTTGTTGCTCACTATACAGATCTTAGATTATCTGACTGTGTTGCTTCTGACGAATGGGTAGCTGCAACTTTGTCCAGAATGGCATTATTTGGTCATGCACTGTCGGCACCAGGCAACTTCTTTACAAAGTGAAAAAAAAAATTCTTCATAACACGTCCAGCTGGAAGATGTGCCCCTGTGATTGTCTCAGAAGGATGCTCTATCAACCAAATACTGTCTTTGTTTCATGTCACTCTACTCTTTTGCATCTTTACTGATCTTACTGTAAAAAAAATAAAAATAATTAAAGTTATATTAAAAAAATTTTTACATACTATAATTAAGATTAGTATATTATTGATGTGGCTCTGAGAATGAACCATAGTAATAAAAAAATTGTTCATTTGATGGTTTATTCTTAAAACAGGTTATGCTAGAAATCTCAACAAAAACTTAACTAAACTCAATACAATTTTTAAGAATATTTTTTGAACCAATAGAATTAGTTTGTTCGTAGATTTGGCTGGTTTTTAGTGTTGCAAATACATGTTGTTTTTTTTAATAAGCATAACGTTTATAAGCATATGGAGGCTCAGATTTGGATAAAAAATAAGTATATGTAAGCATATTCCTGAGCCTCGATAAACCATTTAAAAAATTCAAATTTCATTTACTTTATTATTTCAATTATTTCAAATTTTATTTATTTCAATATTTTATGGATAACATTTGTATATAGTATATATTTTTTATTTTTTATTATAGTGTACTAAAGTCGACTTTTTATTTTTCTTATAACCATTAGTAACGCACACATTTTTAGAAAGTATTGAAATAAGCATATTTTATTATAAATATGCTTCAGTTTAAGCATATTTTCGAGCCTCTTTTAACTTTTTGCTGAAGCATATCCGAGCCTGTTTCAAAAATTTCATATGCTTATAAAAAAAAAAACATGTATTCTTATTCTTCGGCACCAAGATGTTTGATTGTCAATGTCAATGTTAGATTGGGTCTTTAATTGATGTTCATTAACAATTTATGAAAATTTTAACCAGAAAGTAGGGGGGAAATCAGTTAGGTGTTTTTGCTATTCATGCTGTGCCCAATTTTGTTGGTTATGAGGTTTTTCTAACAATATTAGTGAAATGTTTGAATTTAGAGGGCATTGTTTTGCGTTTCTCATCGACAATATTCTAAATCAGGAAAGTAGGCTACAATCAGTCAGATCAGGTTTATCTTGCTACTGGTAACATGTAACCCAGTACAATCTGCTTTATTTCTTTCTGCCTTGTAGGATATGCCTTTTTACGCAATGGTTAGGAGATGCAAACTCCGACATAAAACACCCCCTGCCTTGGGGCTCTTGGTCAAGTAAAGGCTAGAAATGGTGTCTCGATAAAAATACTCATCTTGGGCAGATGTTAAATGCATCCGGCTGCTGTCTTGTAGAAGGCCTCTTAGGCAAAGACTTAAGGGATAAACAGATTCTATCGGTTGACCAGCCTCGCACCCCTTCTCCATCTATTAGGCTGGCGCAGATGTATTTTTAATACATTGTTTCCAGTTTAGGATGTTGAACGCTGGATCTTCTTGACTCAATGCATGGGTTTTGCTTGTATCTCTGTTTTTATGACTAGGCAACTTATTCTATTATCTTCAAATAAGGGTACAGCTCTAAAACTCAGTTTTATGGTTCTGAAGCCGGCTGGTAGTCAGGTTTCCCGAACTCTGTGGTAGCTCTCAGAGAGGCTGATTCCATCAACAGCTGAAAAATATCAGAGTACTTACATTGTCATGTTGCGCATGGATAGTGTCCCTGTTTTTACTTTTGGTGTGCGTTGCCATGGCCACATTGGAGCCCTTTGTTACGGCTTAGGGTTTATTAGTAGAAATGAGGCAATTGCTTGGGCTATAAAACAATGTACTGAGTACTATCTATGTTTCGAGTCAAGTTCTTTAACAAATTTAAAAATGAATAAAGTAACAAAAACTATAAAACACAAAAAACCACAGTCATCACCAAGTTCGCTAAACCTATCATTCACCAATATTTGTGGTCTTCGAAGTAACTTTTCTTCTGTTGAGTCTTATCTCTTGCAAAGTTCACCAGACCAACTTGCTCTTTGTGAGACTGATTTGAATTCAGCTGTCTCATCTTGTGATCTTAATGTTGATGGTTATCTTCCTTTAATTCGTAAAGACTCCAATAGTCACATGCTTGGCCTAGGCATTTACATTCGTAAGAATTTACCCATTTGTCGGGAAACCAGGTTTGAATCCACAGACTGCTTTTTTATGTGCTTTCGTTTAGCACCACTTCACTCTATTACTTTTCTCTTTGTTCTATATCGCTCTCCTTCATCTCAAGACTGCACTCTTCTTGATGTTATTTCTGATTATATTGACTAAGCCCTCATTTTTTAACCATCATCCAATATTGCTGTTGTCGGTGACTTTAATGTTCATCACACTGAATGGCTTGGCTCTAGTGTCAGTGACTCTTTAGGCATTAAGGCCCAAAACTTTTGTCTTTCTCAATCCCTAACTCAAATAGTCAACTTTCCAATTGGCTTTCTAGACAACCCGAATCATTTACCTTCTCTACTCGACTTATGTCTTGTTTCTAATCCTCGTCAGTGCTCAGTTTCTTCACACTCACCCTTAGGTGCCTCTGATCATGGTTTGGTCTCTCTAAAACTATTATCTCATTCTTCTTTACCATCAGAATCTCCCTATCATTGTACATCTTACAACTACCTGAAAGCTGACTGGGACTCTTTTCGTGATTTTCTTCGCGATGGCCTCTGGGTAGAAATCTTTCGTCTTCCTGTTGACAAATGTGCATCTTACATAACTTTGTGGATTCAGGCTGGCATGGAATCTTTTATTCCCTCTCGACGATTCCAGGTCAAGCCTCACTGAACAAATGACTTTAAGAAGTCATGTTTCAGATATTTTACACTGTACGGGTTTTCCACACACGCTTTTTGACAAACACCAACATAGTCAGTTAACAAAAAAATTTTATTATTCCTCAAACAATGTTCTATTGTACTGTTTATTTAATCTACTTCCACCTGGATGTGTACTTTTTTTAAGTAGTGTTGCTATATCAACACATTATGCTCAATTGCAATAGCTAACAAGGCATTTGATACCAATGCATTCCGGTTTTGATAGCAGTAGCTATCACTGTACAAAATTAGACTAGTACACAAAGGGTTTGAACTGATAAAGTTTTGCAAATGGTCCGTTATTATACTTGCAAATATGTCTCCGTCTAAACCACCTTCACTTTCATTCCACAAGTAACACGTAACATTCCCATTAGTATCATTGTATACCATAAAGTTATGAACGCATAGTTTGGTCTGGTAGTAGATTGCACTTGCTTTCGGTAAGAGAGCCATTTTGATGGCTTGTACATCCATAGTGAACATTGCAAAGTTATCCAGATTTGCTATCGAGTCGGCTTTATCAATGGCTTTTTGACTTCATGCCTCCTCTTTATACTGTTGATGTAAGTTGTATACTTCATCGGAAATGTGACCTAAAGAGTGTGATGTGCAAATATCACATTAATTTTTTTTTGGCCTGTATATAGTTAGGTTTAGTCTTTCAAATTTGACAGCTACTATTATCCTAGAGAGCAGTATCATTGTGGCATTTTCTCTTTATACAACTGTACATACAAACAGTACAAATTCATTGCAGACATTTTTGATGGTTCAATAAAAAGTTTGTCAGTTGTAGCTCTACAGTAGTGAGATGGAAGAGTTGGTAAACTTTTCAAAAAATGTAACCAGAAATTCCTTTCTCTCATCATTAGCAGAGGTATTGGCTCTTGATTGGTTGTCAAGGGTGCATCAACATGTGAGATAGCCATGCAATTGATTGAGGATGGATTATTATCAACAGACAAGATGGTTACGCTATTGGTTGAGAATCTAGCTTCAGTAACAAAGACAGCGATAAATCTTAAACATTTGATTCATCATTATCTAATGATTCTGATGATGATTCTGATTCACAATCATCAGAGCAGTTCGAACCAGAATCTTGATGCTCACTCAAATTAGCGGATTCATTTATATCATTCACTGCAATAGTTTCAAAATTGGAAATATTATATGATGAAACCACACTAATGTTGTTATTTTTCGTCGAACCAAAACATTCATCGAACATCTCTATATTTATTAAATTTATCGCATTATTCTCATCTACATTATCAAACACAATTTCCATTAATGACGAACCTAATGTGATGTTGTCCGGGACTGCATCTACTTTGTTATCAATACTGTCAATTGTTTCAGGATCTGTATCTGCAGTTGATGATGCAAAGTATGCGCATTACAACGAATTTTCATCACGTTAATTATTAACAAAATGTTAAATTTAAAAAAAAGGCTACTTATTTGTGGTTATAACCCTCTCTTAACTCTATAACTCCGAAACACGAACCTTGACAAACAAGGTCGTTGCGCGGAGAAACAAGTTGAGCGTTGTACTAACAGGGACGTGGTGGGGATCGAACTCGGAACCTCTCGCTTATGAAGCAAGCACTTCATAAGCGAGAGGTTCCGAGTTACTACACTACACCACTACTGCATAAATATCAATTCATTGAAATAAAAATTAGTCAAATTAGTCAAATGCACTGCGAGTAGGTTTCAACTCACCTTTGGAGCCGTTATTAGATAGGTTAGATAGTTATTAGATAGCACCTTTATTAGATAGCACCTAGTTATTAGATAGCACCGTTATTAGATAGCACCTTTGGAGCCGTTATTAGATGTCCTACAATTTTATCTCAATATTTTTACAGTTAAACATTTTATGAATGATTTAATTAATAATAAATGACAGCATACTGTAATTACATTTTTTTTTTTTTTGATGATAAGTGGTTTTCCAATGTTGTCGATGATAAGTGGTTTTGCTCTCATATTCATAGCCAATGTTATTAAGTGTTTTTGTCATATAACAAATTGAGACCATCTCATTGGTCAGACTGTTACAAGATTTTGCAAGCACAGGTATACCACTTTATTGAAATGTTTTACATCATAAACAGTAAGAGGCCAAAAGTGGCTGTAACTAGGTTTTGCAGTTTCAGTGATGATATATATATATATATATATATATATATATATATATATATATATATATATATATATATATATATATATATATATATATATATGTATATATATATATATATTTATATATATATATGTATATATATATATATATATATATATATATATATATATATATATATATATATATATATATAATATATATATATATATAATTATATATATTATATAAATATAATTATATATATATATATATATATATATAAATATACATATATATATACATATATATATATATATATATATATATATATATATATATATATATATATATATATATATATATATATATATATATATATATATATATACATATATACGTATACATATATACGTATATATATATATATATATATATTACGTTTATATATATATATATATTATATATATATATATATATATATATATATATATACATATATACGTATACATATATACGTATATATATATATATATATTACGTTTATATATATATATATATATATATATATATATATATATATATATATATATATATATATATATATATATATATATATATATATATATATATATACATATATATATATATATAAACGTAATTAAAGAAATTATTGGGAGAAAAAATAATGGAATAAGTATTCAACCAAAGAAACTCTTAGTAGATGGTAAAATTATATATGACAAGTCAATAGTAGCTGAAAATCTAAACAGCTTCTTTCTTAATATTGGCCCAAACTTAGCTGAAAAAATTCAGGCTCATCAAACGATGATGAGCCTTCAGGCTCACCATCGTTTGAATGAGCCTGATTCTTATTTAAAAATATATGATAAGGTCATGGACAAATCTAAACTAGATATTAATGAGTTACGTTATGCTCTAGATAATCTTAAAAACAACACAAGTGAAGGTTTTGATAATATTAGCATAAATGTTGTTAAACCAGTTTTTCATATTATAGAAACTCCTTTATATCACATTTTTAATCTTTCTCTTCAATCTGGAACAGTTCCAGAAAAATTAAAAATTGCACGGGTCTTGCCAATTTTTAAGGCTGGCGATGACACAGATTCTTCAAATTATAAACCAATATCAGTTTTACCATGCTTTTCTAAGTTACTCGAGCGTATAATGTATAATAGGCTAAACAGCTACTTAACAGTAAATAACATGTTGTACAACAAGCAATTTGGCTTTAAAAAAAATCATTCAACTGACCACGCTTTGACCGAGTTAGTAACTCATGTAACCAATGCCTTTAATGATGACCGTTTTTCATTAGGAGTATTTATTGATCTTTCTAAAGCCTTTGACACAGTCAACCATGTCATTCTTTTAAAAAAACTTGAACATTATGGAATAAAAAACAATAATTTACTATGGTTTAAAGATTACTTATCAAACAGACAGCAATACATTCAATATGAAAATGTTAAAACGACAAAAAGTATAATAAAATGTGGAGTTCCTCAAGGCTCAATCTTAGGACTGTTACTGTTTTCTCTTTATATAAATGATCTATCTCTTACCTCGAACATACTAAACTTTATTTTGTTTGCTGATGACTCCAATCTGTTTTATTCTCATAGGGATATTAATACCCTCTTTAAAGTAGTTAATGAAGAAGTAAACAAAGTAAATGAATGGTTTATTTGTAATAAACTTTCACTTAACGTTAACAAAACTAAATTTATTCTATTTCACAAACCAACCAAAACAGGAAACCTTCCTTTAAAATTACCCAATCTTAAAATCAATAATATAAATATTACTAGGCAAACAACTGTAAACTTTTTAGGTATTATTTTAGACGAAAATTTAACATGGAGGAAACATATAAACACTCTTGAAAGAAAACTTTCAATAAACATTGCAATGATGTATAAAGCAAAACCATTTTTGGATATAAGATCTCTAAAAAGTTTATATTTTTCCTTCATACATAGCTATCTAACTTACGGCAATATCGTATGGGCAAGCAACAGCTACGCTAAGTTAAAGAAAATTTATACTAAACAAAAACATGCATGTAGAATTGTATTTGGAGTAAAAAGAACTGTGCCTTGTGAGCCACTTTTACGTAAACTCAATGCATTAAATGTGTTTAAAATTAACATATTCCTCGTCATACAGTTCATGTATCAAATAAAACATGGACTGTCTTCAGCGATATTCTATCCTTATTTTAGAGAAGTAAGCCATAAATACCCCACCAAGTTCTCAGAAAATAACTTTGTAACTCAAAAGTATAATCTAAAGTTATTTTCTTATTCTATTCAGTACAGGGGTCCAATTTTGTGGAAAAACTTTCAGCATGTTGTTAATATTAAAGAAAAAACACTTCCACAATTCAAATCTAAATTAAGACGTTATTTAGTACTTACGGATTTTAATATAGCAGATCTTCAATGTCACTTTTAAAGCTTTAAAATTTAATAAACTAAATTAGCACCATAAATTTAAAAATCTAGACCATTTAACAGTACTAAGAATTTCAATGTCTTTATCATACTTTCATTGAATATATATATTCTCTTAAAGTTACCTACAATTTTCTTGATATATTTTATAATATTGGAACAGAATTTTTATTTAAATTTTGAATTATTTTGAAAGAAAATAATATATACAAATATATACGTCGAATCACATCCAATTTATAACCAAAAACAGAAAATTTTTGTCATTTTTATTACTATATTTTATTCATTTCTTTTTATTTTTTTTATTTATCTTCAATTATTTTAATACTTTTTTTTTTCTTTTTTTTTTTTTAACTTTGTTTCTTAACATTTTAAATTGTCTTTTTTTTAAATACTTTTGCTTATATATTACGGATTATTGTGTATTATAGATATTTATTTGCGTTAATATTGGGGCTCGGTGATAAGGCTATTTTATGCCTTCTTCTTGCTCCAGCCAATTGTACTTTTTATATTGTTGTACTTTGTCAATATTTTTAACGGCGAAATAAACTAATAAACTAAATAAACTATATGTATATATGTATATATGTATATATGAATATATGTATGTATGAATATAAATGTGCTAAAAAAATATTTGATCTAGACTAAATGTAAGAGAAAATAAAAAGAAATTAACTAAAACCCAAAAAATAAACAGATAAACAAAAAAATAAACCTAAAAAATGCAAACCTTAAGATTATTTAAATCAAGCTTTTGTTTGGACAACTTCAATTTTTTTATATTTGCAAGTGTTTTTATAATATTATGGAAATCCTTATAAATAAAGTAACAACTTTGACTGTTTGAATGACTGTTTAAAAAATAGGCACATTTAATTTAAATTATAGTTGTTCATTTTACTAATTTTAAAACAATATTCAAAGATATAGTAAGTTTCCATACAAATATAGGATAGTAAATTTATATATGCATTTAAAACGATTGAACTCTTTTTAAAACCATTTCATGCTTTGATTAAACATACATTTGATTAAACATACAAAATTTAAATATAAGCATATATTCGTAAAAAGCGTTACATAAAAAAAGAAAAAGATAAAAAAAGAAAAATTTTTAAATCTCTAAAATGATTTCTTTAGTAAACAAAATAAACAAAAAAAGATTCCTACAAAATTTTTCATAGTAATATCAACAAAATAAAAAAAAAGAAATCAGTTCCATTTCAAAGGAAATATTAAACTGCTTTTTTTATTTGTCTAAAATACGACGCCTTTGTAAAGTTAGAAAAAATTACATGGCAGCCAGACTGCTGGATCAGCTGTCTGAAATAATCAGAACTCAAACTGATGACTAGTTATATTATTTACTAAAAATAATTATTCTGAGTCAATTAAAAGTTTCTTTTTTACTTTGTAATTTAAAAGCTTTAATTGCATAAATAATTTTAACAAAACTTCTAAGATTAAACTAAAATAATAAATCAAACCAGCGCTGGCCAGACGTTTTGTCACAAGAGCCGCATTTATATACTTACGTGAGCCGAAGAGCTGCAACAACTTCATGTTTGTTTTTTTATATAAGAAATTTTTGTACTCTTTCTTTTGATAATCTGAATTTTAAGAGACTTATGTACTAGATAAGTAAAAAAAAAAACTACCCAAAAAATAAGAAACTTTTAATACTAGCCCATTTTCTTGGTTTCATATAAAAACAAAAATTTGTAATTCACTATTTAAAATCGTTTTTTAAAGAAAATTTTTTAGAAAATACAAATTATTTAGAAAATTCCATGTGCTCCCAAGAGGTGGAGATTGTTGTATTATTATTCAACAATATCATTTTAATATGAAATTTAGATATTTCTTGGATACAAAAAATCATTAATTAAAGGTTTAAGTAAAATATGTATACAATTGAATTTAGTTAATTGTTTTAAAACACTCAATAAATTTTTTAAAGAAAAAACTATTCCTTTAGAGGTTTTATTTACAATGCCATTATATCTGATTTATTTTATAAAATTCCCTTTGATATTGACACTGATATTGTACAGCACCCAGTGGGCGCAGGACGTAAAAAAGACGTCCTTAGGACGTTCAAATCCCGTCCGTCCGTCTCATTAAAATTCTAAACGTCTTTTGAACGTCTTTTTTGCGTCCAATAATTTTTTCGTCCGAATGCTTTATTAAATTAAAAAAAAAAGCAGTTAAATCACGCAAGCGCTAAAACTTCTTAAAATTTTTAAGTAGTCCATTTTTAATAAAGTTTTTTTTCAATTACAAAAGAAATCTTTTTACAACGACTAATAGACACGTTCCATCTAATTTTTGTTTTTGTTATCAATTACTTGAAAATTGTGGTAATATTGATACAGGTAATGAAATTCTTACAGATAATGAATAAAACGGTTTAAAACTGAATATATGCTATACTATGTATATATATACTTGATATACTATTAGTATAGTATTGCTATATCAAGAACCAAGTTCTAACAATTTCAAAGATTTAGACATCTCATGCAGAATCGAATTTTCAATAGGAAAACCTGTTAATGATACATGGAACAATTATCCTGATAATTCTTTGAATTCAATGTCTTTACTCGACATCATTGAGCTATTCAATAATGGAACCAGTACATTAGTTAATGATCTTCTTGAAATATTGCCAAATCACAGTTTGGAACTTCCCAAAGATTCAAGGAGAATTTTAAAAACACCTTATGAAAAGCGACTTATAGACAGGTTCTTGCTAATTTATATATATTTTTTTAAACATTTAATTACTTAAGAATCGTATTAACATGGCCGTGGATAGCCTACCAAAAGTCGGTAGCGGAAAAATAAAAATTATCCTACCGAAAGTTTTTTTTATTGGTTGACAATATCACATGTCAAAATAAACAATATTTGTTATACCGTAAAATGAAGATAATTTAAGATATTATTTTTAAAAAACAAAAACGTAAAAAATGTAAAAAAATTAAATAGGATTTTCCATTAAATAAATAGAAATGACTGCCACCCCATACCAAAACCCTCAGTCTATGCATGTACACTACACAGCGCCTATCCCTATATTAGTAAATGTATGTGCTCTTCACTGCGCCTATCCCTAAGCTAGTAAATGTATGTACACTTCACTGCGCCTATCCCTAAATTAGTAAATGCATGTACATTCCTTGGTGCCTATACCTAAATCAGTCAGTGTATAAACACTCCATTGCGTCTATTAATGCATTGTGCTATTCCCAGCGTATATCCCTAAATAATTTATTCAATTAATAAGCGTAATAAAACCTAAAAAATATGGAAAAAAACAATCGAAATGTAAAAAACATTCCTTAAGAAGGATCCAAACCCGGAACGCCTACGGGCGGTACCAAAATTATATCCGTTACACTACTGAACATTGCAAGCAGTGTCATTTAAAAATATATTTATTGAGCAATTTTATTTTGACACGTGATATTTCTTAATCAATAAAAAAAAACTTTCGGTAGGATAATTTTTATTTTTCCGCTACCGACTTTCGGTAGGCTATCCACTGCGTATTAATATTGATACATATATTGAAATTGATACAGATATTGGAATAAATAGTTAAAAATTAGGTATATGATATACTATATATATATATATATATATTAAGTATATGCTTGACACTTGATATAGTATTTCAAGTATAATAATTGATATACTATATCAAGAACCAAGTTCTGACTGTTTGAAAGACTTAGACATCGCAAGAGATTATGAGATTCTGCGGATGAGAGTCATATTTTTCAAAAGCCTATTAATAACACAGAGAGTTTATGACAGAAAACCTATTAATAATACAGAGAGTTTATGCTGATAATTCAATATAATTCAACAATATCTTTAATTAACAACTTTTAGATTGTTCTGTTCGAAATAATTGGACCAGTACATTAGTTAATGAACTTTTTGAAATATTACAATATCAAGTTTTGGAACTTCGCTAATAACCAATTACTTAACTTTAGTAATTAGTTATTAGTGAAGTTCAAAAGTTTTGACTTAAAAATAAGTCTAATTGAAAAAATTAAACCAGTCGTAACAGTTATATAAGAGACAGGAGGGTAGAAAATTTTCCTGTACTCTAAAGGAAATTTTCTACTTACCTGTCTCTTATATAACTGTATTGTTTAATTTTTTTAATTAGGCATTTTTTAGTGACTTATCCTACTCTTTTATTATCTGATTATCTAAAAGTATCCTTTAGAAGATAGATGTAAATAATTTTTCTCTTTTATCATTCTTTAAAAGTTCAATATGAATAATTTTAATTAAAATCAATATTTATGTTTATTATATGATAAAATTTATATTTTAGTAACTTATCCAACTTAAATAAGAATAAGAAAAATATATTTAAAGATGGAATTGATTTAATATTTTTTTGAAATGATTTTTTATAATAATATTTTGAAAATTTATGGTTTTAGTTTTAGTATTTAAGAAAAAAATATATAACACAGCAAAAACATTTAAATCAGAATTTCAGTGGAGCTATATAAGCATTTTAGGTCATTGCAGTTTTGGTCACCGTTTACTTAATGGCCTATTTAATAGGCCACTAATAGTATTAGTGGCAGCAGCCATAAGTGCCTAACATGAATAACCACTATATCACGTGTTGGAATGTTATTGGGAATTTAAAGTAAATGGATTATACTTATTAACAAATTAAAGTAAATGGATTATACTTATTAATAAAGAAATTATATAATCCTTTGATTGATTGCAAACCTATATTTCTATTATATATATATATATATATATATATATATATATATATATATATATATATATATATATATATATATATATATATATATATATATATATATATATATATATATATATATATATATATATACACACACACAACCCTTGGAATTAAGAAAAAAAAGGTTGGCAATAATTTGTCGACATCAATCAAAAAAGCAAAAAAAAGTGATTCAAAAGTCTTACCATTAAACATAGAAACAAGGTCAGCATTATTTGTTGACCTCAAACACTTTTAGGTTGGTATTGCTGCATCCCGACCCTAATTCCAATACAATATATATATATATGTATATATATATATATATATATATATATATATATATATATATATATATATATATATATATATGTATATATATATATATATATATATATATATATATATATATATATATATATATATATATATATATATATATATATATATATATATAAGTAATATGTTAATTTATAATAAATTTTCTGTTTTTATTTGAAATTTATTGAAAAAAATAAGATTCTATTTTAAATGTGGTTATTTTCTTCTTAATTCTGCTCATTTTTCTTTCAAAAAAAATGACTTTCGTGACCAAATCTCTTTAAAAAATAGAAAAATGTCTTCTTAAAATCCTTACTTATAGCATCAGTTTTAACAGTAAAAATACAAAATATATGTCAATAAATAAAATAAAAATGAGTTTTGCTAAAATTTAAAATTATTAGAATTAGTTAAAATTTAGAATTATTAGTTATTATTAGCTAAAATTAGTAGAATTTGTAGTATTAGTTAAAATTTAGAAATAGATAGTGTGAAACATCAATTAGATACAATTTAAAGTTGAACAGAAAAATTAAAAAAATAATAAATAAAAAATGCTAATGCTAAAAAATTAACACTTGTAAGAATATTTTTTACTTTTCCATAAATTTTATTTACTTTTTAATTAAGATTTTATTTTTAGGAGCGTCAACTACATTAAGTGTCAGTTGATATATATGTTTTGGTCAAATACATGTTTGTATTTGGTAATATTATGTTACATTTTTGTTTTGTATTTCAAAAACTCATATTTCATTTATTTAAATATGCATTTAGGAATCTAGAATTGATGTGTTTGTAGTTTTTGTATCAAATTTTGTTTTAAATTAAAGAAATTTTATTTGATTAAATGTATTTAACTCTAAAGTTCATTTTTATTTTTGCCTTCGGTTTTAAAAAAATAGAACAAGGGTTTTGGCTATAGTTCATTTTATGTAATGGTTAATGTAATATAATTTATTTTATGTAATATGCTTAATGAATTTTTATTAGTAACAACTTCTTTAATTCATTCAGCTCCTCCAAAATTTGAAAGTCTGTGATTCAAAATTTTGCTATTTCTAAAACAAAGTTAAATAAAATGTATGAAGTCAATGATAAATCTTAAAGTTTTACAAAGATTAATGTAAGTAATATTTTTTCTTGTAATAACTATCTTGGAAGTTATTTTAACTATCTAGGCCTTTTATCTTTATAAATTAATTTTTTTGATACTTCTCAATACTGAAAATAGGTACCTAGTCAGTTCAGCAAGAAAAAAAGAACATTTAAAAATTTCCTTTCAAAAGATGTAGTTAGTAAAATTTTAAGTTATATATATATATATATATATATATATATATATATATATATATATATATATATATATATATATATATATATATATATATATATATATATATATATCTTCTTCATATCCTGTAACTTCAGGGGTTCTTCAAGGTTCAATCCTTGGCCCTATACTCTTTTTAATTTACATTAACGATCTTCCAGATATTATCACATCAAAGGTGGCATTGTTCGCTGGCGACACTACTATTTATTCTTGTCATGATAAGAAGCCTACACTCTCTGATTGCTTGGAGGGGGTATCTGAGCTTGAAAAGGATCTCACCTCTGCTACAGCATGGGGCTCACAATGGCTGTTGAACTTTATTTCAGATAAAACTCAATTTTTTTCGGCCAATCATTATCGCAATAATTTAGATCTTCCTATATTTATGAATGGTAATGTACTAGATGAGTCATCTACCCTTCATCTTGTAGGATTAACTTTTACTTCTGATCTTTCTTTTAAACCGTATATCAAATCCATTGCAAAATTAGCATCTGCTAAGGTTGCATCTCTTTATCGAGCTCGACACTTCCTTACTCTAGATTCTATTCTCTATCTCTATAAATCTCAAATCCGTCCCTGTATGGAATACTGTTGCCATATCTGGGGCAGATCTTCTATTGATGCCCTTTAGACAAGGTGCAAAAACGCATTGTAAACATAGTTGGACCAGCCAATTGTCACATCGTCGTGATGTTGCTTCTTTTTCTCTTTTCTACAAATACTATAATGGGCACTGCTCTAAAGCTAGTTTTTTTCTTCGAACATCAGTTCTTTGGAATTTGCTTCTTTCATCTTGCTTCTTTGATTCATATAATTTGCAATCTTTTAAGTCATCTGTCAATCGTTATCTTGCTCTACGAACTTAATCTTTTCTCTTCCAATAACTTCCAAACTCTTATAGCGGTTTTTCGCAGCCTTGTTGGAAGCGAAGATGTAATATATATATATTTTTTTTATTATAATTTATATATATATATAAATTATAATAGCATATTGTTTTTCAATTAACTAATATATAGTCTTTAATTCATTTATTTACTTATCTTAAGAATAATGAAATATAAAAAACGTTTAAAGTTGAGAATAGTTTTGATCTTTACTAGTATGATTCTATCGCCAAGTTTCTTGAATGTGATCAATCATTTCGCGATACTAATGTTGCAAAAAGTAGTATATTTTTTATTATGGTTAAATGTTTAGTTTTTTTTTTATAAGGGTAAATTACATAAAAAAATTTGATCTGTAATTATATACATAATGCTCACTTTACAAATAAACATAATTTACACAAAATTTTTGAATTAAATAAAACACTAATGAATTGCTCCTATGCCCAATATAACTTACACTAAATTGTCCCATATCAATTACACTAGTGTTATCTTTTGAATTTAGAAATAGAAGTTATTAAATGTTGGTGGCTCATCATGCAGTGCATTTGAGAAGGTATTAAAAATGCTCTTTTTATAGTAAAATTATGCTTTCAAAGTAAGCATAATTTTACTATAAAAAGAGCATTTTTAATACCGCAATTATATTGCATACTTGATATACATAAATATATACGCTTGTCACAACAATCCAGTCAAAAATTTCTTTAAAAAAATATATTTAGTGTTAAGAAATTCGTATTTTTTGATGTTTGATGTTATGTTTATAAAATAATAATTATATATATGTGTGTGAGTGTTATTTATTTATTTCCCCATTATTTTTACATACTTATCTTAACAATATTTTTTTAAGGTTAAGATTGCTTCCCTGATTCCTACAGCAAAAAAAAACTTTAAAATGCTGATGGCAATATTTTAAAGAGTGCATCTGATCAAAAAGAAAGTGAATGACGTCAACTGTTCGAACATTCGATTCTTGGAAATTAACAAGTGGAAAAAGAAGTTTACAAAATTGTAATTTATAAAACTCAGCACAATTATATTATTAAAAAATGTAAACGATTTATTATTTTTTTCTTATTCTAAAGAAGTTCTGTGAAAACATAAATTTGAACCTTACGTTTAATTAAAGCCATGTTAGAACACGTATTTTAGACGTCGAAATAAGAACGTCTAAATTAGATTATTTAAAGACGTCATTCGGCGTTTCCATTTAGCACTAGTTCTGAACATCCTAAATTCACGTCTTTTAGACGTCTCAAAACAAGTCTTTATTCCGTCCTAAAAAGACGTCATCTGGCGTTGCCATTTAGAACCAGTTTGCACAAGCACATGCTGATCATAAACTTTTTTTTAATTAACAAAATTATAACAATGCTTATAACAATAATTAAAAAACAACACTAAAATTAGATTATTTTACCTGATTTTTACAAACAAGAAATAACTTTTTCATCATTTTATCAATTTTTTACTTTGATCAAACTAATACTCATAACTTTACAGGTAAGTTTTTTAAAATCTGGTTTAAAACTTGTAGTGGCTGTTCTAAGTAACTCAGACAAATACTCGCTGGTTAGGTTTGCACGATACTTTGATTTGACAAATTTCATAGTAGAGAATAAAGATTCACATGTATACGTTGAACCAAAAATTGAAATGAATTTTATGGCAATCTTTTTTAGTTGAGGATACTTAACCTCGGGAACTATCTTCCAAATTTTCATAAAAGTTATTGTTTTATGCAGCATAAGTAGATTTTGATCTTCTTGGAGATTCTTGGAGTTCCTTTTCAAATTGAGATCTTCAATCTTTTATCTTCAAGCATTTTTTCAGGAATTGGACAGCCATTACTAATAATATTAATTAAAAAAGGATTTACTATATATCCTAAAGAAGATTTTAGTTCATGCAAATCTTTAAACCTTTTTTGAAAGTCTTTTTGTAAATCCTTTAGTTTGTCCAAGTATGATTTAATCTTATCATCGTCATACTGAATTGAAGGATTAGAAGTAATCATCTTCTTCATTTGAGGAAAATGATTAAATTTTTTCAAGCTAAGATCTTTCTGAAAACTAAATATCGTTTGTGCAAGATCAGATATATTTTTTTCTTTTCCCTGAAGAAACAAATTCAGACTTTTTAAATGTTGCATTATATCAGTCAAAAACAAAAGATCATGCACAAAATTTATATCGTCTAGGAATTCAAACGTCTTTTCTTTTTAAATCAAAAAACATTTAATTGGCTCTAATAGTTCTACAAATCTATAAAAAACATCACTACTTGAAAGCCATCTTACAGAACAGAAAAATGACACATCACAAGGCTATTCTGCAAGATCCATTTCATTTATCAAGTTTCTAAACTGTCTTTGATTTTTTGCATTTGCTCGAATATAATTTACAATTTTTAAAACAGATTTAAAAACAATCGGAAAGTTAAAATGTTTTGCAGCTAAATGTTCTCGATGAACAAGACAATGAATTGGGATAAATTCTGGATACTAAGGGTCACTTTTTATTAAGCCTATAAGTCCTAAATATTTTCTAGCCATTGCTGATGCACCATCTGTAGCAACACTAACAAGCTTGTTGATAGTTACATTAGCTTTAAGCAGAGCGTTGTTAAGGGCTTCCTTGATATCAACTCCACGAGTTGTGTCTTTCAACTTAACAAAATCTAGTAACTCTTCTTTTACAATTACGCCTGAAGTCACATATCTAACGAATACAGCCATTTGAGGCTTGTCTTCAATATCTGTTGATTCATCTACAGCTAAACTAAATGCTTCACAGTTTTTTAAATCGTTTAGTAATTGCTGTTCAACATCAATACTTATGTCAGATATTCTTCTTTCGATTGTATGTCGTGAAATAGAAATTTGTGATACTAATCTTTGGATTTTGCTATTACTAGGATCTAAAACTGACAGGACATCTGAAATGTTTTGCTTTACAAATTCTCCATTGGTATAAGGATGTTTACCTCTGGCAATATTTCATGCTATAACAAAACTTGCTTCTGTTGTATTAATTGATTCTTGGCTGTAAGATGAAATATTTAGTTGTTGATTTTTATTTTTTGTTTTGAGCAATTCAATTTTATTCTTTCTGTAATTTAAACTTAAGAGATATTCTTCAGAAAATTTTTTATGTATTGTTTCATAATGACGTTTAACATTGCATGTCTTGTTATGAGCAAGTTCTATATTGCAAATTAAACAAATAGGTTTATTGTTTCTTTTAATAAATGCATATTTTTCTGTCCAACCATTATGAAATATTTTGTTTTTGTCTTTAATTTTTCTTTTCCTCGTTATTTTGCAAACCAAACTAGTGTTTAATTTTACTTTATCCATTTTTGCAAGTTTTATGACAATAAGAATGATGGAAATAATTATATGGAAATATATTAGCATATAACAATTTGGAAAAAAGCTGTATGCGGCTTGCAAGCTGCCATAACATTCCAAGAGCCGCATGCAGTTCGCGAGCCGCCATTTGGCAATCCGTGATCTAAACTAAAGAAACAAACTGAAAAAAGAGAGAGGAAGCGGAAATGCTTACAATACCCCCTGACAGGGATACGGAGTCCCAAAAGGACTCTGGCTTTATATCTCTATTATTTTCAGGTCTGTAGTGTAAGAAAAAAATTCATGTGATTTAATGACTTAAAACTTATTGTAATAAGCCCAGAGTCCATGGAGTCCTTGCCGCCATTATACCTAAGGACTTTAGGTTCAAAAAATGATGGTTGTAAACTTTTTTATATTTTTAAAGCTCCAGGATACCAAAAGACGTAATTTTTTTGTGCATTCATATCCGGAGTCCTTTTTGGGACTCCTCATCCCTGTCCCCTGATAATGTTTAATAAGTGGTTTTTAGTTTTAATTTATTACAAGTTTATAATAAAGAGAGAAGTTTTTATACTAAAAGTAGTGTAAAGAGATTTTAGGAATGGCATCAGAAGCAACAAAATTTTTTTTTAAAGTTAATGAAAATCTAAAATCAAAAACTTGAAAACTTTTCTTTTGTGGGGAAAATATTATAGGATGCACGGAAGAAAATGGATTAGTTTTTAAAATTTGGTGTAAGGTTTTCCCAAGGAACAAAGTAGCTATATTAAAGGAACACTCAGTTAACGAAGCAGCGATTGATTCTTTGAAAGCATTTACATAGGGAACTAATGTGGTAACAAAACGTCAGGTAAAATTAAATATATTAGCTTTGAATTTATTGAATTTATTAAACCAGGGAATACTTTATACTAAATTCATTTATAATGGTTATATTGAATGTTTTATGTCTTGTCATCCCTGATATAGGAAAATCTTTAACTACAACATAAAACACCCGTGATGCATATTTAAAGATGATGAACAGCGTATAAAATGGCTCTGAAATCAAATATGCCTCATAGCAGCTATGAGACCCTTATAAAATGCCAAAGACTTAATGGTGTATGTCTTGTAGAAGAAAAAAGCAACATTAAAGCAGGTTATTGATTTTCCAGGATCAATTTGATAATCGCTAATAGAATTGACAAAAATCTGATTAAATTTTTAATTTTTAAAATTTTCTGTCTAATTTATTTTATTTTTTATTTTTCAGCACATGAATATATCTCATGCACAGCTGATGCATTTAAAAATAAAATCGTAAACGAGAAAAACTTTTCTTTTATTCTTTCTGATGGCTCTCAAGCCAAGAAAACAAAGGATGAGAAAGAGTTGGTTCTTGTGCGGGTTGAACAATAAGGAACCCCTGCTTATTTTGTAGTATCTCTACTAGAGAGTAATAATTTGGGTGGTATGGGCGCAAATTCCATTAAAACAGCATTTTTAATAAAACTGGAAATAATCCTCTAACTTCAAAAATGTATAAAAACAAAGTTTTTAGAGTTACTTCCAATCAAGTAAACATCAATCTATAATGGGGTTACTGGCATCTATAATGGGATAACTTAAATGAAAGACTATAGGATGTGGCTTGTTAAGATTTACTATGTTAACCACCGTTTCAAATTGGCAATAAAATTTGCAATAAAAGATTATGTCCACTATAAAGAGTGCGAACATTTTTATATAACCTTATTCAATTTATTTTGCGATCAGGAAAACCAGAAAATCTTAAGATTTTCAGGAGACAGTATGTGGATTAAAAAGTCAGCAAACCCTAATTTCAATGCTACCATGGGTAGTTATGACAGAGCCAAACTATGTGAATTAGTTGGCCTCGATATCTTATACACTAATGCCAAAGAATATGATCTTAATACTACCCGGTCGGCTAGCAAATATCTAGCTATAATCGTAACGATAAAGGTAGCAATTTGGCCACGAGGATTGCTAGCTTTTTTAAGTTAGCGAAAAGCTATCGATATTTGTAAAGATAAAAACAGACATTTGGCTATAAGGACAACCAGCTTAATAAGCTAAGACCCACTGGCTATTGTAGCTAGCGTCATATTGTAATAAAATCGTTGTATAAAAAAAAATTTGATTTGTAGCTATCAACCAGCTATAGATTTGTAGATACTTTGTAGCTAGCTACAAAGCTACAATATGTAGCTAGCGACACATTGCTACGAAATCGCAATGTTTAAAATTCAATTATCCTCATAATTATAATAGATTCAACGCTAAAAATCAAATTTCTAAAGATAATAAAAACATTAGGAAATAATAAAATAGGAAAAAAAAATCGCTAGAGAATCGCTGTAAAGCTAGCTAGTCGCTCGCTCATTTCCCACCAGGTACTGGCCTATATGGAGATGATGGTCTTTGCTACTTCTATAATATCAGTGGTCCTCAATCCGAAAAAAAATAAAAAATTAATGTTTAAACACAATTTTAATCATACCATCACTATCTAGTAAACTTAAAAACCGTAAACTTTCTTGATATCACATTTAACCTTTCTGAGTTATGTTAAACTTAACTTTAAACTTAACTTTATGTTAACTTTCACTTTAAACCTTGTAGAAAACCAGTAGATAATCTTTTATATATTAAGATCAAGTTCAATCATCCACTAAGCATCATCACAGAATTATTATTTCTCATAATAAAAATATACTATTCAATTCTCATGAAACTATCAATCAATCATGCAATTGTTAACAAATCACCTTATGCTCACTAAATGGAAAATGCTTTACAAAAAACCTTATTGATATTTGCAAAATAAAAACTCTCAAAAAAAAATAAGGGTATTGCTACATTAGGCTTCCTGAGAAAACTTTCAACGACAAGCCGGCTGGTAGTCAGGCTTACCGAACTCCGTGGTAGCTCTTAGAAAGACTGATTCCATCAACAGCTAAAAAATATATAAGTATTAACAGTACCATGTTGCGCATGGATAGTGTCCCTGTTTGTAATTTTAGTGTGCAGTGACAAGGCCACATTGAAGCCCTTTGTTACAGCTTAGGGTTTATTAATAGTAATGAGGCAATTGCTTGGGCTATTAAACAGTGTACTGAGTACTCTGTGTTTCGAGTCCAGTTCTTTAAAAAATTTAAAAATGAATAAAGTAACGAAAACTATGAAACACAAAAAACCACTGTCATTGCCAAGTTCGCTAAACCTATCATTCACTAATATTTATAGTATTCGAAGTAACTTTTCTTCTGTTAAATCTTATCTCTTGCAAAATTCACTAGACCGATAAGTAGGTCTGGTGAATTTTGCATTTTTCTTTATGATACTCATTTGAATTCAGTTGTCTTATCTTGTTATCTTCCATTAATTCGTAAAGACTACAATAGTCACATGCTTGGCCTGGACATTTACATTCACAAGAATTCACCCATTTGTCGCAAAACTAAGTTTGAATCCACAGACTACTCTTTTATGTGCTTTTGTTTAGCAACAATTCACTCTATCACCTTTCTCTTTGTTCTATATCGCTCTCCATCATCTCAAGAATTCACTTTTCTTAATGTTAATTCTGATCATATTGACAGAGCCATCTCTCTTTATTCATCAGCCAATATTATTGTTGTCAGTGACTTGCTCATCACACTGAATGTTCATCACACTGAATGGTTTGGCTCTAGTGTCAGTGACTCTGCAGACATTAAAGCCCACAACTTTTGCCTTTCTCAATCGCTAACTCAAATAGTCAATTTTCCAACTTGCTTTCCAGACAAACCAAATCATTCACCTTCTCTACTTGACTTATGTCTTGTTTCTGATCTTAGTCAGTGCTTAGTTTCTCTACCTTCACCCTTAGGTGCCTCTGATCATTGTTTGACCTCTCTAAAACTATTATCTCATTCTTCTCTATCGATAGAATCCCCCTATCATTGTACCTCTTACAACTACCTTAAAGCTGACTGGGACTCTTACCGTAATTTTCTTCATGATGGCCCTTGGATTGAAGTCTTCCGTCTTTCTGTGGACAAATGTGCTTCTAACACAACTTCATGGGTTCAGGCTGGCATGGAATCCTTTATTCCCCCTTAAAAATTCCAGGTCAAACCTCACTCTTCTCCATAGTTTTCCTCATATTGTGCTTCTGCAATTACCAATCAAAACCATTACTTCCATATCTATCAGCAAAACAATTCTCCAGAAAACAGACGTCTGTTTATTACTGCTAGAAACCATTGTAAAAAGGTTTTGTCTAACGCCAAAGACCGTTTTTCTCAGGTCATGAAATCTCATATTTCATCACAAAAATTAAGCTCTCATGACTTCTGGATAATTTTTAATTGTATCAATAATAAGGGCAAGTCTGTAATTCCACCTATTTTGTATGGTTCAGACTTTGTCAACTCACCTAAAGACAAAGCTGAATTGTTTCCTAAAAACTTTTTATCGATATCATCTCTTAATTCCACTAGTTGCATTCTACCTGATATAGCCGTCAAACAGGTTGATCCATTGCTTGACATCCGTGTCACTTCAGCTTTTGTATCTAAAGTGATTTCCTGCTGAGACTCTTCTACAGCTTGAGGTTCGGACAACATACCTGTTATAGTCTTACAGAAGTGTTCTCAGGAGCTGTTGTCTATACTTTCAAAAATTTTTTAACAAGTGCTTATCAGAGTCTTGTTTTCCAGCCTGCTGGAAAGCAGCATCTGTTATCCCTTTTTTTAAAAATTCTGGAGAGCAATCTGATTCGTCTAACTACCGTCCCATTAGTCTTCTTCCAATCGTAAGCAAGGTTGTTAAAACTTTAATTAACAAACACTAAGTCTCTCATCTTGTTTCTAATAATTTACTTTCTGATCATTAATATGGATTTCGATCTTCTTGTTCTACGGCTGATTTGCTAACAGTAATAACTGATAGGTTTTATCGTGCATTAGATAAAGGTGGAGAGGTTAAGGCCATCACTCTTGACATTTCTAATGCTTTGGATAAAGTTTGGCATGCTAGTCTTCTCCATAAACTTTCTTCTTACTGTGTATTTTGCAATCTTTAAGATTATTGGATCCTTCTTTTCCAATTGTAGTATAAAAGCTGTCGTCGATTGGCAGTTCTCTTCTACTTATTCTGCAACTTCAGGGGTTCCTCAAGGCTCAATCCTTGGTCCTATACTCTTTTTAATTTACATTAACAATCTTCCAGATATTCTCACATCTAAGGTGACATTGTTCACTGATGATACTACCATTTATTCTTGTCAAGATAAGAAGCTAACTCTCTCAGGTTGCTTGGAGGGTGCATTTGAGCTTGAAAAAGATTTAACTTCTGCTACAGCATGGGGCCCACAGTGGCTGGTGAACTTTAATTTATTTCAGCCTATCATTATTGCAATAATTTAGACCTTCCTATATTTATGAATGGTAAAGTACTTGATGAGTCATCTACCCTTCATATTCTAGGATTCACTTTTAATTCCGATTTATTTTGGAAACCGTTTATCAAATCGATTGGAAAATTAGCATCTGCTAAAGTTGCATCTCTTTATCAATTTCGATACGGATTCTATTATCTATCTCTATAAATCTCAAATCCGGCCTTGTATGGAATACTGTTGCCATATCTGGGGCCGATCTTCCAATGATGCCCTGTTTCTTTTAGATAAGGTGCAAAAGCGCATTGTAAGCATAGTTGGACAAGCTATTGCAGCCAACCTTCAACCATTATCACATCGTTGTAATGTTGCTTCTCTTTCTCTTTTCTACAAATACAATAATGGGCACTGCTCTAAAGAGCTAGCATCCCTTGTGCCATCTACTAAAATTTATTTTCGTGTTACTCGTTATTCAATTATGTTTCATCCTTTTTCTGTGACTGTTCCTAAGTGCTACAAAAACTCTTATTCTTCTTGTTTTTTTCCTTGAACATCAGTTCTTTGGAATTCGCTTCCTTTATCTTGTTTTACTGATGTAGTAGCAGGCTATAAAATAGTCAATATAAACCAAATTGATATTTGGCATTCTTAATTTCTTCATTGATTTTTTATGATGCTAATTAGACATACTATGCAGGTCTGGACAGCTAGTATAAGTAAATAAAGTTATTTTATAGTCTTGTATAATTTATATAAAAATTCATCACAACAGTAGCTTTAAAACAGATCAGACTGGTTTTAAAAATTGAGATTAGATAAACTTTGGTTTTAAAAATTGAGATTAGATAAACTTTGTTTATTAAAAATAGAATTAAACAATATTGAATTAAAAAACAAGACTTTTATCACTGATTGAGTTGCATTTCATGTAGATAAACAACAAAATTATTATTGAAACTGGTACTTAATTTTAAATGACATTCTTCTAAATTTTCAAATAGCTCAATGAAAATTTAAAAAGTCTTTGCAAGAACTATTTTGGCAACAGGCAGTGATATGACCAAAAAAAATATTAAATACAAGTCTGAAAAAAAAACAATATTAACAAACAAAAAAAAAAAAAATTTAATTTTATTAGCTTGACCATTTACTTGTCATAACTTTGAGCTAGAAAACACATTAAATATATTGTTTAATTTAATATATATAAAAAGTAATTATTTCTAATTACAATATCTTTAAAATTAAAGAAAAAAAGTGATTTAAAAAAAATAAATATATCATTCTAATTATAGTACATGCTTTTTTTTAATGTTTTTGAATTCTAAACCCATAATTAAAAAATTAAAAATTATGTATATTCTGTAAATACATATGTATATACATGTTTTTACGTATATACTTCAGTATAACATACAAAAAAAAAAAAAAAAGAATGTACATACATGTGTATACAGCATATACATATATACTGTATATACATGTATGTACATGCGCACATGTGTATGTACATATTGTATATGCATATGTATATACATATAATTATGTATAAATTTCAGTTATAACATACAAAAAAAACAAAAAAGAAAAGAATAACAATAAATCACATACATGATAAGAATAGCTAATCAAAGCAATTCTTGTTTCATCTAGTCCAACATTAAAAAAATCAACCAGGTTTGTTAAAAATTTTTGAGCTTTAACAAAGTTTGCAATGTCAATACTTCCTGAGGTATCAACAATAATCGAAAGATCTAACTTAGTCTGGCAAACTAAAGAAAAATAAAAAAAATAAATGGCTTTTTGTAATTTTATTTTCTGCTCTCTTTATCTTTTTCACAAAAACATTTTTCAGCTTTATCACTTTTTAATTGAGCTTTGTGGTTTTATTATATTTTACAAATTAGTTATCCCCCAATGAAGACTTTGTAGTCTTAACTTACTACCATTGGTAATAAATTAAAGCACAAAAAATCTTTGTCATCACTAAGTTCTCTAAACCTATCATTCACTAATATTTGTGGTCTTTGAAGTAACTTTTCTTTTGTTGAGTCTTATCTCTTGCAAAGTTCACCAAACCAACTTGCTCTTTGTGAGACTAATTTGAGTTTAGCTGTCTCATCTTGTGATCTTAATGCTGATGAGTATCTTCCTTTGATTCATAAAAACTTCAATAGTCGCATGCTTGGCCTGGCCATTTACATTCATTGGCCAATTACATTCGTAAGAATTCACCCATTTGTTGCAAAATTAAGTTTGAATCCACAGACTACTCTTTTATGTGCTTTTGTTTAGCACCACTTTACTCTATCACCTTTCTCTTTGTTCTATATTGTTCTCCTTCATCACAAGACTGCACTCTTCATGATGTTAATTCTAATCATTTTGATCAAGCCATCTCTCTTTCTCCATCAGCCAATATTATTGTTGTCGTTGACTTGCTCCTCATACTGAATGCTAATCACACTGAATCACTTGGCTCTAGTGTCAGTAACTTAGAAGGTATTTAAGCCCACAACTTTTGTCTTTCTCAATCGCTAACTCAAATAGTCAACTTTCCTACTTGCTTTCCAGACAATCCGAATCATTTACCTTCTCTAATTGACTTATGTCTTGTTTTGGATCCATTTAGTGCTAAGTTTATTCACATTCACCTTTAGGTGCTTCTGATCACAGTTTGATCTCTCTAAAATTATTATCTCATTCTTCTTCATCATTTGAATCCCCCTATCATTGTACCTCTTACAACTACCTTAAAGCTGACTGGGACTCTTTCCATTATTTTCTTCATGATGACCCTTGAGTTAAAGTCTTTCGTCTTCCTGTTGACAAATGTGCTTCTAACATAACTTCATGGATTCAGGCTGGCATGGAATCATTTATTCCCTCTCGACAATTGCAGGCTAAACCTTATTCTTCTCCATGGTTTTCCTCACATTGTGCTGCTGCAATTCCCAATCGAAATTGTTACTTCCTTATCTATCAGCAAAACAATTTACCAGAAAACAGATGTCTGTTTATTACTGCTAGAAACCATTGTAAAAAAGTTTTGTCTAACGTTAAAGCCCGCTATACTCATGAAATCTCGCATTTCATCACAAAAAATTGGCTCTGTGACTTCTGGAGAATCTGTAATAGTATCAATAATAAAGACAAATTTATAATTCCACCTCATTTAAATGGTTCAGACATTGACGCCTAAACCCTAAAGATAAAGATGAATTGTTTGGTAAAAGCTTTTTACCAATTTTATCTCTTGATTCTTGATTAAAACAGGTTGATCCATTGCTTGAAATTCATATTGCTCCAGCTTCTGTATCTAAAGTGATTTCCTGCTTAGACTCTTCTACAGCTTGTGGCCCGGACAACATACCTGTTATAGTCTTGTAAAAGTGTTGTCCGGAGTTGTCGTCTATACTTTCAAAACTATTCAACAAATGCTTATCAAAGTCTTGTTTTCCTCTGGAAAGCAGCTATCTGTTATCCCTATTTTTAAAAATTTTGGAGAGCAATCTGATTCATCAAACTAATGTTCCGTAAGTCTTCTTTCTATCATAAGCATGGTTTTTGAATCTTTAATTTACAAACACTTATTCTCTCATCTTGAAACACTTATTCTCTTATTCTCTCATTCATCTCATCTTGAATCTAATAACTTTCTGATCATCAATATGGATTTCGATTATCTTGTTCTAGAGCTGATTTACTAACAGTATAAACCAATAGTAAAACCATTATAATGGATAAAGATGGAGGGGCAAGGCAATCACTCTTGACATTTCTAAAACTTTTGATGAAGTTTGGCATGCTAGTCTTCTCCATAAGCTTTCTTCTTACAGTGTGTCTAAAAAAATCTTTAAGATTATTGAATCCTTCCTTTCCAAATGTAATAGTATTGCAGGTTCAACTATGTTTACAAAGCGTTTTTGCACCTTGACTAAAAGAGATAAAGCATCATTAGAAGTTTTGCCCGAAATATGGCAACAGTATTCCATAGGAGGCTGGACTTGAGATTTATAGAGATAGAGAATCAGGTCCAGATTAAAAAAGTATCGAGCTAGAAAAAGAGATGCAACTTTAGCAGATGCTAATTTTGCAACGGATTTGATATATGGTTACCAAGAAAGATCGGAAGTAAAAGTTAATCCTAGAAGATGAAGGGTAGATGACTCATCGAGTACATTACCGTTCATAAATATAGGAAGGTCTAAATTATTGCGATAACAATTAGCTGAAAAAAAATTGAGTTTCATTTGAATTAAAGTTTACCAGCCACTTTGAGCTGTAGCAGAAGTGAGATCCTTTACAAACTCAAATGCCCCCTCCAAGCGATCAGAGAGAGTTGGCTTCTTATCAAGACAAGAATAAATGGTAGTATCATCAGCGAACAGTGACGCCTTAGATGTGAGAATATCTAAAAGAACGTTAATGTATATTAAAAAGAGTATAGGGTCAAGGATTGAGCCTTGAGGAACTCCTGATATTACAGAGTAAGAAGCAGAGTGCTGTCCAATCAAGGACAACTTTTATACTATGATTGGAAAAAAAGAATTCAATAATCTTTAAAATGTTTCTAGATACACTGTAAGAAGAAAGTTTATGGAGAAGACCAGCATGCCAAACTTTATTAAATGCTTTAGAAATGTCAAGAGCGGTGGCCTTAACCTCTACACCTATATATAATGTGCGATAAAACTTCTCGGTTATTACTGTTAGCAAATCAGCTGTAGAACAAGAAAATCGAAATCCATATTGATGATCAGAAAGTAAGTTGTTAGATTCAAGATGAGAGATTAAGTGTTTGTTAATTAAAGACTCAAAAACCTTGCTTATGATAGGAAGAAGACAAATGGGACAGTAGTTAGACAAATCAGATCGCTCTCCAGTATTTTTAAAAATAGGGATAACAGATGCTGGAAAACAAGACTCTGATAAGCACTTGTTAAATAGTTTTGGCTCCAGAGAACACTTCTGCATGACTATAATAGGTATGTTGTCCGGGCCACAAGCTGTACAAGCTTTGTCTTTAGGTGAGGTGACAAAGCCTGAAACATACAAAAGAGGTAGAATTACAGACTTGCCTTTATTATTGATACTATTAAAGATTCTTCAGAATTCTATTTTATTTTTTTATTTTTAACTATCTTTGCTTCCAACAAGGCTGCAAGCAACCACTAATTAGTGTTGGAAGTTACTGGAAGAGAAAAGATGAAGATTGTAGATCAAGATAACGATTGACTGACGACTTAAAAGATTGCAAATTATATAAATCAGAAAAGCAAGATGAAGGAAGCGAATTCCAAAGAACTGATGTTCGAGAAAAAAAACTAGACGAGTAAGAGTTTTTGGAACACTTAGGAACAGTCACAAAAAAAGGATGAAACTTAATTGAATGACGAGTAACACGAGAATATATTTTAGTAGATGGCACAAGTGACGCTAGCTCTTTAGAGCAGTGCCGATTATTGTATTTGTAGAAAAGAGAAAGAGAAGTAACATTACGACGATGTGACAGAGGTTGAAGGTTGGCTGCAAGAGCAGGTCCAACTATATTTACAATGCGTTTTTGCACCTTGTCTGAAAGAGAAAGAGCATCATTAGAAGATCCGCCCCAGATATGGCAACAGTATTCCATACAAGGCCGGTTTTGAGATTTATATAGATAAAGAATAAAATCCAGAGTAAGAAGGTGACGAGCTCGATAAAGAGAAGCAACTTTAGCAGATGCTAATTTTGCAACAGAATTGATATAAGGTTTCTAAGAAAGATCAGATGTAAGAGTTATTCCTAGAAGATGAAGGGTAGGAGACTCATCGAGTACATTACTGTTCATAAATATAGGAAGGTCTAAATTATTGCGATAACGATTGGCTGAAAAAAATTGAGTCTTATCTAAATTAAAGTTCACCAGCCACTGTGAGCCCCATGCTGTAGCAGAAGTGGGATCCTTTTAAAACTCAGATGCCTCCTGCAAGCAATCAGAGGGAGTTAGCTTCTTATCGTGACAAGAATAAACGCTAGTATCATCAGCGAACAATGCCACCTTAGATGTGAGAATATCTGGAAGATTGTTAATGTAAATTAAAAAGAGTATAGGGCCAAGGATTGAACCTTGGAGAACCCCTGATGTTACAGAATAAGAAGAGGAGTGTTGTCCATTAAGGACAACTTTATACTACAATTGGAAAGGAAGGATTCAATAATCTTAAAGATATTTCCAGATACATCGTAAGAAGAAAACTTATGGAGAAGACCAGCATCCAAACTTTATTAAACGCTTTAGTAATGTCAAGAGCAATGGCCTTAACCTCTCCACCTTTATCTAATGCGCGATAAAACCTATCGCTTATTACTGATAACAAATCAGCCGTAGAACGATAAGATCGAAATCCATATTGATGATCAGAAAGTAGGTTATGAGATTCGAGATGAGAGATTTATTGTTTGTTAATTAAAGATTCAAAAACCTTGTTTATGATTTTAAGAAGACTAATGGGACGGTAGTTAGACGAATCGGATCGCTCTCCAGAATTTTTAAAAAAAGGGATAACAGATGCTGCTTTCCAGCAGGCTGGAAAACAAGACTCTAATAACCACTTGTTAAATAGTTTTGAAAGGATAGACGACAGCTCCGGAGAACACTTTTGCAAGACTATAACAGGTATGTTGTCCGGGCCGTAAGCTGTGGAAACGTCTAAGCGGTAAATCACTTTAGATACAGAAGCTGGAGTGATACGAATGTCGAGCAATGGATCAACCTGTTTAACGGCTATATCAGGTAGAACGCAATTATTGGCATCAAGAGATGATACTGATGAAAAGTTCTTGGTAAATAATTCAGTTTTGTCTTTAGGTGAGTTGACATAGTCTGAACCATACAAAATAGGTGGAATTACAGACTTGCCCTTATTAATGATACTATTAAAGATCCTCCAGAAGTCACAAAAGCCTAATTTTTGTGATGAAATACGAGACTTTGTGATCTGAGAATAACGGGCTTTGGCATTAGACAAAACCTTTATACAATGGTTTCTAGCAGTAATAAACAGACGTCTTTTTTCTGGAGACTTGTTTTGCTGATAGATATAAAAGTAATGGCTTCGATTGCGATTGCAGCAGCACAATGTGAGGAAAACCATGGAGAAGAGTGAGGTTTGACCTGGATTCGTCAAGAAGGAATAAAGGATTCCATGCCAGCCCGAATCCACGAAGTTCTGTAAGAAGCACATTTGTCAACAGGGAAACGAAAGATTTCTACCCAGGGGCCATCACGAAGAAAATCACGGAAAGAGTCCCAGTCAGCTTTAAGGTAGTTGTAAGATGTACAATGATAGGGAGATTCTGATGGTAAAGAAAAATGAGACAATAGTTTTAGAGAGACAAAACCATGATCAGAGGCACCCAAGGGTGAGTGTGGAGAAACTGAGCACTGACTAGGATTAGAAACAAGACATAAGTCGAGTAGAGAAGGTAAATAATTCGGGTTGTCTGGAAAGCGATTTGGAAAGCTGACTATTTGAGTTAGGGATTGAGAAAGACAAAAGTTGTGGGCCTTAATGTCTACATAATCACTGACAGTAGACCCAAGTCATTCAGTGTGATGAACATTAAAGTCACCGACAACAACAATATTGACTGATGAATAAAGAATGAGGGCTTGGTCAATATAATCAGAAATAACATTAAAAAGAGTGCAGTCTTGAGATGAGGGAGAGCTATATAGAACAAAGAGAAAGGTGATAGAGTGATGTGCTGCTAAACAAAAGCACATAAAAGTGTAGTCTGTGGATTTAAACTTAGTTTCCCCACAAATGGGTGAATTCTTACGAATGTAAATGCCCAGGCCAAGCATGTGACTATTGGAGTCGTTATGAATTAAAGGAAGATAACCATCAACACTAAGATCACAAGATGAGACAGCTGAACTCAAATCAGTCTCACAAAGAGCAAGTAAGCTTGGTGAAATTTGCAAGAAATAATACTCAACAGAAGAAAAGTTACTTCGAAGACCACAAATATTGGTGAATGATAGGTTTAGCGAACTTGGTAATGACTGTGGTTTTTTGTGCTTTATAGTTTTTGTTACTTTTTTTATTTTTAAATTTGTTAAAGAACTTGACTCTAAATATAGATAGTACTCAGTACATCGTTTTATAGCCCAAGCTATTGCCTCATTTCTACTAAAAAACCCTAAGCCGTAACAAAGGGCTCCAATGCGGCCTTGGCAATGCAGACCAAAAGTACAAACAAGGACACCATCCATGCGCAACATGGCATTGTTAGTACGTTGATATTATTCAGCTGTTGATGGAATCAGCCTCTCTGAGAGCTACCACAGAGTTCGGGAAACCTGACTACCAGCCGGCCTCAGAACCATAAAACTGAGTTTTAGAGTAGTACCCTCATTTGGAGATAATAGAACGAGTTGCCTAGTCATAAAAACAGAGATACAAGCAAAACCTATGAATTGAGTCAAGAAGATCCAGCGTTTAACATCCTAAACTGGAAACTATGTACCAGGTATACCGGTATGAAATGAGCGTTTTTTGTGAAAATAAAACACTAATTATTAATGGGAAAGTATAAAACATTTTATTCAAAGTATTGGCCATTGTTTTCTACACATTTTGACCACCTTTCTGGCAATTTGTGGATACCACGCCAATAAAATTGTTCGTTTTTTAAAGCAAACCAACCAGACACCCAATTTTCGACCTCCTCGTAGGAATCAAAGTGCTGCTCAGCCAATGCGTGTCCCATCGATGAAAACAAATGGTAGTCGGAAGGAGCCAAGTCTGGTGAATACGGCGGGTGGGGTAGCAGCTCCCAGCCAAGTGTTTTGATTGTATCCTGAACCGGTTTTGCTTTGTGTGCAGGTGCATTGTCATGGAGCAAAATTACCTTGCCGTGCCTTCTGGCCCATTCTGATCGTTTCTCGATCAATGCATGGTTCATATTGATCATTTGTTGTCGGTAGCGATCAGTATTGACGGTTTCACCAGGTTTTAGGAGCTCGTGGAACACCACACCTTTCTGGTCCCACCAAACACACAGCATTGTCTTCTTGCCGAATCGATCTGGTTTTGCAGTCGATGTTGATGGTTGTCCCGGATTAACCCATGATTTTTTCCGTTTAGGATTCTTAAAATAAATCCATTTTTCATCGCCAGTAACAATCCGATGCAAAACCGATTTTCTTTCGTGTCTTCGAAGCAAAATTTCACAAGTGTTTTTTCGGTTTTCCATCTGTCTTTCATTCAATTCATGTGGCACCCATTTTCCACACTTTTAGATCTTTCCCATAGCTTCTAAACGGTCAGAAATTGTTTGTTGTGCAACATTTAACATTTCTGACATTTGCTTTTGACTCAAAGTGTCATCTCCATCCAATATCGTTTGCAATTCGGCGTCTTCAAACTTTTTTGGTGGTCTTCCACGTTCTTCATTTCTCACATCAAAATCATTATTTCTGAACCGTTGAAACCATCTTTTGCATGTTGCTTCTGATAGAGCATGATCACCATATGCCTCGACAAGCATTCGATGCGACTCTGCAGCACTTTTCTTCAAATGAAAACAAAAAATTAATGCTTTCCGCAAATCATCACTTTCCGGTACAAAATTCGACATTTTTAACACGATGAAAAAATATGATGTTGTCTGTTCAATGACTTGATGTATACTAAATATGTTTCACAGATGTCATAGCAAACAAACAAAAAAAATAAAGGCTCGTTCACAACAAATGTTCCTTATCGAGACATTTGTATCTTGACGCTCACTTCATACCGGTATACCTGGTATTAAGAATACATCTGCGCCAGCCTAATAGATGAGTCACGAGAGCCTAATTTTATGAGACAAGATTTCATGACCTGAGAATTTGGCGTTAGGCAAAAACTTTTTCCAATGGTTCCCAGAAGTAATAAATAAACATCTGTTTTCTGGAGAATTCTTTTGCTGATAGATATGGAAGTAATGGTTTTGATTGGCAATTGCAGCAGCACAATGTGTCAAATTAGTCTCACAAAGAGTAAGTAGGTCTGGTGAACTTTGCAAGAGATAAGACTCAACAGAAGAAAAGTTACTTCGAAGATGACAAATATTAGTGAATGATAGGTTTAGCGAACTTGGTAATGGCAGTGGTTTTTTGTGTTTTATAGTTTTTGTTACTTTATTTATTTTTACAATTGTTAAAGAACTTGACTCGAAACATAGATAGTACTCAGTACACTGTTTAATAGCCCAAACATTTGCCTTATTACTAATAATAAACTCTAAGCCATAACAAAGGATTCCAATGCGGCCTTGGCAATGCACACCAAAAGTGCAAACAGAAACACCATTCATGCGCAACTGGTACTGTTAGTACTTTGATATTTTTCAGCTGTTGATGGAATCAGCTTCTCTGAGAACTACCACAATTTGGGAAACCTGACTACTAGCCAACCTAAAAACTATAAAAATGAGTTTTAGAGCTATTCTCTTATTAGGAGATATTAGAATGAGTTGCCTAGTCATGAAAACAGAGACACAGGCAAAACCCATGCATCGGGTCAAGAATATTCATCATTCAACGTCCTAAACTTGAAATAATGTATTGAAAACACATCTGCGCCAGCTTAATAGATGAAGAAGGGGTGCAAGGCTGGTCAACAGATAAAATTTGTTCACTCCTTAAGTCTTTGCTTAGGAGGCCTTCTACAAGACAGCAGCTGGATGCATTTAACATCTGCCCAAGATGAGTATTTTTATTTAGACACTGTCTCTAGCCTTTATTCAACCAAGAGCCCAAAGGCAGGGGGTGTTTTATGTCGTACTTGGTTACATGTTATTGTAGCAGGATGAACCTGACCTGACAGTTATATTGCTCTTCTTATTTTTTATATAGTTAAGTATAGAAAATAACTTTTCTATACTTAACTATTTAAAAATTTTGAGATGAAATTATTTTCTTAATTCTATGCAAATTAATAACAAGTATTTTAGTTTTATTTCAACAAAGTATTTTATTAAATTTAGCTGACAATTATATCAGAATCATATATTTTATATACAATGATTGCCCTAATTGTATATTAACTAATATAATAGCATTAAAATTGAAAACGTTCAGAAAATCTGTTGTTTGTTTAAACCAATTGATTTCTAAATTAATGTTATGATTTGTTTAAAAACCTCATATACATTGTAACTTGTAATCAGCTTTGTTTGCCAAGGCTAAATACAATATTATGTGTAACAAAATTAAAAGCTTGAAAGAGAATTATAACAACATTTTAAAACTAAGTAAAAATAAAAATCCTCAACTTTAGCAGACTCCACAATTATGAGGAGGTAATTATATATACATATATATATATATATATATATATATATATATATATATATATATATATATATATATATATATATATATATATATATATATATATATATATATATATATATATATATATATATATATACATATATATATATATATATATATATATATATATATATATATATATATATATATATATATATATATATATATAGGCTTATTATGTTATGACTTCTCATGATTGACCTTTTCTAAAGTTTTTATTTTACGCAATGGCTTTAAATAATATAAAAAACTAATATAGCGATTGTTAAAAACAAACGCATTTTGTGTAAACTTCTAAATAATGTCATATTCAAATTTTTTGATGTAAGCATGTATTTTTTATGATAAATTTAAAGGTTTGAAACTATTTTTCAATGTCTTTCAAAAAATCTTTTGAAAGATAGTTTTTCTAGTTACTTTAAATAATGAATAAGTTAAATTAAATCTTCTGTTGCAATGAAATGATTTATTTTTGGATTGCTTAGAATGGAATTGCTTTATTATTTTTGTTTCTATTTTTACAAAGAATTGTTTAAAGTTGTTTTTTTAACTTGAATAACTAATCAAAAAAATTACTATTTTAAATATGCTAAGGTATTTTTTTAAACAGTTTTTTTATGCAAATTTTCGTAATAAATAACTGTTTTTTAGGTTATATACTTACCAAGTGTATAAATAATATGTAATATTTATTTATAATATTAGGTAGTTAATGTATAAGTAATGCATATTTAAACCTTTTAGCAATAGTTCCACCCACGTTCAACAATTTCTGCTATAACTTTGTTATAGCATTTATAAACATAGTATATAACTGCTATAACATAACCTTCAAAAATTGTCACATTTTTGGAGACAACAGTAAACTAAACACTATTTAGAAAAAAAAAATTACAGTATTAAAAAAAAACACTATTAAAAAATAATCTGTTTAAAACTAAGTATGAAAGTTTATAAATATAAAAGTAAATATGAAAAAATAATGAAAAAATGTAAAGAAAGAAATATATAAATTTGAAAGGAATGCACAAATGTAAAAAGTTTTATTCATTAATGAAAACTGCAGCTAACTAATATTTGCTACTTTTTAGTATTTTTATTTATAGAATTAGATTTAAAAAAGTTTTAAAAATGCATACCTTTTTTTTATTATTATTATTAATTATTTTCATATTATAAGATTTTATTTATATTTATACTTTATATGATCATCTTAGAAATATATGTAAAAATTAGGAAATCAATAATGTTACCCCTAAAGTTATGTTAAAATTTATACAAATACAATACACTGTCCGTTTTTCTCTATCAAATTTATATTGATTTTACTTTTTTTTTGACAATGCACTTCAATCTAAAGTATTGATTCGGCCAAAATTTAGGCCGAAAAGTATTGATTGCTTAAAGTATTGATTGGCCCTAAATTTAGGCCAAAAAGTTATTCATTAATTCAAAAAAAAGAAAGCATAAAATAAAAAATCAACTAAGAAGCATAAGAATAAAAAGAACTAGCTAAGAAGAACAAGTAAAATTAAAGGGAAGGCATAAGTCTGCTGGAGGGAAAAAATCAAGAAGATCTATAAATTTTGTTTTTAATAATTTATTACATAGTTTAGCAACACTTATATTAATATTTATCTTTATATACAATGTTTATGCCCGTATATACACAGAACTTTTATATTATAAGCATTTTTAATTCATATAGATATTTAACTACGTTTATTGTTTATCCTTATTACCATAGCTAATATTTTAATAAATATTATATACCTTATTACAATATTTACAGGCGCGTACCCAGCATTTTTTAAAGTTTCAGATAGGACACTTCCACACATTATGCAAACTCCAAACTTAAGTATGTTCATGCCTACGCCAAATGAAGAAGTCTTGCAAAAAATTAGGATGGTGGAGGCCTGGGAACAAAAAAGCCCTAAAACGTTTTCACCCCCTGCCCAAACATGAGGGCACTGATGTAGTAAAAATTTTCAACTTTAGTATCTTAAACTAAAATTAAATTTATCGTAAAATTTACACCTCTTCATTTTGAGGTGGTTGGAAATTTTATATGGTCATAACTTTTGTAATTTACAATATTTTTCTATGAAATTTAAAATCTGTCGATAAATTTAAGTTTAGTTTAAGATAGTAAAATTAAAAATTTTACTACATCAGAGCCCTCATATATGGGCAGGGGAGTGAAAACGTTTTAGGGCTTTTTTGTTCCCAGGCCTTCGCCGTATCAAATTTTTGCAAGACTTCCTCATTTGGCATAGGTATGAACATACTTAAGTTTGGAGTTTGCACAATTTGTAAAAGTGTCCTATCGGAAACATCAAAATATGGGTACGCGCATGATTTATATAATTATTTTTATATCTTATACTGCTGAGATAGGTGAGCATGATGACGTCATACTGGAATGCTGCCGGGGGCTTAAATACATACAATGACTGACAAATAACCTGACTCGCAGTGGAGTGCTGCTACATCGATTGAGGGTTTGGGATGGGTCAGCAACCTTTTCATTCATATATATATATATATTATATATATAAATGTATATATATATTTATTTATTTATTTTACATTGTATGTATTCTGGTATAACTAATTTTCTCACTTTTTGTTTTCTTTATCTTTACTCACTCCTAATCTTTTTTCCATCTGCCTTGTCTCTTATTTGCAATCTTAATTAATATTATATACATTCTGTGTTCTGTCAATCAAGTTATAGGAACTAAAACATACTGTAGTTGTTGTCTCAAAAGTGTAACAAATCACCACAGAGCCATCTTATGTGACTGCTGCAATGCGTGGGTTCATGCTAAGTACAACCAAATTAATATTCACACTTATAATCTTTTTGCTCAAGATTCCTCAGAATGGTATTACCTAACCTGCATATATAAAAACATGCCATTTGGTTCACTTACTTATTTTGAGCTTTTGTTAACATTGTTATGTAAGAATCCATCAACAGCATTCCTAAACTTTCTTGAATCTACAATTCACTCAAGAAACTTGATTAAAGAACTAAATACAATCTCTAACTCTTCTATAAACTGTAAATACTATGATTTTATTGAATTTAATCAAGCTAGCAAATCAGATCTTTATCTTCATCTAAACATAGCCTCACTTCCTTATCACATTGATGACCTGTGCAACCTTGCCAGCACACTTAATATTACATCTATAGCAATAGGGAGAACTGAATCCAACTTATATATTAATGATAACAATATAACAGATATAACCATTAGTGGATTCAACATTGAGCATTGTTCAACTGAGGCCAAAAAAGGTGATGCTCTTTTATATCTTTGATCAGATTCAAAAAAATTTATTCTAGAAATTTCTAAAATCAAATGGGAAATCTTTATTAAAAAGGATGATGATGATAATCTACCTGTTAATCACTTTTTAAGGGCATTTGATAAAATTTTAGACCATCATGTTCCCTTTAAAACATTATCCAAGAATCAAATGAATCTCAAATCTAAACCCTAGATCTCTAAAGGAATACTTAAATCTATTTCTGTAAAAAATAATCTCTACAAAAAATTTGCCCGCTGTAAAAATATCAACAATAAAAATGAACTGTTTAAAAATTTTAAATATTATAGGAACACTATAATATTTAAAAATTTTTAAGTAGTATTTTTTTTAATTTTATTATTAAAAATAATAAAATAATAAAAAATACTACTTAACTTATTTCAATAACAACCTAAATAACATTAAAAACACATGGAAAGGCATTAAAAAAATCATTGACATTAAATTACCATCTCACAATCCTTCTATTCAACTAAATCTGAACGAAAATCTTATCACAGTCCAAATATATTAGCTGTCTCTAATATATTTAAAACTACTTTATCTCTGTTAATAAAAAACTACATAATGAAATCAGTCCAACAAAACTTAAATATAGAGACTTTCTTAATCAGCCAAATGCTAATTCCTTCTTTATTGATCCTGTAAGTGAAGATGAGGTGTCTAGTCTTATCAATAACACTTTTAAAAATAACACAAGCTATGGGCCAAACAGCTTACCCACATTTTTTCTAAAACTTACATCTCACATTGTCTCAAAGCCACTTTACACTATTATTATAAATTCATTTAAAAGTGGCACATTTCCTGAAGTCTTCAAAGTAGCTAGAGTTCTTCCAATACATAAAAAAGGCTCTCTTCAAGATTAAACAAACTATCGACCCATTTCCTCTTTCCAAATTAAGCAAACTTTTGGAAAAGGCTATGTATAACAATTTGTACAAGTTTCTATAAAAATTCAAATGTCTATACCAACATTCTATAAAAATTCAAATGTCTATACCAATATTCAGAAGCAAACATTCCACAACCCTTGCACTTATTGAAATCACTGAAAGGATTCGAAAAGCTCTAGACAATAAGCACTTTGCATGTGAGGTGTTTGTGTAATTGTAAAAAGCTTTTGATACTGTGGACCACTCTATCTTTCTAACAAAACTGGAGTATTATGAAATCAGAGGCATCCCACTAAAATGATTTAATTCTTATCTTCACAATAGAAAACAGTATGTTTCCATTAATGGGGTTAATTTTGTCTTTAAAAAGTGCTTAAATGGTGTCCCACTAGGTTCAGTTTTAGGAAGTCTTCTTTTTCTTATTTTTATAAATAACTTAAATACTTCTCTTAAATTTGCAACCGCTTACCACTTTGCAGATGATACTAACATGCTACTGATTAACAAATCTCTCAAAAAAATTAACAAATATATTAATCATGATCTCACAAATCTTGTTCAATGGCTTCGATCAAATAAATTTTCTCTCAACTGTAATAAAACTGAACTGATCATCTTTTAATCTAGTCTGACTCCTATTAGTAAGCACCTAGATTTCAGGCTAAGTAGACAGAAAATATATCCGATGGGACCTATTAATTATCTTGATATCAAAATTGATTTCATTCTTTCAAAGATTATCTAAATGACTAGGCAATGAAACTCAGGAGATCTAGTGGAATATTGACCAAAATCCGCTATTTTGTAAATTTAGAAGCTTTGCAAAATATATATCATGCTATTTTTGAATCCTGTCTAAGATATGCATGTCGAATTGGGGGCAATCTTATAAACAAAATTGGGGATAATCTTATAAACAAATTTTTTCAAGGCTATCCCATCTCCAAGATAAAGCCTTAAAAAATATATAATTTTAATTTGATAACTATAAACCTATTGTACTGTACTATATTTCGAATATACTAAAATTAAGTTACCTTGTTATATTCCTTAACTGTCAATTTGTTTGGAATTACCATCACTAAAACCTTCAAGTGTAATTCAACAATTTTTATACTAAAAGTCTAAACTGTCGTTATCCTCTTCGTTCGTTCAATAATTTGAACCTACTTGTTCCAAAACACCTTTCTATGAAATACGGAAATAAATCCATTAAACACCAAAGCATAAGCTCATGGAACAAGCTACCCAACCTGGTTGCTGTTTTTTTCATTCTATTATTATTAATTTTTAATTCCTTGGTTATTTATTTTATTTATTTTATGGTGCTATTTTTCTTTTTCTTCTATTCTTTTCATTCTATTATTATTATTATTTTTTAATTTCTTGGTTATTTATTCTATTATTTTTAGGGTGCTATTTTTATTTTTACTATAATTGCGTTATTCACGGAACTCATCTTTATACATCTTTATTATCTATTGATCTTTTTTCATTTATTGATTTTATTTCATTCATCTCTACCTTGTTACTATCATCATTGTTATTGACGACATCTTTCTACAATCTCTATCTATATGCGATATCTATTATGGTTATTATTCATATTATTTTTGTTATTATTTTATTTTTAAATAATAGTAATAATATCTTTAAACTAATATAGTAATATTATCTTAACACTACTTTTATTATTATTATTTTTTTTTTATTATTATTATTTTTTTATTACCACTATTTCTTATTATTGCTATATATTTTTTATTTTACTATATATTTTTATTATATAAAGTAATTATTGCTATATGTTTTGATGTTTGATTCGATGTTTATTTCTGTTCGAATGGTTTATATTATTTATATGATACTATTATTAATATTATTATTTTCCTAGTTGTTTATATTGATTTACACTATTAATATAATATTATTATTAATATTATTATCTTCCTAACTGTTTTTATTGATGTTGTATTTGTTAAGATTAACTTTATATTAGTACTCGTACTATTGTAAATATCCTTGAAATATTAAATAACTTATTTCAGAATATATTTGATTTGATTGAGGATTTTGGTAAAGAAATCGAAACTGTATTTAGATTTTCGTCATTGTTGGAATTCGCTTTTTTCAATGACTGCGCCTAAGAAATGTTTTTTCCTGATACTTACTAAATTAAATGCTCTTGATGTAATCAACGAGCTAGATTTTGAGTCATTAGCTTCATTCCATGCCGCTTTAGAGCCGGCAAAACTAGCAGTGGGGTTCCTTAGCAGAAAAAGTGTAACGTTATTGACAGCAGATACTGTTCTTAAATTCATGCATCAATCGCATCTTTTATTGTATTCAAATTTAAAAAGCGCGTAGATAAAAGAATTAACGGAAATGTTATGCAGTTGTTAAGGTGCGTAATAGATCATTTAGTTGTTAATTTAATAAATACTTTAAATTTTGCTGGAAAGCTTGTGTATAGGTTTTTTGATTTATTTCTAATAATGAGGAACCACAACTAGCTGAAGCACCATTCACAACATCGGAAAGTTTACCTGTTGAATGAATTAAATGCACTTCTCAATAAAGATAGCATCACACACTTGCCTAAAACTACTGAATAAATCAAATGGCTTAAGCAAGAGTTTTTGTTGTACCGCAAGACGGGGAAAAGACGGGGTCTCATCATTTACATCAACAGATATCAAACGCATTTTTTCGAGCTGCACTTGTTTCTGTACAAAAATTAGATCACGGTTGTCTGATGAATGGGTAAAATTTTAAGTTTTCTTAACATTTTTTTACAATAGCAATAAGTCATTATAAGTTTTATTTCAAAATATAAACATATTTTTTATTTATGTATTTGTTTGAACTTATCTTAGAACACTAACTCAAACTTTTTTAATAAATAATGCAAGATATACTCACATAAGTTTTATTGTTAACCAAGAAAAATCGAAAACTACGGTTAACCGCGTTTTTTTTTTTAAACTAAAACCGAAACAGCGGTTTTTTTATAAATGCGGTTTTTTGGAAATCCTAGATTCGGTGCAACCAGTGGCGGATTGAGGTTTAGTGTCGCGGGGGGGCTAAGTCAATAAATAGGGGCGACCGGGGTTGCCTTCAGTAATTTGATCTTATATATATATATATATATATATATATATATATATTGATTGTTTTAGGGGGCGCCGTTAGACCGTTCTAGGGGGGCATGGGGGGCAGCTTGCCCCCCCCCCCCACGCCTTATACTAAATCCGCCACTGGGTGCAACCTTTGCCACAATGCAATTGTACTTTAAACAAGCTAGAAGAGCTGGTACAGTTTTGGTAGCATCCATAGATATAAAAATAACTAGTTTATTGCTACCAGGCACCATGTCATTTTATTTAATCTTTTTTTTTTTTTTTTTTTTTTTATTTTTTTTTTTTTACAACTTCAATATACACTTCATTACGTTACAATTCTATCATATAATTTAATGCAAAGAGTAAAATATATAACATAACATAAGAATACGTAATTTAACAATTATAATAAAATATAACGTTAGATTAATAAACACTGTTTTTTTTTTTAAATAAAAACTATTGTTTCTTCAAATATAAACATGTTGTTGTAAAGGAGACTCGCAGAAGACTATGAAGTCTTATCATCAAGTACCTTTTCAAGTGGTTAAGTTAAGTTAAGACCGTCTAAAAAAATATCAAAAATAAAACCATTTGCTTTTTTTTGCAGTAATTTGTTGTATATGTCTCAAGGAAACACTAAGAAGATTTGAAGCAGCAAGTATATAAACTCGTTTCCCATATATCCAAAGCACTAAAAGCAAATCAACATAGCAATTTTAAATTTTCCGTTTGTTCTAAAACTTGCTCTTAATATTATTTTAATAATTATTTAATAGTGTTAACGTACTGTGACTAGAGGGTTGTAATAATAATAATATATTTCAGCAACAATATTAAAATCGATAGGGGAAGGAACACTCTCTAGTTTTGAAACTTTTGAAAGAGGAACAGGAAAAAATTAATTTATATTGTTTTGAAAGACTTTGGTTTATTAGCTTTATGGACAATCACTTTGTGTGAGATGCTTTTGTTGTGTTGTATATACGTCGTGAAAGATTTTTTGTTTGGAACTTTAATTTCAACATTGCAAAGCAAGTATGTTGTACGTTTCCCAAGTTGATCTAGTTTAATAAATTTCTTATATTTTAACTGTGCATATTAACCTGACCATTCCGCATTTCTTTTAGCAGACATAGTTTTTTGCTTTGAACACTTGAGTTTAAATAAAGCGCAGATCTAAAATAAAAAGTCATAAAATACTAACACCCAATGTGCGTTATGCGAGTTCTTCCGTTGTAGGCCTTCTAATATAAAAATATGACCAGCGCACCCACAAATAAATGGGTATTTGTAAGAGGGGTGCCTTCGCACCCCTCCCACAAATATCTATTTCCATTAATGATAGTTAAACAAAAAAAAACTCTTCCAGCAAAAGTTTTTTGAAACACATTGAAAACGGAGTACGAAGAAGCATTTAAGAAACACAGTTTTTAAAATTTTACATTTAAATATAATTTAAAGACGAGACCATAGCAGCAACAACAACAAAAAAACGAAAAATAATGTGGTTCATACCGTCCTATAGTAAAACTGTTTCTTATAATAGGTTTAAATTGAATTATTGAAAATCTTTTTGAATAAAATAATTTGAAAAAAAAAATGCTTTTCTTATAATTACTCATTTTTTTGTATCTACCAAATCAAGCTGAATAAGCTTTTTTTGTAAAATAAAATTAAAAAAAAAAAAGTAAAAATAAAATTTAAAGCATAAAATTATCTAAAAAAGAAAATAATCAAAACCTACACATCAGATAATCGTTAACATAATAGTTTTTGTTATTTGTAAAGAAGTTTAATTCAATTTAAATCAATTTAAATATTCGCTTAATTTAGCGTCAAGTCTTTTACAACCATGTAATGAAAACCATTGTTCATTTTCAGGAAAATAAAACATATCATCAGCAATGGCTTCTAAAATGGAATCTTTGAGTCGATAACGTACTAATTTTTGTGTGCATTGTTTGACATGTTTTCTCTCCAAAGGTAGAAAAGGAACATAAATCTTTATCAACCCTTTTTCAATAAGCTTAGAGCTATTAAATCCTCCTGATGAACTTAAAGCATTTTTTGTTATAGAATATTCAAAATGTTTATGGGTTAACGACTCTCTGGAGTTTCTATTTTTATAATGCTTCAAAGTATAGTTGTTAATAATGTCTTCAGCCGTATTGCTTAGAAAAATAAATATACTTTTGCGATAATCTACACCATCTATTTGATGGTTGTAGTCTAAAAAAGGAGCAATAGAATCACCAAGACCAATTGGCATTTCATGAAATTCATCAATGATGAATAATGTGCGCTCACATAGCTTAACACTGTTCTCTATTAGCTTAGATAATTGGTTTTTGTATTCTTCTAACATATTTTTATTTGTATAATTTTTTGTTGCATATATTACACGAACAAATTTGCTATTCACACCATTTTTAAATAAATGTTCAGCAATTATTTGTGAAACAAAACTTTTACCAGTTCCAGTCCCTCCATGGAAAGACAACACCAAAGGTGAAGCCGGATTCTTATTTTCAATATGATTTATAATAGCAGCAGGAACACGTTTACTAATTAGGTGCTGGCCAAAAACTTCAGAGTTTATCACATGTTCCAAATCTGAAAGGCTCGGCGTCTGCAACCATTGATTATTGCAGCATTCGTATTTTATACAGAAATCTGAAAAATAAATTATAGCAAATCATTTGAACATTTTTGATTTAAATAAAGTATTCTTAAAAAACTTCAGCATTTATTCCATTTTTTATGACTTGGAAACATGGACGCACCCCTAAATTATTTGAAAAATCTTAAACTACATGGTACCTGAATTAGGTTAGGGAAAGCCCTTACTAAAAAAGTCATTATTTAAAAAGACTATATTATTTTAGCTTGCGCTAGTATATATTATTTATTATTTTTTACTTTTTTTATAAAGAAAACCAGACAAGTTTACAAATACTTTTTCAAGCTTTAGTTTAGTAAATGCTCAATTTTATAACTAGCAAAATATAAAAAAACTCAAACAATAATTATTACGTGCAAATACAAACAAAGTAGAAATGTAATGCAGAATATTTTGTTTAAAAAATAAATTGCACTTTATTAAAATGTTTTTTTTTTCTTTATTAGAGAAGTAAAATATTGACAACTGAAAATTAAACTTTCAAAAGTTTTATTATTTTTGCATCTGATGAAACCTTCAATTTCATAATAATACTTTTAAGTCGCATATTTATATGATATGCAAACGTTATGATTTTCAATTTTTTTTAATCACACACAATGTATATCATTAGTTTATCAGTGTTTATGAGTGACAAATAATTCAAAGTAACAATTTAAAGGCTTGAAAAAAAGTTTTTTTGAAAAATAAAAAAATCGTCTAGTAAATTATAGATAAAATTAAATTATGAAAAAATTGTTTTTATAATTTTAATTAACCACACTCGGAAATTCAGGGAACTAATGCTGAAAAATATCCCATCAAAATCTTTTAATCAATAATTGTGCATGTTATAAGGTTATGATAACACCAAAAATTGAAATTTTAGTTTGAAATCCAACAGCGATATTTTAATTTGGATATAGTGTGCCGAAAATTAAATTTGACCGTTATTTAATGTTTTTATCAAAGTGATAATTGATCACACTACATTTTGTAAAGGTATTTATAAAGAGCATTTCAATCGATATTTTTGAGCTTAGAGAATTTACTTAGCTTATTGTTTGATCTACAAAATTGTCAAAACCAATTGAAAAGAGAAACACCCTCTACAATTCAATGAAGGCTAAGCTAGTCCTCAAACTCCTGCAGCCAAAAAAAGGTGCATAACTTGCTTACCTGTGCTTGCTTGTGGACATCTTCATCATTGTGCACAGGGAAAGCGTTATATAAACCTCAGAACTTAAATTGGCAGACCCAATAGGTTCAGAGCAGATTGCACCCACTGTGGTTTCAGGCAAAGATGTATCACCAAGAGGAGCAGTTCGGATCAGGTAACCACAAGGAGCGCCATTATATTTAAGGTAAGTTTACAAAATATTTTTGCCAATTATTTTAATCTGATTGGCATTAAAAAATGTAGATAATATAATTTTGATTTATAATATAATTTTTAGGGTCATCAGTTGCCCAGCAACTCTTTCCTGGTCTTTTGAGCTTTCAAAATATGGTTTCAATCTAAGAGAATACGGGGCTTTCAAATACTAGAATGAGGAAAGGCTAGTTGAATTCAACTTTCAGCAAAAACTTGCTAACAGTGGCAAGACATTGAGACACTATAAGCTCCCTAAAACTTGCTACAAGCTCAGAAGATTACCAAGTTGTTCATTGCCGGGATCTGCACCAGCTCAAAGAAAAAATCGTATCATCAAGAGAACTTGAAAACAAGGCTATTATAGAGCTTGGAATAGATGTTGGTGGCTCTTTCTTGAAAGTGAGTTTAAGTTTAATAACCTCAAAGCTTGAGTCACACAGTCCTCTTCAAAAGTAAGTCATACTTTGGTCACAAAAGCACAGGGGTCAAAAAGAAACTGTAGTAGCAATTGCAGAAAATACCCCAGAAAACTTTGAAAATTTTAAGGCAGTTTTTTAACTTAATGATGTGAAAAAAGCTTGCTCTCTCAGATCCTTGGTTATCTTGTGTGACATGAAACTTGCAAACATAGTTTGTGGACTTCAATCTCATAGTAACAAACACCAGTGTTGTTGGTGTAAAATTGAGTCTTTCAAAACTCACTGCATGTGGAGTTTTGTGAATTGGAGGTGATTTGAAAATTGCTAAATGTTTCTTTAATGTTGTTCATCCTCATTTGCTTACTTATTCTAACCAAACAATTGTTTTGGAAGTACTACCTCCCATGGAACTTCATTTATTTCTTGGTGTGTTTAATCACATTGTGAAAAACCTGGTGTAAAAATGGCTGAAAGCTATGGATTGGACACAAGCAAATTACATCCTTCTTCAATCTTACCATGGTGGCCACTACAATGGCAATGATTGCATGAAGTAGTTTAAAAGATAAATGAGCTGAAATTGCTTGTTGAAGCTGAAAATCATTTAAAAGCTCTGGATTTCTCTCATGCTTTGAATTCATTCAAGGGAGTTGCTTCAACTTGTTTTGCCTGTTCCCTTTCACTTGATTAAATTTTGAAAATCGAATATTTCAAATCCAGTTTTCTGAATCTCCAGATTTCTGTCACTCCAAAAGTTCATGCTGTTTTTCATAATGTTCCACAAATTATCAAGGGAAAAAAAAAATTTCCCTTGGACTGTACAGTGAACAAACCAACAAAGCTTTATATTCTTGTTTCAAAAGAAATTGGGAATGATGCAAAACAGATGCTTTGCATCCCGAATATTTTCATCAGTTCCGAAACTGTATTTTTGATTACAACAGTATGCGCCGACTGCGCGGAACTGGACCAAGATGCAAAAGATTTGAATAAGAAAAATCTGAAAAATGTTGTGTTGCTAGAACTATTTTCTTAACTATTTCTTAATAAAAAAAATATGTTTCTTAATAAAAAAATTCAATATGTTTCTTAATAAAAAAAGAGTATTAAAATAATTAAGGAACCAATTCTGTGTATTTTTATTTAATATTTAGACTTTTTTGACTAAAATAGCTTTTTGGGAGAAGTCGTAAGTTGAGATAAATATCAATTGTAGAAAAATATTAATGACTCTGTTGGACATCAATCCAAGTTTTTTGAAATCTCATTATGGATACTTTATGGTAAACAGTATCACCACTTCAATGAATTTTTATGGGATTTTTCATCAACATTAGAATCGATTATTAAAATCTTGTAAAATGCATTTTTAAGAGGTGATATCTATCATTAAATAACAGTCAAGTTAAACTTTCGGCATAAATTATCTAAATTAATCAAAATCTCTGTTGGATTTCAAACTTTCAATTTTTGGTGTTATCAGAACTATCTCATTCAATTTTTTTAATGAGATGGTTCTGATACATCACAATCATTAAATTTTTTCTTTAAATTTTAATTTAATAATAATCACTCAACAACTGCTTTTGAATATATTTAATACAACACATCCATCTCATTTAAGTTTTTCTTTAAATTTTAATTTAACAATTACCACTCAACAACTGCTATTGAATATTTTCGAGCGAACAGACGGGCAGAGTTCACTTTCATTTGTGTTGCAAAAAATGTAATTTTGATGAAAAATAGGTAATAATAAGATTAAAAATGCAATTGCTAAAAAATACAATTTTACAACTTTTTGTCCAGTTTTTAATTTTAGATTATTGTATATTTCTAAACGAATTCTAAAACTGTATATTTCATATGTATATGACATATATACACATATATGTTATATGTATATTGTTACTAAATAAATAAATCATCGTTCTTTTATATTTATATAGGGTCGCCACAACAATAAATGGGGTCGCAGCGCTCGGAAAAGCGGCCAATCAACAATCAATGATTGGCTGCTTTAAAAAAAAATTGATTGCCTAAAATTAAATCTGGCCGATCAAATTTGACGATGTAACGTTTTTTAACTACTGCGTTAAAATTTTACTGCGCCAAAGTTTTCAACCGTTCAAACTTCCTTTTGCGGTAACATAATAACGTTAAAATATTGCTGAGACAGTAATATTTTAACGTTGTAATTTTACTGGGCTCATTGTCATCAAGTTAAGTGGTTTTCGTTTTTTGTGCGACAAAATGTTATTTAAAAATAAATTAAATATTTCTGTAAAGTTTTATTACAAACAAGTTTATTTACGTTATTTTAAGTTTTAAGTAAATTTTATGTTGTGTTAATTCACAATAATGCACAATACAGAATATTGTTTAATTACTTTATTTTAGTTAAGTAAAACCTTTTAAATTAAATAAAAACTTCTTTTAATAAAATAAGTTTTCTTTATCTCGCCAATACCTTTTTTGCAATACTTACACTGCCTTTTAAAATATGCTTTTTTTCCTTTTTTATTCGCATCTTCAGGAAAAGTATTGTCATTTAAATATTTCGTGACATCATAAAGTTAATATTTTTGTACATCTTGACAAAATGAGCTATATAAATTGTAAACTAAAAAGCCAGTAAAATTATAACGAGAGAAATAAAATTAAAACGTTAAAATATTACTTCCTCAGTATTATTATTTTACCGCAAAAGATGTTTGAACGGTTGAAAACTTTCGCGCAGTGAAATTTAATCGCAGTAATTAAAAAACGTTACACCGGCAGTATTTGCTCGTCAAACTTTAATAATATTTAGGAGCCATCCATAAAGGACGTCATCCAAATAGGGGGGGAGGGGGTCGAGTTAAAAAAGACAAGGGGAGGGGGGAGGTTGTCAGAAAAAGACGTTACTTTAGGTTTTTTATTTTAGTTTAACATTTGAAATATAGAAAGTTAAAAATATTAAATCAAAATCAAAATTATTTTGAAAAAAAATTAAATTTTAAATTTAATTCATTTTAATTTAATAACAAACAACTTATTTAAATTCTTAATAAAATAAAATCGACAAAACAAACGTTTTACTTATTTTCTAAATAAAATAATTAAAATAAAAAAACAGCAAAATCAAGAACTAATTTATGTTATGTAATCATGTATGTAGTCATATAATCATATATGTATATATAATCAAAAATTATCTAATTATAATTCTAAATAAAATAATTTATTTATATTCTAAATAAAATAATTAAAATAAATGTGGCAAAACTAATGTTAATTTAAATTTTAAACAAAATAATTAAAATAAAAACGGCAATGTTTTATATATATTAAAAAAAAACAACATTTGAATAGAAATACAGAAAAATGAACGTTTATTAAAATTTTAAATAAACAAATTTATTTTAAAGCAATTATGTCAGGTTAAACACTTTATGTCAGGTTAAAAATTATTATGTCAGGTTAAAAAAAAATTATTGTTTTTTTTTTTTTTTTTTTTTTTTTTTTGTTATTCACCTCCTCAAGGCCGAGAAGGCCACTACAGACGAGGAGGCTACTTAATAGTGTTTATAACCCTCTCTCAACTCTATAACTCCGAAACACGAACCTTGACGAACAAGGCCGCTGCGCGGAGAAACGAGTTGAGCGCGGTACTACCAGGGACGCGGTGGGGATCGAACTCGAAACCTCTCGCTTATGAAGCGAGTGTTTTACCACTACACCACTACCGCATAAAATTTGATCGTCTGGTTTTTAATTTTATTTATTTCAGCCGATCAATGTTGATCTCAAACACTGATCTATATTATAACTGGATAGCGCATTTCTTAAAGTGGAAAACCCCTAAAAAAATTTTTTTGAGTAAGTATCAATATTTTATAAATTTAATTTCATATTCATAAAGTAAATAACAAAATTAATTGAAAAAAACAAAAACTTTTTTTTTTGGTCCAAATGGTGCCAAAAACACTAACATATTGAAAGACCCCGGCCAACGTGTCTAAAGATGTACACAATTTTAAGAAAATCTTTTTTGCATACTTGTTCTAACAAGGTAATTCTGTAGCAGATTTTTCATAATAATTTTTAATAGGCTAATGTGTTTGACCGAAGTACATGTAAAAAATTTGACCAAATTTTATGACTTTGTTGACCTTTTTAAGGGCTGGATTCAACTTTTAAAAAATCTTTCACGCTTAAATTATACTTGAAATTTTAGCTTAAAACACGCTTAAATTTATACTTGAAATTTTAGCTTAATACCACTTTTAGTTATTTAGATATCCTGGCCGGTGTCTTAAAAACCCTGAGAAAAACAGCTTGTAAATAAATATGCAAATCTATATTAATAAGAAAAATTAATTGTTAAAATGCACCGATTTGATATGGGTTTTGTTCTTTTTCAAGAGATTTGTCATATCGGCTTTTCTTTTTCCACAAATTACTTGTCTGCATTTCTTTGCTCGTTCTGTGTTTTTATATATGGCTAAGTATAATCGCTTTTGATTAATTTTCCTTCTAACAAATACTTTCCAGGTCTTTAATTCATTTTTTTTAAAATTAAAACACTAGCTTGTCACCAATGTTAAGATGGGCAACTGCATCAAAAGTGCCAAATTGAAGATGTGAAAGCGAGACATAATGGCCTTTTGGTATACGCTCCCAAATTGTCATGTTAAAAGACTCATTGTTATTTTGGGTAAGGCCACGCAGACATTTTTTCAAAAGAATGTCACTACTTAATTTATCATATATTGGCTTAAGTTTCCAAATAATAGATATTGGTAAGCCAGGACCAAGTCTGTATGTTGAGGTATAGTTTGCTTTGTCACGGTTATACCGACACCAACTATATGAACCTTCTGGACAGTGAGGAAAATGTAAATTTTCATTTTTTGATGAAACAACATGATAAAGTGTAGCTCTTACAACAGATTTCATAGCGTTTAAATTAATTTTGTTTTGGCGAATTGCAATGCCATAATAATTTTGGAGATGATCGATAGTTGCATTGGTTAATTTTCCACGACCACCCAGACCTTTTTCTTTTTTTTTTTTTAAATTACGTAAACATGCTCCAACTCGTTTTTGCACATGGCCAACACATTCAAGTTTATTTACAAGTACACCTAAATAAACATTTTTTACAGCATCATAACCTTTGCTATCACCATCGCCATAGAAATCACTATATCGTAGATTATGTTTTTCAATAGATCTACTCCATATTCTGCGGGCTCCCTCTGGCTCCATTCTACCAGGTAGTCCTTGGTAATTAAAAGTACATTTATGTTTATCATGCCATTTTCAGGTTTCCTTTCTTTACATGTTCTTTATGAAAACATGCTTACTAAGGGTAGAAACTACAGAATTTAGTATTTCTAAATCTATAAAACGGTATCCAGTAACTATATTACTAGATACCTTTGGTCGTGATGATTTTTTTTATTTTTTTAGCAGAAGCACATATTTCATCAAAATTTATAAAGTTAAAATCAACTGGTTTCTCCATATTTACAGTTACATCTTCAACACTTTTAATAACATTTATGTTCATATCTACGATATTCGATTCCATATTTACATCCATATCAACATTATTTACAACTACGTTCTTTTTTACATTAAATATTTTTTTCCTTTTATGATTTTTATTTCTTTGTTTAACTCTGCAAGCGTTAACCATTGTAGAAGATTTATGATATATTTATGAGCTTTCCAGTAACTGCTTTTATACTTAAGTTGTTTTGAACAATGGCTTAAATATTATTTATTTGATAATCATATTGTATAAAAAAAATAGGATTTTAGACTATTTTTTAGTTAAGGTAAAAAATGATGTCGTTGTTATGGCGGTTGTTAAGTAAGCTTTAAATACTAGGGTTCAATAAAATCTATTTTAATGAAGATCTATAGCCAATTTTGAAAAATGGTTTTCAGATTGTGAGTCTCTGATAAATTTTGCACAAAAAAGAAAATTTTTTTTTTTTCAAAAAAATATTTCTGAGGGGTTTCACCTTAAGGAAACAGCGTAATTTTTAAAGCCAAAATTTTTTCGCCAACGCCTTATTGGGAGGACCCATGGAGAAAAACTATATTTATTTAAAATATTGTTAGGTGAACAAACTATTTCTTTAGTTTGGTGGTTTAACTTTATGTTTTATGTATTTAACATAGATAGAACGTTTGGAAAATTATTAATAAACTTTTTAAATAATAATAGTTATTTTTTAGTAAAATAATTATTCTATAAATGTCTGGAGAAAATACCAAAAAGCGAGGGACACAGTGCGTTGCATTTGGTTGCAATAAAAGAAAACATAGTGTCAGTAAAAGAAGTGATAGTGATGGAATCTCTGATGATGAATCATCTTTAAAACGAAAGTTTCCATGAACATTTCATAGATGACTTTCTTAATTATTTTAAAAAATAAAAACATTTAAAAATTTTTTGACCTCTCTTAGTTTGCTTGCAATGTGAACATACGGATTTAGATAATATCAGTTGTGCAAAAAGTATAACAAATTTAATGAAATATCAAACATTATTTTTCCTTATACTTTTATTCAGACTTCCTTCAAAGACTGAAAAAAGAAAGGAATGGACCATCAAACTACACCGTCAAGAATGGAGTCCAAGTAGTAGCAGTTTGATATGTTTTGATCATTTTTTAGAAAAAGATATTGGTAGAACTGGAAAAACTGTTTTCTTTTCCTAAAAGATTTAAAAAAGTTCCTGGCCACTTAAAAAAGTTATATGTTTAATTATGTTGTTATGTATTGTACAGGTTTGTTCAATATGTATCTTTTAGTTCTTAATTACCCTTTGCCGTGTGGTAGAGGGTTTATAACACAACTGTATGGTAAGCAGCTAAAACATATAATAACCATATTGCTATTGTATGCTTTTATTTTATAAATGCTGCATGAACTATTAGCTAAGCTCTGTGAGTAAACATAACTTAAAGGTTCCTTCTAGTTAGATATAATATTTAATATAAAAATTATACAGCTATATATAAATATATATTTTTTCTTTTAACATTAGAATATGAAAGAGAGAAAAGCTCCTGTTAATAGGTCAACTTTTGAAAATTCTGAAAAAAGTGATTTGGAAACAAGTGTTATACCTATCAGAATGAAAGTTGGTTTCCCAAAAAAATATATAACTGCAGTTTAACTTCAGAAAAACAAATAGCAGATCATAGAAACAAGATAATTGAGTCTTTAAAAAAGAAAGTAAAAGTGGAACAGCGAAAATCTCGACTAATGAAAAAAAAAAATCTCTTAAATCAGTAGTAAAAAAATTAGGTCAAAAAAACAAAAATATCATCAAATTGTGAAGAAATGCTTTTAAAAACATTTTCAGAAGTCCCTCAGGCTCTAACCAGAAGAATGATTATGCATAAAAATTATGGCAAAGGATTTAAATATTCAGAAGAAATCAAATCCTTTGCACTTACCCTGCAGTTTTATTCTAGCAAAGCTTATGAATATGTGCGAAAAACGTTTAATTTTAATTTACCACATCAGACATAAATTAGGAAATGGTATGGAGAAGTTTCAGCAGAACCAGGTTTTCCAAAGGCAGCTTTTGCAGCACTTAAATACATGGTTATAAAAGCTGAAAAGTTAGGATCTAAAGTCATTTGCTCACTTATGTTAGATGAAATGGCCATTAACACATATCTTGGGGTGTAAAAGCATTTAAGAGTTATGTTGATCTTGGGAATGGCATACAAGATTATTTATCGCCGGTTGCAAAAAATGTCCTAGTTCTCATGGCTATTAGTATAAACAGTTCATGAAGAGTTCCATGCGGATATTTTTTTATAGATGGATTAAATGGTGCTGAACGAGCAAACATTGTAAAAATATGTATTAAACGATTGACAGATATTGGTTTTGAAGTCATATCACTAACATGTGATGGACCCTCATGTCATATTTCAATGTTGTCAGACCTTGGTGTTTCAATTGACCTTGGTGTTTCAATTGATGCTTTAAAAATGAACACTTCTTTCACCCATCCTCTCAACTCTGATAAAAAAGTTCATACCTCCTCGATATTTGTCACATGCTAAAGCTAATATGGAATTGCTTCGCAGATGGTGATATTTTATTTAATAGCAAAAGCAATGCAATTTCATGGAAATATATAGTTTATCTTCAAAAACTGCAAGAAAATAAAGGATTACGTCTTGGAAATAAATTAAGACTAGCACATATCAATTGGGGGCAGTAAAAAATAAAAGTAAATCTTGCTGCTCAGGCAATCAGTTAAAGTGTAGCTAATGCAATAATGTTCTGTTGCAAAGACCTTAAATTAATGCAGTTTCAAGGAAGTTATGCAACAGTTAAATTTATCAGAATATTTGAAGGATTGTTTGACATTTTAAACTCAAGAAATCCATTTGCTAAACATTGTTACATTAGGCCTAACGTTGATGTAGTTGCGTAATCCGGTTCACGGTTATGTAGAATAAAGAAACGTGCAAGCGAGTTTACATGAGGTCGGGATATTATATCTAGAGAGACACGAAGCACGAACTTTACTTGTAGTGTGGTGTTATAAATTATAATATTGCATATTGAGTTATTACGAAGAGTTGTTATTATATTCAGTGGTGTTATTGTTGCTATTAGGTTATAACAATTGGCGACGAAAATAAAAATGATGCATTTATCGAATATATCTTGTTTGGATTTAGAAAATGACGATTTTGTAGAATATATTGTAGAGATGTGAGAAAATTTTGAATTTTCAAAATAATACAATTTTTTTTAAATAAACTTATACTTCTAACCTTGAACTTTCTAAATTTATAAAAATCATTTCTGTAGGTCAAGTATTTCAAAGGTTATATTTCAAAGAAATGCCACCCTCTCCTAACCCCGTAAATCAAATACACCTCCGCCGCAATTTTTAAGGTGTGATTTTTGATATATGAAAACGCTATGAAAAGTTGGAGTCAAATTTTTTTTTTTTTCGACAAAAAAATGTTTATCTCGCTAAATATTTTTCATATTATTAAGAAATTATATATCAAAATAAAGCTTCGCCTATTAAACGGAGAGTTATAAAACTTCGCATAGAGTTATAAATGTAAAACTAAATAGAGAGTTAGAAATCTTAAAATAAATATAGTTTTATATGTAAAATTAATAATGATATATTTTACCCTTTTTTTTTTTCTTTTTTTTTTCTATAACAACTTATAAAAAAGAATTATATGAAAAGTATAATAAGCAATTAACTGAAATAAAAATCTATAGGTAGTTCAGTAAAGCCAACGAATTAGTTTAATTAGTAAATTGTTTGTTTTAAATTTCAAACTGTGACAAAGTTACTAAGTTTTTAAGCGAAATATAAAATAAGTGTTTTGCACCAATTAGATTTTAATAAAGCTACCTTGTGACCCGCGAAACTTAACTATGCGACACGGCTGTTTCAGAGTGAGCTTTACGACTTCTTGTTGTTATTTTTTTGAAAATTCTAACGTCAGGGGTGCTACTAAAATATTTATAACTTTTGAAATATTAAAGATAATTTTGTTTTGTAAAAGGAATAAAAATAACAATAAAATGTTTTATTATACCGTCGGGGATAGTGCAAATCCGCGTAACTAGCATTGGATAATACCGCGTATCTGACAAATGTAGCCAATTTGAGATTTCGTGGGCAATCCACGCAAGATTCTAATTGGCAGCCGCCAATATCAAGGTTACTTTCATTTGACCTATAGAATGCAGGTTATTGCCGAAGAACAATACTGCGTATCTGGGACCAGTAAATGTCAGTACCGCGTATGTGATCGGTTATCATCTGGAGCGTAACTGATATGTTGTTACGTGTTGTCAAATTCGGTTTATAAATGAAAATAATCAACGCTATATCAGTTAAGTTTTAGTTTTATTATCTATACAAAAATGTAATAAAGAAAAAACATTTTTTTTTTGTTCATTAACTATTTTTTTAAAACTCGTTTTACAAAAAAAACATGTTTTTAAAAAAAGTTGCCTCATTAAGTTTAATCCACGGCGATCTATACTGAAGGCCTTGCCATCGCGCAAACAGCTTAGTTGACTGGGACCTATTTTATTTTAACGGCAAAAAACAAAACAAAAAAGTGTTCAGTAATTTAATATTAACTCAATGAACTTTTTACTCTCAAACTGTTTCATTTTATAACAAACAAACTAAAATTCAAACAAAATATTTCTTTACTTATAAATTTTTCTCAAATTCAAAAACAAAAAAACTCAATTTCAAAAACAAAAACCATATATATATATATATATATATATATATATATATATATATATATATATATATATATATATATATATATATATATATATATATATATATATATATATATATATATATATATATATATATATATATATATATATATATATATATATATATATTCCTAAAGATCCAGTAGTAGTGTAGTAGCGAAACTCAGAGTTGAAAAAAAAAGATAGATAAATATTTTTAATAATTAATTATTGCTCTGTTCTCTCTCTCTCTCTCTCTCTCTCTCTCTCTCTCTCTCTCTCTCTATATATATATATATATATATATATATATATATATATATATATATATATATGTGTGTATATATGTGTGTATATATATATATATATATATATATATATATATATATATATATATATATATATATATATATATATATATATATATATATATATATACTTACACACTTAAATAATCACATACATAAAATTACAATTAAAAATTTGTAATAAGAATACAATGATATTTTAAGAATTCATGACAATTTTAATATTTTTTGAGCTGGTTCTTTATTTGAACGAGGAGTTGAAAGTTTACATAAATTGTTTAAAAAAATGTTTGAAAGAATATTTCCGTGATGTCGATGCATCTCAAAGTTGTAAAACTCTGATATCATCATTAGAATATTGCTCAATGAAACTCTGCATACTTTATCTTTAATCGTATTAAAAATTATAAAAGAAAAAATTACCCATTGACAGGTATTATCTGTGGGAATATTAAGTCCACCACGGTCAATTGAGTCTATGTATTGTCCAAACTTTTGGTGGTAGAAAGTTGTTTTTTCTAGCAGCTCATTTTCTGATAGTTCATTATCTTTACGAGTTAAATATCCTGATATGTATATAAGTGCCATATTTGTATCAGAAGAAATAAAAGATTTAAGATTTGGCAGGTTGTCAAATATCTTAGCAGAGGACTCATCCAATAAAAAACCACAATTTGGACAAGAATGGGTTGTATCAAGACATATGTCAACAGCTGGGTTTTTAAGAGATATTAAAAGCTTGGCTCTTGAAATATTCAGTTTTTCAATTACCTGCTGTACTGTTATAAAATATGTACCTCCGGAACCTTGTCGCAATTTGCTAAACTCTTTTTCCAATGGATCAGTAGAAAACTCACTAAGAATAACATACTAGTGTGAGCTATTCAATAATGAACGGCATAATTCAACAACACCATTGCACGTATGGTAAATTGATTGTGCAGTGTCACAAGTAAGTTGTTCCTTCCTTTTACCTTGCTTTCCAGCCATCTTTAAAGCCATATTTCCGAAATCTAAAATATTTTCTAATCTATTATCATTAGGATCTCTAATAACTGCTTGAAGTTCATCATTAAACCTAACATCTGCACCTGTTCCTTTAACATTAAGAACTTTCCACCATGATACAACAATGTTAATAAAATCTGCTGTGTCTTGTCTTTCTTTTATATGCTGCAGTCCTGGATGATTAATCAAAGCATGGTAAGTTTTGTCACAAAATATCCTTAAACAGGTAGACACTGATTGCCTCTCGATTGGCTTCGGAAATATTGAAACTTCGTTTAAATTAGACAATTTAACTAAGTTTTTAGATTCAAGTTCATAAAGTTTTTTCAGGTGATCCCATTGTGCTACTTTTTGTACCCCTTTATCATAAAATATAAGTTGACCAGTTTTTTCAGTTAGCCAATTATTTCTAATGTTTTTAAGCAAATGTACAAATCAAAGATTAAGAAAACACCATCATTAGTCAACCAAGGTTTGCTTGGAACTGTGAATTCGAAGATTTTAAAAAAAGCCTGATTAATTCTATTTCCATCACATATTATGGCTTTGACTTGACCCGATGATTTTTTTATTGATTGGATAGTAATGCTAATTTGTTCGAAAAGAAATTGAGAGTTTAATTTACTTATAGGTATCATTTTGGAAATGAACAATGGTCCACCGAATAAACAATTAACAATTAAACCCAATACAGTTTTTGCAAGAAAAGTTGAATCATCCATTGCTTTTCCGAACAATGTACCACCATGATATAACAACATTTTTTTAACATAAACCTCGTCATGCAATAACAAACAAATTTTCTGTTTTTCTTCAATAGATTGAAAAATATTAGTGAAAAAAAGTTTTTCGTTTAATTTAGAAACTTTTGAAGTTATTCTTGTCAAAGTTCTTACAGAAGGCAATTGGTAATCTGTTCGCAATTGATTATACAAACTTCTGGATGTAGCAAAATACTGAAAAGATCTAATAATAATTTCTTTAGAATAAATCTTATTTCCAACACACTGTGTACCCATAGAAGCTAAATGTTCTTGAATTACAATTTCTTTTCTTCCAGGAATCAAACTCTTTAAATAACGTAGGACTTCTTCTAATATTGACCATGCATTAGTTTTTGAAACTCTGTTTTTAGAAATTGTAGGAATTTTAATTTTGACTCCATAGTGATAAGTTTCAAAATGTGAATCGTCTCTAATCTTGATTTAAAAATATGGAACCCCATTTGAATAAGCTTGTGATTGCAAATGAATAATGCTATTAATCATAAAACATACTGATGGAACACCCAAATCTCTTTCATTACATAAAAGAATTTCTTTCATTTCAGCAAAAGTTACTCTATCTTTTTCTAAAAAGGCTGATAATTCATCTTGAGCAAAATTTCGAATACATGAAGAGGCACTATTTGTTGAACGTAATGGAGGAGGTTGAGTGGGAATTTGACGAACAAGACGGTATGCCTGGCCAAACAGATGGTGGAAATTTAGGACGAAATTTTCCTCTAACTTGTTGTTTTTCAAAATTTATTGGCCAATGCAACTCACAAACTACAGTGTCATTAGTTACCTTTAGATTTGCATTTGGAATTACTTTAATCCACATTTGTTTTTCATCTTCATTTTTAGGAAATCGATATACTGAGATCTTTAAATTATCAGATTTCTTTTTAGCTGATAAATAATTTGTGGTACAGCCATAAATACAACACTTTTTACCCATATTTCAATATCACTAAAATGGCGATTATAGTTAAGTACAGTTTAAAATAGGCCCCCAGTGAAATACGTTTTTTGCGCGTTGGCAAGGCCTGCAGTCATAGTTAATAGACTTTAAATGGTTTGGAAACCCCGTAAAATTCATTGTTTAACTTATTGACACAAAAATAGAGCGTAAATCAAGCGTGACCGTCCACACAAACTTATTAACGTTGTTTAACGCTTGTAACATAATGTGATTTCAGAATGAAGTTCATTAAACAAACTCTTGAAAATGAAGTAATATTGTTAGTATAGATTCTACATTGTTTTTTAAAGAGAGCATTGTTAAAGATAATAAAATGTTTAATTAATTACGGATCGTAAGCAAGAAACGAACACGTTTTCTGCTTTATTAGAGTATAAATTAGAAATTCATTTAGTTAGTTTACTCATTAAGGTTAATGAGCAAATTAAATAACTGAATACTGTTTTATAAACTCGTTGATAGTCTGGAGATGTACTTCGAGTCACATGATATTTAAACAGGTGATTTACAAATATTTACGAAAGGAAAATTACTATTTAAGTTCATTATATTCTACAAATACAAGATGCTTTGTTTTATTTACTATATATTTATAAATACAGTAAAATATTTTTAAAGCATTTAAAACATTACTGGTTTAGAGTCTAGCAACAGTAGACTCAAGCTTTTATCAGCTTTTCACAGTTTTGTATATATTTAATATAGAGTATTTTATATATGTTACAAAGCAAATCAACTATGGAAAAGTCTTTGCTTGTGAAACGCAATTTAAACCAGATGATAAAAAAAGTTGTAAACAATCACTACAGATAATATATAGAATGTAATAATTATTAAAACATATCATAATGACGTTGCGTTATATCACAAACTCTTATGTTACTGTGTATTACTATAGTGTAGTAGCGCATGTAATATTACTATATAATCTCCCAATGTTAGAAAATAGATAATCAAGAGGTGATCTTGTACAAGTATATTGCTTTATAAGAAGTTTAGATATTGTATATATATATTTAAATATATATATATATATATATATATATATATATATATATATATATATATATATATATATATATATATATATATATTTTGAGATGTGATAATATATAACAAGGTTATAAAGTTTCTGCTAAGTGAGGGTATGCCATATTATATTACAGACTTACAAGATTTTGCCAAGATTCAATGGAGGAATATTTAGTGCTCAAAAGAAAATTGGGCGCTATTCAGATAACCCTGATGCTAAACAGTTTTGCTATAATGTTAATGCAATATGTATTTAACAAAGTGTTTTGCTTAATACTGGAAATACTAGAGATTCATATGACAATAAACAAGCTTGGATAAACATCTCTGAAGATTTAATAATAAAATAAAAAAAACGAAAACATGATTTTATAACTAATCTTTATATTCAAAACTTTTAAAAATCAACATTATATATAAAATGTATAACTTGGATCTTTGAAACAAAAATTATGCATATATATATATTTATATATTTATATATATACATATATATATATATATATATATATATATATATATATATATATATATATATATATATATATATATATATATACATATATATATATATATATATATATATATATATATATATATATATATACATATATATATATATATATATATATATATATATATATATATATATATATATATATATATTTACATATATATATATATACATATATATATATACATATATATATATATATATACATATATATATATATATATATATATATATATATATATATATATATATATATATATATATATATATATATATATATATATATATATATATATATATATATGTATATATATATATATATATATTGTACATTATATTAAAAAAAGAGTTCAACAATAAAAAAAAAAGAAAATAAATGAGCAAATAACACATAAGTCTTTTTTTTGACTTAAATATTTAAAGTTGATTTTTACTCAAGTAAAAAAAAAACTATATTTAGAATAGAAAAAACAAAAACATTATTTTTTAAGCTTTTCTTTTAGTCTATATGGTTCTTTCATGTTTTTATGTAATCCTTTTTTTGGTTGTTCTCCTGTTTTTGTTTTTTTGCTTAATGCTTATTAACAATATCTTTAGCGAAGAAATGACTTCAAACTTTGAAAATATAAACCTAGTATCAAAGTAGAACTTTTACAATCTTTTTCAATTTTTAAATTTTGACTATTTTTTTCAATTTTTAAATCACATTTTTCAATAATAGCCCTGTAATATTTATCTAAATCTTTATCACAGATTCTTTTTTTGATCAAAAAATCTGCCTATACTTTAAGTAAGTTTTGACTGTTCTGTAGATGAAAAAAATATTTTTTCTGCTATAATTAAAATTTGTTTAAACTCAATTGTAATGCCAGTAAGTTCACCACGATTAAGACAAGTGACAAGCTTTTGGTCAGTTATATTTTTTGTTTCATTTTAACAGCTTTTTAAAATAGACAATGTTTTTCGTAATTGAGTATTATTAGTTCAAGAATTTTGAATTTTGTTTTAAATTTTATGAATAACATAACCTCCAAGTTTTGCAATCCATACTTTTCCCTATCACATATTGCAGGTGTATTTAGTGTCTGATCATTGTTAACAATAGATATGTTTTTATAATAAGATGATATACTATCTGCAAGTTTGCTTAATAATAATGTAGCAGAATCTTCATCTATATCGTTGATAAGTGTTTTTTAGATATATGCAATTTTTAAAACTTTTAAAAGTACTCATCTTCTAAAATAGATTCAGCATAATTTTCAAGTTCGTGATCTTTTACAAAAGTTTCCAAAAGCATCACAAATATTATTACAGTTTCCTCTTCTACAGCCATTGTATATTATGTTGTAAATATTATGTTAAGTATATGTTGTGCACGGTCAATGTCACGTGATTGCATTTTCAACTTAATATAGTTTTTGTTACGCTAAGTTCCGAGTTTCCAAACCAGTTTTAGTCTATTAACTACGCTGCAGTATCGATCGCCGTCGTTTAATCGTTTTTAAAAAAAAATAACAATGCGCAATCATCTTTTTTTGCTTTTCTCTTTATAAAAAGTTTTTATAAAGAGAAAAGTGTTAGTTTACTTTTTTTGTCGATTAATACTACTTTTTTTAAATTTATTTTTACTATTTGGTACAATAAAGACACAAATATGGCGGCGTAAAGATGGCAGCCTAGTTGAGCACGTGTTTTGAAATAATTTTTAATAATGGTAGTATCAAAGATACAACTCAAGCAATTAATACTGCTATTGAGGTACTTAGAAAGGAATTAATCGAACGCATTATCAAAGTCGAGAAAGAAAATGAAAGATTAAATACCGAAAATGAAAGTTTAAAAAAACAGTTAGCCGAACAATGCAATCAAAATAACAACAAACCACTCTTTAGTAGTCTTATTAAGAAAACAAGCGAATGAGCACCCCCTATAAGTGATTCAGAAACGAGATTATTAAATGCAATTTCAGCTGAACAAAATAAAAAGATCAAAAAAGAAAAAAATGTACTAGTGTTTGGGTTAAAGGAATCGAAACGAAAAAGCAAGGATGAAATTAAAGAAGATGATGATGAAAGTGTTGGAGAAGTATTTGACGCTTGGATTAGATAAATCTTGTATTGTCAAACATTTCAGGTTAAACAGTAGAGACAAAAATAGACCAGGACCACTAGTTATTGAACTAGTTGATCCATCATGCCAGAAACAAGTTTTAAGTGTTGCTAGAGATTTAAATAAAGTTGAGGCATATAAAAATAAAGTATTTATCAACCCATATCTAACGTATAGACAAAGAGCTAGTCTTAAATTGCTACTTAGTGAAAGAAATAGTCTGAATAAAATAGAGGAAGTTAAAAGTTCGACATTTCGATTTGTTATCAGAAACGATATGCTGCAGAAAATTGAAATCAAAAAACACAAAAAAGATTAATACACCATCAAGTTTAATATCAAAACTCAGTGAAATAACGTGCTTATACATGAACGCAACTTCATTAAACAATAATTTTGACGAACTAATTGAAGTGATTAACTCTAACAAAGCTAATGTAGTTATGATTTGTGAAACTTGGTGGAACAATGAGTCAGTAACTAATATCAATGGATACACTTTATTTAGAAGAGACAGAGGCGTTGGTAGAGGTGGAGGAGTTTGTATATATGTACAAAACAATATAAAAGCGTATGAAGTTTCAGAAAAATGTTTAAATGACCCTAATATAGAACAGATTTGGTGCGTTATTGACCTAGGAAGTGAAAAAGTATTATGTGGCAGTATGTACAGAACCGGAATTAGTAACATAAGTAACTGTATCAACATCACAAAGTCTATTAATTTTGCTCATTCAATGAATTTGTTAAATAAATATACTGGAATCCTTATTTGTGGGGATTTTAATTTTAACGCAATCAAGTGGACAGAAGATTACTATGGCACACTAACTAGTGAGACTCATACACCAGCCAAAATTTTCTTAGAATGTTTAAACAATTGCTTCATGCATCAGAATGTGATTAAACCAACGTTTCAAAATAACATTGGGAATGAAACGAATGTACTGGATTTGATTATAACTGAGAATAAAAAAAGAGTTTATAAACTGGTACACCTTCAACCATTGGGAGGTATTAATCACGGTCATCACATTATTAAATTTAACTGCAGTCATGAAGAGTAAATTAACAACATTGTACTTATAAAAGAAAAATTTAATTTTAATCGAGGGAAATTTGATAAATTAAATAATTATTTTAAAATCTTAAACTGGGACAATGAATTCAAAGGTTTAGAAATAAACAAATGTTACGAAAAATGGTTAAACCTTTATGAAGAAGGATGTAAACTCTTTATTTTAATCATAAAACCGGGAAGCATTTAAATCAACACAAAACCTCTCTGGATTAATAGAGAATTGAAAGCGCTGTCAAAAGAAAAAAGAAACGTTTGGTTCGAATTTCGAAGGCAGAAATTCAGAGACAATTGTTTACTTGCAAAATACAAAGAGTTAAACAAGGTTTTAAAAAAAAAAGTGAATCAAAGAATTAAAGATTTTGAATATGATCTTGCTTTAAATTCAAAGTTTAACCCGAAGAAAGTTTATTCATATATTAACAATAAAAGTAAAGTCAAAGACAATATAAAAGCAATCCAACTAAAAAATGGTAGCATCGAAACTGATTTAAAAGTAATTGCAAACACATTGAATGGGTATTTTGCATCCAGTATTCAATAAACCACAAACGTTATCTGCTCCAATAATAGATATAGAAACACAAAACGCCTGTAAAAATCCAGATTTTAATGCCTTTGTTGTTGAAGAATACTTAAACAAACTGGACACTAATAAAGCAACTGAAATGGACAGAGTTCATCCAAAAGTTCTAAAAGAGTGCAAATCTATTAAATCTATCTAGCCAAAGCAATATTGTTATTGTTTAATAAATCATTTGAAACGGGTAAACTTCCGAAATTAAGGTTGTGTGCAAATATCGTCCCCCTGTTTAAAAATGGTGACAAGTTGAACCCATGCAACTATAGACCTGTATCTTTAACATCTGCAGTTTGTAAAGTCATGGAAAAAATAATTAAAGATAAAATGATGAAACATTTAGTAGAAAATAAATTAATCAATAAAAACCAACATGGATTTGTAAATAATAAAAGTTGTGTGACCAACTTAATGGAATCTCTAGATTTTATCACAAGTCAATTGATAATGGTTTGGATGTAATAGTTTTGTTTCTGGACTTAGCCAAAGCGTTTGATTCATTTGATCACGAAAGATTATTGTTAAAATTGAATGCTCTTGGTTTTAAATCAAAACTATTTGACTGGTGCCAGGGATTTTTAAAGAACAGACTTCTAAGAGTGGTGATAGGAAATAATAAATCAGAATGGGAAGAGGTCGTGAATGGAGTACCACAAGGATCAGTGCTAGGACCACTATTATTTGTTGTGTATATTAATGATATCTCCAACAAAATAAAATCAAGCTGTAAACTATTTGCTGACGACATGAAAATCCTTAAAGCAATAAAAAACGATAATGATGTTATTGAACTTCAACAAGATATAGACTTATTTATGGAATGGTCGAATGAGTGGTTGATGAAATTCAACTAGCAAAAATGTAAGGTTATGATAATAGGAAATAGCCAGCACAAAGTTTTAATGAATAATACAGCTTTAGCCTACACAAGCATGGAAAAGGATTTAGGAGTGTACATTTCAGATGATTTGGAATGGAAACACCATGTAAATAAAGCAGTAAATAAAGCAATTCAAAAGCTAGGTCAGATCAAACACACTTTTAAATATTTAGACGAAAAAACAATGAAACTCTTGTTTATTGCCTTAGTACGCCCATATTTGGAATACGCAGCTCCTATCTGGAATCTTTATCGTCAGTATGATAAAGATAAACTAGAGTGTGTCCAACAAAGAGCTTCTAGAATTAAAACTTTGAAAGGATACAGTAATGAAGAGAGGTTAAAGAAGTTGGATTTACTATCGTTAGAGAACAGAAGAAGAAGAGGTGATTTGATACAAATGTTCAAATATTTGAAAGGGTACGATATTATAAATTTTGACACAAAACCCGAAATGCTAGATAACGGATATAAAACTAGAGGTCACAATAGTAAACTGAGAAGGCAATGTACAGGAAATATAAAACGACATAATTTTTACAAGACGCTGTAAGACCTGCGCGAAAACTTGGAGAGGCTTGTAAGTCAAACAAATGCTTACAAAGTAATGTGATTAACTGCAAAAAGTTTACAGAAAGTGTAAGATTGAATATTTTAAAAAAATTTTGGGAGATGAGCTGGATAGCCAAGAAAATCTTTGTTTTATCTATAGTTGATAAAAAATTGACTAAAAGAAAAACTACTGAAAGGGCAAATACAAAGCGAAGTATTACTAAAGTCTATTATTTAAAATTAGATAAAAACAAAATGAGAGTATGTTTGAAGACGTTTTTAGGAACACTGGGTATTAAAGAGTGGACAGTTAGGTACTGGCTAGGAGAAAAATCTAATAGGGATACAACAACAAAACGTAATTATAATGCATGGCCTTGCCATTCTTTGAAAGAGTTAGTGCAAATATTTTTAAGAGATATGTCTAAATTGCCTTCTCACTACTGCAGAAAAAAAAGTAAAAAATTGTATCCAGAACCCATAATACAGTCTAAACGTGAGCTCTATCGTATCTATGTTAAAAATGCTACAAAAAATGGACAGAGAGTGGCTTCCAGAAAACTTTTTGAAGATATTTTGAAAGATAAAAACATAGCTATGTTTCAACCAAAGAAAGATGCATGTGATCTATATTGTTCGTATAAAACAGGAAATATTACAGAGCAAGAGTATCTACAACATGTATCACGGAAAAAATTAGCTAGACAAGAAAAAGCTTTTGACAAAATAGCTGCGAAAAATGGAACAATTCACACTACTACTGCTGATTTACAAGCAGTGAAATTATGTCCATACTTGAAAGCCAGTGCATTGTATTTTAAAACAAAACTAATGGTTCATAATTTTACAATATACAATCTTAGCACTAAAAAAGTAAAGTGTTATTGGTTTGATGAAACAACAACTGATTTAGAAAAGGGTCATACTCAAATGGAGGTAGATTCAGTTCATTCGGTAATAGAAAGAAAGTTAAAACACCGTGAAATATTTTTACCTAGTCAATACTCTTTAGCTACCAAAGAAGCTAGATGCAATCCATCTCCATATGAGGTAGCAATGGTAGACCATACATTTTTTAAAGACTATAGTATTAAAAGCTACCTTATTTATGATACAATCCGTCCTGGAAGAGGTACTGGAGCAAAATGTGTGGTTGATATCAGAGTTCTAAAATACAATCCCAATGGTACAATAAATTTTAAACTAAGTTACGATGAACAATTTAAACAATTACCTCAAAGACCAAAAAAGATTCAACCAGTGATTCCACCACAACTCTTTACTGAAAGATTGCCAATCTCAAAATCAAAATATGAACATTTACAACAGTTAAAAAGTGTTATACCCAAGCATTGCCATGATAAACTATAACTACAATAACAGTTGTTATTTTTTGAGTAGTTGAAACAGTTCTTTTTGTAATAATAATAGTACTTTTTTGTAATTTTAATGTTAATGAGTAACTTTTTTGTCAATTTATAATCATAAAGATTTATATATGAAAGATATCCTTTAGTTAGATAGCTGAAGATGTTCTTTTATTGTTACGAGTTTATTTCGTGATATTATTCTTAAAACCTGCTCTATTGTTTCTATTAAGGTAATTAAAAAGACTGTATAGGCTGAGTTAGAGGTAAGATTGAAGCAAACTGTTATTGAAATGTTGTTGTACTATCAATATTTATATTTTGAAAATATTTTTTTTTTTTTTTAATTAAGCTTGCAAGATATAAGGCTTTAAACAGATATTACAATTCATATTATCGTTTGATTATCATATATTAATAATTAGTAATATTTCTAGTTTGATTTCGATACCGCATAACTTACTATATGGGGTAACATTGTGGTGAATTTGTGTTTAAATCAAATCCGCGTAAGTGTTCTAGCGACTAAATTATTAACTATAACACCTAATAGCTATTATTGACTATAAAAAGAACATTAATAAAACTCTTTATTGCAAAATGAGCTCAAAATCTGTTTTGATAAAAAAAAATATACAGTTTTAACCTTCTCCTGTAAAACTATCAGCAATGCAGATACGCGCTCTCTACCTGTAGTAGATCCGCGGATTTGCACTATCCCCGACGATATGACATTTAATATCATAGTAAAAAACTTCTTTTAGTTTAGAAAAAATGCGACAAAAGATGAAATTGACTGAACTTTAGTAATTTGTTGTTACTTTTTATCAACAAAAAAATTTAAAACATATATTTCTAATATTTATTAACAAGTTATAAATATTATTAGAATAATATAAAAACAAAAAAAATACTACTCAAACTTTATGTTAATTGAAACAGAGATAATTAAGTCATAAAACAAAATCGCAAAAAAATATTAGAGAAAATGTTATAAAGTTTTAATGTTTTACGTCATTGCTTTAATAACGTAAACAAAAATTTAGGCGAAAAACTAGAAGTTGCTAAACATGCCAAGTTTGAAAACATATTCGCTAGCATAGCAAAAGGTACATAAAATAATTTTTATATTTTCATCTGCATAAAAGGTCGAAATTTCAATAACTTACGTCAATAAAATTATATTTTACATTTAAAATAAATAAATTTAAATGTATAAATGCATTAAAAATTGAGTTATAGTACAAAAATCACTAGAATGACATAGGAATCTGATAGAATAGACATTCATTAATAAGTGTTCTAAATTTCAACCATTAACCATGTAGCTATGTTGGCGAATCTTGGTTGGCCCAAAACAGATTTTTCGTGAAAATTGCCAAAAACAGAAAAGTGATCCAAAATCATTTAAAATATTTTTAAAATGTTTATTTTGATTTCGTTTAACGTAAATATTTACTTAACGAAGAAAGATTGTTCTTTTATACTTTTTTTATTCAAAGATGAAAGCATTTATAGAAAAAAAATACTATTAATTTAAAGTTTGTTAATTTTTATACTTTTTATGCGGAAATTCTTTTTTTTTTTAAACACAAAAATTCTTGTGACGTCAAGCTCGCTTTTATATTGAGTGAAACAGCCCTGACGGACTCAGGGTAACAACGCTTCAAAAATTTGTATATTCACAACAATACCTTGTTTGCTTGGAGTAACCTTTATTCAGAATGGGCACATCAGATTTACTTTAAATTTTCTGTATGAGTAGTTTAATAAATAATATAAAGGAACCTTTAGTTTTATGAAGGACCCATGTCAACTTTCTATGAACATATTTTTATATACACGTATTTTTCTATTAACAGTGTTTCATAGAAAAATTCCAAGAATTTACAACGTAAAATTACACAATTATTTTTTTCTAAAAATAAACATGAAATGATAAATAAACAATGAAATATACATTGACTCTTTTGCTTAAAAATACAAAATTTCATTTCATTTGGTTCACAAATAACAATGCAGCCTATTTTGGCATGATTCTACTTTTAACCAAATCAAAAAAAATGCGGTCCAATTTTTAGAACAGGTTTTTTACGGCATATTCGAATATGCGTATTTCGCATATATATTTTATATAGAGATGTGAGAATATTCTCATATCCCTATATATTGAAAGATTTGACAATTTTTTACTGGCCAACAACATAAAGGATGCTGAAAAACAAAAAGCTGTATTTTTATTGACCATAGGAGGACCTGCTTATAAACTTATCCGAAGTTTATGTGAAAATGACACCAAGAATAAGAGTTTTAATCAAATAGTTAAACTAATGAAGGACCATTTGAAATCAATATCAAACTCCATTACACAACTTTTTCAATTTTATAAAAGAGATAGAAAGGACGAAGAATCTGTAAGCGGGTATATTACTAAATTACCTAGACTATCTAAACACTGAGTTTGGTGAAAACTTGAATGATTATTTAAGTGACAGGTTTGTGGATTAAATAATGAAAATGCGCAACAAAAATTATTAACCATAAAAAATCTAACATTGGAGACAACACTTGATACAGCATGTGCATATGAGACAGCATATAAAGATACCAAAGCTATACGTACAAAAGAAAGTTTTATAGAGCAGGATGAATTACATAAAGTAAAAACTCTGACAAAATCAGAAGAAAGTAAAGAATGTTTTTGTTGCGGGTTCAGGGGTCATCAAGCAAACAATTGTAATTATCGTTATTTAAAATGTCACACATGTGGAAAGATAGGGCACATAAAGAGAAAGTGGAGATCAGAAAAGAAAGAGTTAGATCATTGGAAGGAAAAGAAATTAGATGTGAAGAAAATTGGGCGCTACCGCAGTTTCTTCCTCCCCCCCCCCCCTCTTTTTTTTATTTATTGCTGATTATTTATTTTGAAATAAATAATAAAACTGAAATTTTATGCTGATTAAGAATCATACAAAAATATTGCTCTGAAAATCAACAGAAAAAGCTCTAATTTGATGTTGAAGTTTAAAAAATTACACTAAAAAACGCCATTTTTTTCTCGGTTTAATTCTCGATTATAATTAAAACTCTTATCGAAGATAGTTTTAAAAAACCTGGTTTCTATCAACAATTTAATGCAAAACTGTTTGAAAATGCTAAGCGCATCATTTTCTGATTTATCCCTTGCCCAAACCCTAACCATGTCCCAAATCATGTACGTTTAATCGCGCCAATCCCTGTTTGTCAGTCGATGTATGTGCATTTAGTTGTGCCAATCCCTATTTGTCAGTCGGTGTATGTACATTCAATTGCACCAATCCTTACTTTTCAGTCAATTTATGTACATTTAAAAAGCAATATTTGAATTAATTTTTGAAAAAATTACTTCAAGTTATATAAAATACATTCATGTAAAAATTTAATTCAAATATAAATTAACTTTGATGACAATAAAAATCGCGTAATTAAAAAAAAATAAACGGAGAATCAATCATCTTACATCGCAAAATATAAAAATTAATAGAAGATGTTATGAATATAAAAGAAAATATCAAGCAATCTTGTCAAAATATAATATTCGAAATGTCAACAAAAGAGACGTTAGAAAAGATTGTAAGATTATCCAATTGTTGAAAATAAATTTAAGATTAGAAAAAGAAATTAATTTGGCTAGAAAACAAAAGGCCTGGTATTTAAAGAAAAAATTGAAAACACTACTTGGAAAACATCTGATAAAACAAATGATTCATTCTTAAAGGAGAGTTTGAATTAATTTGAAAATCTTACAGAAGAGCTGAAGGAAAGAGTTGACATTTTTGAAAAAAATGTAATTGACGTTTATGAAGGAGGTAGAAATAATGATGAAGTTCGCTCGGTATATTACGACCTTTTAAGTAAAAATGTTTCTGTTAATAATGTTGAATCTGTTATCAGAACTGTACTACAAAAAATGGCTGGAATTTCAGTGGCACACTTCCAAAAAAATCTTTGGCTTCTGAATTTTTTAATGAAATGAACCTTTTAGCAAAAGCTCACGTGAGAGAGGCTATGTTGAATAGTACAAACAATGTTCTTTATACAGATTGCACAAAATATAATTTTAGAGAGGTTGGTAGTTTTCAAGTCACAACATTGTCTGGTAGCTACACGTTTGGGATAGAAGATATGTTTTCAGGAGAGGCACAATCTTATTTTGGAGAGCCAAAAAACTTACTCACTGATATGTCTAAGATATTTTCTCCTGACAAGGAAAACTACGAGAATGATCTTAGGAAACTTATTTTTTCGTTCAAATCTTTGATGACAAATCTCACTATTGTTAATTCAAGTTTTTTTCACCAATTTAAACATTGGAGAGAAGCAATTTTGCCTTTTGTTGTTGAAAACTATGATCAGCTTCCTATAAATGAAAAATTAAAAATTTCTCAAATGCATCATGTTTTTTGTGGCTTACACATTATCCACAATCTAGGAATATATGCAGAAAAGCGATAATAGAATGGGAAAAAGTAGTTGAGCAGGAAGGTAGTATTTATGGTGGTTTTAAAAGTTCTCAAAACTCTCGCACCTTTGATATTTTGTATGAACTTTCAAAACTTATAAGCTATCGGCATGGTGATCAGCAAAATGGAAAAGCTGATGAATGGAAGGCATTTTTGCGTAAAAGGTTTTCAAAAAATTTTATGGTTTTATTTCTGCATCATTGCTTTAATATTATATTTGTACTTGGTGGAGCAACGTATTATCATAAAGACCACCTTAAAGAATTTGTTTTTAATCTTGGTGGTTCAAATTTTCTTCATGAGTCAATTAGGCATGATATTGACAACATCATTTTTCATCCTTCAACTAGAGCTCTGGGAATTTTTAATAAATTGATATCAGGACCTCTTTTTTGTATTATTGGAGAGGAGGGTCATATTTTCTCTTTACCATACCATTTGGTTGCAAATGTTTAAATATTTTGTTTCTTGTTCTTCTGATGCATCAAAAATGTTAAGTGGTTCTACATTTTTTGATGTAAAATATTTCACCAAGAATGAAGTGTTTGATCATTTAATTTCTAATTGTAATGACCCACTCTTGGATGCCTTAACACAAGAATGTTTTGAAGTTATATGTTACACATGTTCGGTTATGATTCAGAGTCAGTTAAGAGACCAATTTACCATACCATTTGGTTGCAAGCGAAGAGAAAGAGTTTTTGACAACAGAAATCGGAAAGGATGGTGTAATTTTGTGTAAAGAGGATTTGTAAAAAATTACAGGAACTGAAAATGAAATTGTAATTAAGTTGCAAAGACAAATTAAATTTAGAAATTAAAAACAAAAAAAATTAAGACAAAAAAAAAAGGTATTACAACAAAAATTTCCAGAAAAGTGGTTACAATTAGGAGAAAAGGCAAAAGGGAAATATTACAAAAAGTTTGGTATAGAGGCATTAAACACCAACCTGCTATCAATTTTTCAATTTTTAAAAGACGCTCCAGAACAACACGCAAATACAATAAAATGTTCAGTTATCAGACAGAATAATGAAAGACGAGAAATGTTGTTAACATTAAAACAAAATGTCCGATGAGAGGGTGATGCTAGATTATAAATGGAAACTGGAAGTAAAATAAAAACAGGCACATCAAAGGGAAGGGTTCCAAAATTTTTAGGAAAAAGAATAAAACATAAAATTATAGATAATAATGGTAAGGATGTATAGTATTCGGGGCTCGTGGTTGGTGTTCTAGATGAAAATGAATTTGGTGAAGACTGTGAGTTTCAGATACTATATGATGGATATCAAGATAAATATGACATTAAGTTGGTCAAAGAGTGGAGGATGAAATGTGTTGTGGTAGAGGAAAAAGCTGATGGTTATGTGGAGAGCGAAGTTAGAAAAAAACAAAAATGCTGTTAATGTTGCTTTTGACACAATGCTGATTTAATGATTTAATTTATTGTATTTATGTTTGTTTTTATTATTATTATTAATAATATTATTGTTGTTATTATTTTTATTATTATTCAATTTAATGTATTCATGTTTGTATTCTGTTATGTCATCTGGAGCGGTGTTGGCGCACCCACAATTCTTTATATGTATATTTGTTTTCTATTGGACATCTGCCATCATAGGAACATACCGGTAAGTCATGCTTTCTATTATTATGCTGACATACCGTCAATATATGTAACCTTGTGTTGACCTATTTTTAAGTCATTATATGTATGTTTTTGAAGGTACATCTGAAAATCATTATATGTATACTTGTCTTCTGTTGAGCCTCTGTAGCGGTGTTGATCTACCGGTAAGTAATTATTTGTATGTTTATTTTTAGTCACCTGTAAGTCACTATATGTATGTTTGTTTTTATGTACCCGTCAGTCATTATGTGTATGTTTGTGTTCTGTTGGACCTCTGGAGCGGTGTTGATGCACCCTTAAGTCACTAAATGTATGTTTGTGTTTATGTACCTGTTACTCATTATGTGTATGCTTGTGTTCTGTTGGACCTCTGGAGCGGTGTTGACACACCTGTAAGTCATTATATCTATGTTTGTGTGTATGTACCTGTCACTCATGTGTATGTTTGTGTTCTGTTTGACCTCTGGAGCGGTGTTGACGCACTCGTAAGTCACTATATGTATGTTTGTGTTTATGTACCCGTCAGTCATTATGTGTATGTTTGTGTTCTGTTGGACCTCTGGAGCGGTGTTGACGCACCCGTAAGTCACTAAATGTATGTTTGTGTTTAAGTACCTGTTACTCATTATGTGTACGTTTGTCTTCTGTTGGACCTACAGAGTGTTATTTAGGTACAGGTAAGTCATACCCATTGTTGTGTTGATGTACCTCTAAGTGCACTTGTTTTCTGTTACAACTGTGAAATGGCAGGAATTATATGTGATAATACCGGTAAGTCGTTATATGTAAGTTCTGTTCTGTTGGTCCTCTGGCACAGTGTTGATGCAGGCGCATGTCATTATACGTATATTTGTGTTTTGTTAAAGAAAGAAAAAGATTTAGACCATGAAAAACATTTAAAAAAGATGCTGAATAATTAGTCACACAAACAAGAATTTTTAGAGCACATAGAGACAGTCACAGTAAAAGGACAAGACTTATTTGAATGAAACAACCACTATTAAAGTTGGAAGTTACTGGAAAAGAAAAAGAAAATGTTAAAGAGCAAGATAATGATTAACAGACAACTTAAAAAATTGCAAATTATATGAATCGGAAAACCAGATGAATGGTGCTAATTTCCAAAGAATTGATGTTTGATGAAAAAAAAATAGACAAATAAGAATGTATGAAGCACTTAGGAGCAGTCACAGTAAAAGAATGAGACTTAACTGAATAACCCGTAACACGAGGGTCTGTTCTTATTTTCTACCATTTTTCCTTAAAAACCTAGCGTCACCCTCTAATCTGACATTTTTTTGTTTAATGTTACAAAATTTCTTGTCTTTCATTATTCTGTGTGATAACTGAACATTTTATTGCAGTTACGCTTGTTCTGGAGCGTTTTTTAAAAATTTAAAAATTGATAGCAGGTTGGTTTTTAATGCCTCTATACCAAACTTTTTGTAAAATTCCCTTTTCTCTTTTCTCCAAATTGTAACCACTTTTCAGGAAATTTTTTTACATTCTCATTAAATTTCGTTTCCATTACCTAAAATTTTTTCCAAATCCTCTTCACACGAAATTAAACCACCATCCTTTCCGATTTCTGTTGTCAAAAACTCTTTCTCTTTGCTTGTCTTTTGTTCCTTTATTTCCTTTTCTAAGTTGCCGTTGTCCATCTCATCTATTTTTTTACTGCAATGTATTTGCTTTTTTCTGAAACGTTTCTGAAAACGTTTCTGTTTAATAATTTATTCAAAGGGCTATAAAGAGATTATGGAAGTAAATTGCTATGAGTGAAAACTAATGTGAAAACTTTGGTTTTAACGTTTTTACTGTTTACGAAAAGATAAAATAAGAGGTTTTCAGTCATTTATTGAAAATTTTAATGCTGAAAAAAAGAATTCATTTTACTTTCGAATAAAAGAGTCATTTTTGGAATGTAAATACTTAACACATTTGTTTAAGCTGTTGTTATGATGCTGCCCCATTGCGTTTTTGGAACACTTAGGAACAGTCACAGAAAAAGGATGAGACTTAATTGAATGACGAGTAACACAAGAATAAATTTTAGTAGATGGCACTATAGACGCTAGCTCTTTAGAGCAGTGTCCATTATAGTATTTGTGGAAAAGAGAAAGAGAAGCAACATTATGACGATGTGATGATGGTTGAAGGTTGGCTGCAAGAGCAGGTCCAACTATGTTTTCAATGCATTTTTGCACCTTGTCTAAAAGAGAAAGGGCATCATTAGAAGATCTGCCCCAGATATGGCAACAGTATTCCATACAAGGCCAGATTTAAGATTTATAGAGATAAGGAATAGAATCCAGAGTAAGAAAATGTTGAGCTCGATGAAGAGATGCAACTTTAGCAGATGCTAATTTTATAACGGATTTGATATATGGTTTCTAAGAGAGATCAGAAGTAAGAGTTAATCCTAGAAGATGAAGGGTAGTTAAATCAAGTACATTACTGTTCATAAATATAGGAAGGTCTAAATAAGCGATTGACTGAAAAAAATTGAGTTTTATCTGAATTAAACTTCACCAGCCACTGTGAGCCCCATGCTGTAGAAGTGAGATCCTTTTTCAAGCTCAAATGCCCAGATATAGGGAGTTTTTTTTATCCGAATCAATAACTGGAAGATTCTCTTCATTAACTTGTGTTTCAAGAAGAAAACTATCAGAACCATTGCTTTAAGGGATGTATAAAATAGAATTTGGAGTAACAGCACAAAAAATTATCATTAGCGATTCGCAATTTTAAATCAGAAAATACAAAATAGTAACTTGATTTAGAACAGTTTACAGTTGTATATAAAAATAGGGGTAGAACTATCATCAAAAGGTAACAAACCAACAACATCAGTAAAAACATCATTAAAAGAGAAAACTGAGCTCAAAAAATCTAATGTTATATTCCCTGAAATTTTTTTTTTATATATATCTTAATTTTTTTATTTTGCACTTTTAGAATTGGAAATTACTGGAAGAGCAAGGCGAAGTTTATATCGCAAGATAACAATTAACAAACGACTTGAAAAATTGCATATTATATGAATTAGGAAAACAAGATGAATGGAGTGAATTCCAAAGAACTGATGTTTGAGGAAAAAAACTAGATGATTAAGAATTTTTGGAGCACTTATAATATAATATACCAATACTAAATTTGAAATGCTTTGTACATAAGCATTTCAAAGCAGTATAGATTTAAGAAAAAGTTTAGAATAAAAACATTTTTTCATTTTTTTTATCTTAGGAGTTGTCAATAGTTCACATAAACAATCTCAAAGAGTAAGTTTCTTATGTTATACTTATTTAGTTTAAATTTTTTTTATTTTTAAACAAATGAACAAAATATTTTTAACACATTGCGTATCTGTGTTTCTAATAATATTTTTGTAACAATTTTAGGTAGAGACTCCTCTGTTATTGTTGTTCTAAGTAATCCAAATTTCAGGACATTCATTTGCTGTGAGTAATTTTCAATAAAAATTTAATTTTAACTTTATTGAAGAATCTTTGATATGCCCAAAAAATAAAGTTGATATGCCCAATTGGTTTGTGCAGCCCTTTTTGAGTAATTTACTGACCGGTCTGTAAATTATACATTAATTTGAAAATAATGTACTGTTTGGATTCCATATTCCCTTTATTCATATTTGCATGTTGTAATTACAATATAATCCAAACTTTTGTTTACCAAAATTAAATAAGTGAAAATCCTCAATCTGTAAAATAGATGTTTCTGGTCAATCTTGTCAGATTAAAAAAAAAATTGGATCATTATGAAAAATTTCGACTCTAATGTAATAACGTTTCAAAAATATCAAATATATTCAAAGTTGATATGCCCAATTGGTTTGTGCAGCCCTTTCAGAGTAATTTACTGACCGGTCTGTAAATTATACAATAATTTCAAAATGATGTACTATTTGGATTCCATGATTCCTTTATTCATATTTGCATGTTGTAATTACAATATAATCCAAACTTTTGTTTACCAAAAGTAAATAAGTGAAAATCCTCAGTCTGTAAAATAGATGTTTCTGGTCAATCTTATCAGATTAAAAAAAAAAAAAGTTGGTATTTTATTTTCTAATAGTTAGTGGATCACCATGGAGAATAACAAGTCAAATTCAATAATGGTTCAAAGGTTATGCAAAAGTCAATATGACACCAAAACTAATTAAGTTAGATAAAACCCTCAGTCTGTAACATAGATGATTCTGGGTAATCCCGACACATTAAAATTTTTTTTTTTTGGTATTTTATTTTTTTATAGTTGTGGAATCACAATGGAAAATTTCAAGTCAAATGTAATAATGGTTCAAAAGTTATTCAAGAGTCAATATGACACCAAAACTAAGTAAATAAGTAAAAACCTTTAGTCTGTAAAATAGATGATTGTGGACAATCCCGACAGAATTGAAAAAAAAAATTTTTTTGTACTTTATTTTCTTATAGTTGCTGAATCACTATAAAAAATTCCAAGTCAAATGTGATAGCGGTTCAAAAGTTATTCAAAAGTGAATATGATCCAAAAATACTCTCTTTTTCGGTGCCATAACACTGCAAATTTTCCATACTTAAGCCCTATACCCTATTTCCCTAGCCCTATTTCATCAAAAGCCCTGCAAATTTTCCATACTTAAGCCCTATACCCTATTTCCCTAGCCCTATTTCATCAAAAAATCATTCATTTTTTCACTACATAAAATTTAATAACTTTGGATCCGCTCCAAAGTTTCAAGCTCTATACAATGATATAAATTTTATATGCTTATTTGAATTATAAAAAAATCGTCTGGAATGGCT
>NC_061169.1:3766210-3781210 GCF_022113875.1 Hydra vulgaris | reverse complement strand
AGATGTATGAAAAAATGTCTACCATTATGGATTTTACAAAAAAAATATCTATATATAAATGTTAGAAATGGGATGGCGCGCAGTATTTTTTTTATGTATTAGGATATTAAAAAAGACGTGAATAATTTATTTTTTCTTAAAAAGTTCATCTTTTGTGGGCGCAGGGCGTTTAAAAAATATCAGTTTTTTCGAAAAAATCTAAAAAAAATTTGTATTAACTTATTATTGTTATTTTCAATGCACATAATGTATAAAATGAGGTGAATCATATTCGTCATAGTACGATTTTTTATTTGTTATAAAGTTCCAATTTATTTGTAGGATAATTACTAAGATAATAGTTTCCTGATGATTTGCGTTTTAAACATGTTCTATTTATTTATGATCACTTTGACATCCTAAGTATTGTTATAAAAATGGTGTGATTAACAAATTTATAACATATATATAAAGGTAGTCTTTTTACCTACTACAAAAAGCTACTAATATTTTTAATCAAATATAACATCAATTTTATTGTGATAAATGACTAAATCTACTCGAGCTCAAACAATATTAAAATGCCCTAAATTGCATGAGCTATTGGGTAATGGACTCGAACTTTGTTTATCAGAGCTGCCTACGCTGAGAAGAACTGCCTTTGCAATTTTCCATTCAAGGACAAGTTTATCGACTGCATATTTTTCTGAGACCATCGGGATTTTAGAATTTGCTGACATCCAAATACATTTTATTTTAATAAATATTTGTATACACATACATCTTGTATCCAAATGTGTAACTGATCTATCACGCAACAAAATTCCATATTGTAAACAATCTTACAATATGGAATTTTGTTGCATGTAAACAATCTTACAATATGAAATTTTGTTGCATGATAGATCAGTTACACATTTGGATACAAGATGTATGTGTATACAAATATTTATTAAAATAAAATATATTTGGATGTCAGCAAATTCTACAATTCCGATGGTCTCAGAATAATATGCAGTCAATAAACTTGTCCTTGAATGGAAAATTGCAAAGGACATTGGAAAATTGAGAACTACGAAAAAAAGAAATATGTGTATGGACAAACATAATAAGCTATTTGACTTGACAAAATGTAAGTGTAAAATCTTATGCTGTAATGAAAATGGATGCAATTGTTGTCTTTTTAAAGCTCATGTAACTTGCATATGTCCAAAAGTAACAAAGATACCTTTGCAAGAACTATTTTTCCTACAACCTCAAAGAAATAAAATTGATAACAAAAGTTCTCTACAAATAGGATTAGTTGATATATCGGTTAACAAGATATTTGGATCGAAAAGAATCAGACTCTAAAATACCTGGAGCAAATAGTGAGGATATAGGTAAATGCTAAAATATTAAAAAATTGAGTATAAATTGAATATAAATTATTTTGATTAAAATTGTTTAACATAATTTATTTTCTCCTTTAGCAGTAGAATTTCAAACTACAAACAATTCGGACATTGGCAACAAAAAAGCAAATGATACAGAAAAAGCTGACTTCAGTTTGAAAAAAAATTACTTAGATATTACCAGGGTTTCTCAAGCCGCTATTAGGTATAGGGTATCTAATAGAGCTGCTGCAGCCATAGCTACTGCTACTTTAGCTTCTGCAAAAGATGCATATTTTTTAAAGAAAAATACTGATATTTATATAAGGAAGTAAGACTAAGTTAATGAAAGAAATTCAAGGTAGAGCTGGAAAAGTAGCAATGAGTGATAATATTCAATCTATATTTTTTGATGGACGAAAAGATTTAACTAAGTACATGAGAGAAGAAGATGGAAAATTACATTGATCGGAAAAAAAAGAACATTATTCAGTTTGTTCTGAACCTGGAGGAAAATACCAATTTTATTTCACTAACAATTCTGAAGAAAGAGTAGAGACTGCAGCTGAGCAAATAGCTGATAATCTTTACGAATGGATTATGAATCATGATGTTAGAGACTATTTAGTTGCCATTGGTGCGGACTCAACAAATTTAAACACTGGTTGGAAAGGAGGTGTTATCCATTACCTTGAACATAAATTGGATAAAAAACTTATGTGGATAATTTGTGCTCTTCATAAAAATGAGCTACCTCTCCGACATCTTATGATTCAGCTTGATGGAAAAACTGCATCTAAAAATAACTTTTTTGGTTCTATTGGAAAACTTATAGGTAAGGTAACAAACTTCAAAGTCAAAGATAGCATTAAAAAAATTAAATTTCCTAATGCAATAATAGAACTTGACTCTGAAGTTGTTCAATCGCTATCAGATGATCAAAAGTATCTTTATCACATTACCCATGCATTTAACGCTGGAGTTTTTCTAGAAAATCTTAAAGGTAAAGAAATTGGGCCACATTCGCATGCAAGATGGTTGAATTTTGCAAATAGAATATGTTTACTTTGGTGCTCCGAAATTGAACTTTCAGTTTCAGTGAAGAAACATATAATCTTCAACTTCTGGTGGAGTTTATTGTTGAAGTTTATGCGCCACTTTGGTTTGAAATCAAAGTAAAGTGGAAGTGGACTGAAGGGCCTAACCATATACTCAAGCAGTTAAAACTTCTTTCTTATCAAAGACTTAAAGTTAAAAACATTGTAATGCCCTATGTTTTATCTTCTTCATGGAATGCTCATAGTGAAAATGTTCTTCAAGCATTGTTGTGTAGTCTAGAAAAAGCAGAAGGACAATTTGTTGTTAAAACAATTTTAAAATTATAAGAAGATTTAAAATACAGAAACACTAATGTAAGAAGTAGAAAGCATCATATTCATAATAAAAATGGTGAATCACTTTTTGATCTAATTGATTGGAGTTTGGATGTACGCAAACCTTTACTTACATGTTTCTTGTCAAAGGATGAACTTTAAAAATACTATGATATTCCGATGTGTGTACCTTGTTTTCCTGTTCATGGGCAGGCTATTGAACGATGTGTCCAAGTAGTCACAAGAGCTTCTCAATCGGTGTTTGGAAAAGATAGAAGACATGGGTTCATCAGAGCAACATTAGCACATCGAGAAATCACGCCCGTAAACAAATCAAAAAAAGATCTATTTAAATTAATTTAAGCAATATGAATTTTTTTGTTGTTTTGCTTTGGATTTTATTTATGATCTCAATAAATAATTTGAGCTTTAAATATATTGTATCTTTTAGATAACATTTTATTTAGGAGCAATAAATTTTTAATCCTTCAGAAAGTTTGTAAATTATTGTAGGAGCTATCTTATTTATATAAAAAAATCTTATTTATATAAAAAAAAAAAAAAATAAATAAATAAAAATTTATTATCTATAGAGCAAATAAATTTTTTTCCTCTTCTAATATCCTAAAGCAAACACGGTATACATATGAATACGTTTTTGTATGACTTTATGAACAGTAGCACATAAAGTTATGTTTTATTTTAATGTCTATATTATGCCTTGTTGTTTTTTGATGATTGTATCACCATAGGCTTATGAAAAAAGGCAGAAAAGTGCTAATTTGATGCGTTTTTTGTAAAACTGACATTTTTTAAACGCCCTGCGCCCACATAAGATGAACTTTTTAAGAAAAAATAAGTTATTCACGTCTTTTCTAATATCCTAATACATAAAAAGAATATTGCGCGCAGTCCCATTTCTAACATTTATATATAGGTATTTTTTTGTAAAATCCATAATGGTAGACAACTTTTCATGTCTATCATGTTTGTATAGTATTAAGAAAAGTAGCACCAAATATTGTTTTACTTTTATGTCTATGTTATGTCTGATTGTTTTTTGATAATTGCCTTATCTTTGGCTAATATAAAAAAGGCTGAAAAATGCCAATATGATAAGTTTTTCCTAAAACTGACATTTTTTAAACGCCCTGCGCCCACACTAGATAAACTTTTTAAGAAAAAATTATTCACGTCTCTTCTAATATCCTAATACATAAAAAAATTATTGCGTGCGCTCCCATATCCAAAATTTTAAAAGTACGACCCACCCTAATGTCAATGTACCATTCTGTCTCATCATAAGATGCTTCCAAGATATTTAAGAGTTCTTGATATAATATTTATATTACATTCTCGCATAACATTTTGGAATTCTCCAACTTTATCTAGACTTGAATTTTCAATGTATTGTTCTGCAATGGCAGAATAGTTTTTTAATAATGATGTAATTTAACATGCTGATGTAATTTAACATGGTATATCATTACTATTAAGGGATATATTTTGCAATGACGATGTTTTAGCCTTTCTCCTACTTGATACCATTGACAGAGTCTACTAGAAGCAAGAGTCTTATTGGGTTTAGTTTGAAAACATGCCTATATTTTAAATAACAATGTCATATGGCTGCATGCAGATCCGAGACTTAAAAAAAATATTAAGATATAAAAAATAAAGATATATTTTAGAGACTAATATTTATCAATTTATTTGTAAATTTTATAACTATGTATATACTATATACATAAAAATTTTTTAATGAAGAATAACCCTAACACAATAGAGTTTTTGATTTTGTCTTTGACTCTAAAGAACTTAAAAATGAAATAAGTAATCTTTTATGTTTAGTTTTAAGTTATTATGAAAACAAAAATGATTTTTTAATGATTCTTTCGCTTAAAATAACTTCTAGTATCATTAATGTATTTATTGGATGGAGTTAACTTTTGTGAATGACTTTTAGTAAAATATTTTAAGTTGGAAAAAGTAAAAAGATCTGAAAAAGGTAAATCTACAAGATAATGTACAATTTTATAAGTCATATAAAGATCAAATTCAATTTTGCGATATTCAAGAGATTTAAGTTGGAAGACAGTAAGTCTTGATAAGTACTCAGTGTATGTGCTATAACATCTTTGACAGACAATTTTTGAACTTTTTCTATGCAAGTTATAACTTTAAAAAGACGAGGGTTCCAAATTATTACCCGTGGGCTGTTACCCACTGATATTACCCATTTGTGCGTGTTTGACACAGTTTTTTAAAGATTTAGTGCTGTTGGCCTTATATTATTTTTTTTTATATTTTTTAGCTTGCGATAAGGTATGCTTTAATCTTTGTCATAATTGGTTAATATCTGCATAATCAGTTGTAAGCAAGGATTATCTTTTTCTGGATATTTCCTAGATTTCGGATATTTATCTCAACTTTTATTTTTTCCGGATTTCGAAAACGTTTTCCATACATACAAGTTTAGATGTATATTTTTGTAATATTCTTCTTTTTTGAGCTTTTTTCACTCATCATTCATACAAAACTAAGAAAAGTTAGAAAAAAATTAGAAACAATTCAGTTAAAATCAAAATTAAGAGTGAAATATATTTTGGATTTTTTCCGGATATTTTATGCAAACAATTTTCCGGATTTTTAAAATATGGTCTCGATGATCTATGGTTGTAAGATCTAAAGCCTTTTTATTAGATAATAATTTGGTAAATTAAAATTCTGTAGTAATAGATAAACCTTGTTATGTTATTTTTAAATTAGTAAAATAACTTTTAAAGTCAGGTAATTTATTTAATTCATGCATTTCAATAACAAAACAATTCAAGTCCTTTGTCAATTGTATTTAAAGTTAATTGATCTGTATTTTTTATTTTTAGGAACTCAAAGACTATTCTCTTTTCAAAGGTATATTAATCTGTGTTTTTTATTTTAAAGAACTCAAAGTTGATGCTCTTTACAAAGATCAAACTGATGAAGGTCAAACTTTTGATAAAGTTGGTATTTATTTCAAAAACCTTTCCTTCTCACACAGTCAACATTATGTTGCATGTTTAAGAACCAGATTGTTTAATAGCTTATTTTTTAAAATTGATGAAAACTCATTACAAGGAATGTCATTTAATTACAATTTAGCTACAGATGCTTTTTCCAATTCAATTAATCAATGTAATAAGTCAAGTATAAATGAGTACAATAAGTTAATTGTTGTACTCGTTTATACTTGACTTATTGCATTGATTGATTGCTTTTATTGTAATTTTGATATTTTTTTATGTAGCTGCAGCTACTTATATGTTATAAGAAGAAAGTTCTCGTTCTCACTTATACTTGACTTATTAAATTTGATTGATTGTTTTTATTGTTTTATTTTATTTTTATTAGTAGATTTTCTGTTAGTTGTATCTTCCCAGTATATATATATATATATATATATATATATATATATATATATATATATATATATATATATATATATATATATATATATATATCTGTGTGTGTGTGTGTGTGTGTGTGTGTGTGTGTGTGTGTGTGTGGTAAAGTTGGCATTCACACAACAAGCCTTGGTTTTCACACAACCAATTCTATGTAGCATGTTCCTGAACCAAGTTATTTGATAATTGTTTTTAAATTTGGTAAAAAATGCATTACAAGGTATGTTGTTGAATAAATGTTGTGTTTGTAAATATTCTTAATTTATAGTTTTTGAGTATTCTTATGTGTCATATGATGTAGCAATGTGCATTTTTATTATGTTATATATAATTATATGGGTTTATATTTTGTAAGTATTTCCGTGTGTGTGCTGGTCGTAGTTAAAATATGTACAATAAACTCGATAACCCTTGATAACTTAAACTAATTTTAAAATTCCAATTGAGCCTTTATTTATGGATATAACTCCCAATAGCTCTCTTCTCTAATAAGCAAATTTTTCAGTCCCTTGGAGGTTTAAGTTATTGAGAGTTAACCGTAATGTGTTATGATATTTGTTAATATTGTGATGTTATTGTGTTGTTTTGTGTTAATAGATGACTTGGCTTACCTTTACCTCAGTGTCTATAGTTGAAAATGATTATTGGGAAGTTGTATTACTTAAACTGACTGCATATAATCATTCACTAAATGCCAAGGGTTCCGATTTCAAATAAAAGCAGAGATGTTTATCTTATTGTGATTGTTTATTTTAGCCTTTTCTTTTTTAAAAAGAGTTAATCCAAACTTGCAACAATAAATCTTGAAACTTTTACAAAAGAAAAACTACTTCACATAGTATGTTTGTTATTTGTTATCTGTTTTTTTATTAATTAAATACATTTATCACACATTAATTTGTTATGTACTATTACTATTTGTTATTTGTACCTAACAAATATTAATAGTACATAACAAAATAATTTGTGATAAATTTATTCAATTAATAATTTTGTTCCATTTTTAGGTCGATTTCTTTCTCTTATAACTGATTTTTGAAAGTTCCTACATAGCAGAATTTAAGAAATTTTCTGAATGTTGATTGTTTCGATAATTTTCATACCATTTACTAAATGCTATATAATAATGAAATAATTTAAATTGCTTTTACAAGTACTTTTGATATTTGTTGAATATTTTTTTGTAATATTTTTTTAAGTTTATACCTTTATTTTATATCGAGAAAAATATGTTTTTTGTTTTTCAATTAGATTTTTATATTTTTTCTTTTTGGAAATATTATTTTGTATGGATATATATGAGCCTATTTTGTTTTTTTACATTTCGGTTATATTCTCACATGTGAATGGAAACCATTTATACTTTTATCACCTTTGCTAAATACGATCTAGACGGGTTCCATTTGCATAAAGTATTAATTTTCGGCGCAACCATCTGGTATAATAATTTAATTGCCAAACATAGCAATGAAAACAGCCTAATTAAATGAATTCGTTAAATGTTTTTTTACTAGAAAGCTTCTATAAAAAAATGTTAAACAGATAAAGCTAACTTGTTTGACATAATTCGCTTCCTTTGGCCGTGTCAATTTTTGTTCTTTCAATAAAATTAAATAAGAGGGTTCAAATTTCATTATAGCTTTAAGTTTCCAAAAACACCTACTGAAATTTTGCGCAACTGTTTTCTATACATACTTTTATTATGTAAAAAGTATTGAAATAAGTATATTTTTAAAGAATAGTAATTTGATTGTTAAACAAAAGCCAAGAACTTGTAATCTATTATTTTTTCCTTTAAGTTATTGCTATTGTTTTCCTTTAACTTATTCCTTTAATTAATTGAAGTATCGTCCTTTAATTTAAAAACAAGTTTAGAAATAGTCAGGTGTGGAACAGAATTGCAATGACCCGTATCGTAGGAGTCCTGATAATTAGTACAATTAACTAATGTATTAAGTAAGATTTGATTAAGATTAAATGGTGTGTAATATTACTCTAATAAGCTAACATAGATATCTTGTAATTATTATTTAATAAAATGTTGAAAAAACCTGTAATTTTAGCACATTTTAGTTTAAATTCAAGCCAACCACGTGTTGTATTTTGTTTTTTACTTCAAATTTCTTTTGCTATTCGGATAATAGACAAAACCAATCTTTATCCGACTTAATCGATTTTCATTTTCACAAACAATACAGTCTTCTGACTTTCACAAACCAAACGCTTTTTCCATACAATAATTCATAATAATAAGATTATGCTAATAAATCGTACATGTCTATCAAAAAATCTTTAAATGATTTCAATAATCATTTCAAACCTCCCATTTTTAAATAATATCTTTCATTAAAAAATTTTCACTTTTTATTCTAAAAAATTTAAAGTAAATAATTTTGAAACATTAAAAAAATTAATCGAAGAATTCATGTATTATACAAAGTTTAGATATACAATGCTTAGTTTACATAATTCTGGCTTTAACGGAAACGTATTTTTTCGGCCAAATTCTTTGCCACGTTTGCATGTTTGTTTTTCTTTAGTGCATAGTTACAAGAAATAGTCTGGAAACAAATTAGCTATTTGTTTCTGTTATTGTGTGTGTGTGTGTGTGTTTATATATATATATATATATATATATATATATATATATATATATATATATGTATATATATATGTGTGTGTGTGTGTGTATGTATATATATATATATATATATATATATATATATATATATATATATATATATATATATATATATCGTCAGCCCGGAATACAAGTGTCTAATACGACACTGTGTTTAAATTGAGAAACTTGCATTCAAAGTTTTAAGTAAAAAATCTCTTTATGTAAATTTAATTTCATGTTAAAATTTATAAATGAAATATGCATTAATGGCAATAATATTATAAAAATTTGAAAAAATATTAGTTTACGCTTAATAAAATTAAAATCCTAAGCCAATTTAAAATTTAAAATATTGGAACAAAAAAGCCAAACAAAGTCATGTTGGCAATCAGCAGATTATTTTTTGCACTGTCAGATTTACGGATTTGGTTATGAAGAGGCCAATTTGGTAACCCTGAGTAAATAGTATGCAAAACTTAATAAGAACCTCCTTAATGATGAACGAAAATGAAAATAAAGCAGCCGTGGCGCAGTGGTAGCGCACTTGCCTCAGAAACGTAAGATCCCTGGTTCAAACCCCACCTCTGGGCAAGTTTTGCGACATTGGTTGGGAAGGAGGCGTGAACTTCCTATTAAATGTTCTTCCGCGGTGCTCTATGATAAGACCGTGAGGACTTCTTGGGGCACCTTAAACTCTTGAAACTCTATAATTTCTTTTATATACACAATGGCAGGACAATCAAACTTTTTAGTATCCTCAAGAATAACCCTACTTTTTTTGACTGTAATGATCGGTACTCTATGCATTAAGAAAAAAAAAATTAAACAAAATTCACATTGTTTATTAACTAATTGACAAAACACATGTTAAAAATTGCAATATAAAACAATATTAATAAATCCAAAACAAGATTTCTTTAAATTATTCTTTTAAAAATTATTTATACTTAGAACTAAATTGAAATTTATTTTTGTACATACAGCTTTTTTATTTTTCATTTGTCTGTATTGTGCTTTTGCTTTAATATTTCTGTCTTTTCCATGTTGACAGTCAAGTTTTGTTAAGGCTAGAGGAGTTTTATAATTAATACAAATGCTAGAGGAGTTTTATACGCTAGAGGAGTTTATAAAACGCTAGAGGAGTTTTATAATTAATACAAATGCTGATACAATAAATGGTACTCCAGTGTATGGAATTCCTTGTCCTCATAAAACGCTTTATGTTTATTTTTTTAAAATAATTCTACATAATAATAAAAATATAACTCATTACAATTTTTCAAGCAAATATAAATGGAAGAATTTTAACATTTGTAATTTATGATTTAGCACAGTTTAGCTCCTTAAATTAATTTGCCTACCTTCAAAGTTATTTTCCATGGTTCCTGAGCAAGTTACAACATAATGCAATGTGTGCAACATTTCATGCTCTTTAATTTTTGTCAAACATCAGCATATGTGGCAAAAAAATGCTTTTAAACAGAAAGAGTAGAGTCCACTGCCATCATTGTTTCTTACAAAAGTTAAATACACATTTTTTAATCAGCACTCTCATTACAAGATTCCTCAACCTTACTTAAGAGATCTTACCTTGTGAAAGTTCTAATTCAAGTGAACAACAGTGAAAATCTTCATTCATTTTACAGTCAAAAATAAATACCCGAATCAGGAAAATGTATTGAAAATAAGTTGAACTACCAGAAAATAATATTACCAGAAAATAATATTACTTATTTAATAACTTTAAATTCAATAAAAATTACATCTCTAAAACGAGGAAACATTTATAATAACAAAAACAAACAAACAGCGCTAGAGGAGTTTTATAATTAATACAAATGCATATAATATTACCTATAATTTAATAATAAACAATAAAGAATAGGGGAGAGCGGGGTTGGTTGTCACACTTTTTACATTTTAGGCTGCTCAGCTTTTAATTTTCATCCAATCAATGCCAAACTTTGTACAAAGCTAGTTTAACTATTTCCAGTAACTATTATAATATTTTTATGACATTGAGTGAAATATTTATTGCTGTAAAATCATTTTTCAAAGACCGCTTCTGTGTGACAACTAGCCCCGCTCACGGGGTAGGTTGTCACATGGTGCGGGGTTGATTGTCACATTTGGATTTTGACAAGATTAGATAAGAATTTAATGTAAAACGAGTACAAATTAATTTCGTTTATGTTTTACTAAGAAAAATAAAAATAAAATACTATAAACTGAAATATATATATTTTAAATATAACACAATTAACAAGTTTAGTTTATCACTATAAATGTTTTTAGGTTTGGTTTTTTAAAAATTATTGGATAAAGAACACAATTCACAAATAAACTGTTGTAAGCCTGGTGTGCATTCTTCATGAGGCCATTTTTGGCAAACCTGACATTGAATCCACTGTTCTCTCGATCGGCTGTTGGAAAATGATTCAAAACAATAGATGCACAGATACTCTTCATCTTCAGATGAATTTAAGACTATAGAAGGTTTTTTCATAGCAAGATTTGATTTTATTAATTCTTTTTTACTTACCATTAGTAAATTTTTTTTTATTAGTTTTCTTCTTTTTATAATTAGCAAGCCATGCTTTGACAGACGTGTTTGTAAGAATCATAGTATTGACCGCTTTTTCCTACCTCTTTTTGATGCTAACCTCGGGCCTGCTTTAAGCAGAGGCCTAATACTCTCAGGTGGTATGATTGAATTGTTAAAACCTAATGTTGTGATTGGGTTTTGATTAGAGGTTTTATTTGATACAACTGGATCTTCTATTGTTATGTCTACCTGATTATCTGGTATCTGAATAGATTCTTTAAATCTTTTATTTGATGGTTCTGGTTGCATTGAATAAGATTCACAGTCTTTTTTATTTGAATCAGCCTGTGAACAAGGTGGGTCAGGGCGATCAGTTACATAGTTAGGACAGTAATCATTTTCAGTAAACACATCAGGATTTAACGGGTAAATACCTGTTGCAGAAAAACCACTTAAAATATTGTGGGGAGATACAGCCTTTGGAAATGCAATGTTTACTATTTTTGGAATATCATATATTGTAACAGTTTTTCCAGGATTCATTACTAACCATGATGTCATAGCAGTATTTATGAAGTTTTTGAGAGGACCATAAACTGCCTTATCCAAGGGCTGCAACTTATGTGTGCAATGTGGTGGGAAGGTAAGCATTACTATTCCATTATTTTTTGCCAAATCTAATCCTTCAATACTAAGATGAGTTTCGTGATTGTCAAGCAACAATAAACGAGGCTTTTCTTTAGTACATTTTGTATTGCCTACAAAATGTTTTAGATATTTTACAAAGTTTTCTTCTTTCATCCAACCACTTGGATTTGCATCTCCTGCACTTCCTGTTGGTGCACTGATTAGGAAATGATCTTTAAAGTTTTTACGAGGAAAAATAAAAAAGGATGGAATACTATTTCTAATAGCATTTATTGTGCATGCTAATGTTACAAGAGTTCCTCTTTCAGCTGACGTGATGGCTTCTACTTGTTTTAATCCTTTTTTTGCAATAACCTTTTTAGGTTGCTGTACAGTAGTTACAGCAGTTTCGTCCATGTTCCAAATGTCATTTGGTGAGAACGAGTATTTTTGCATACAGTGCTGCAAATTGCTAAAAAATGATGCAACATTCTGCTTATTGAAACTTGTCGCTCGACTTAAACTAGTAGCTTCAGATTGCCTAATGGAAATATTTGAATGGCGCTTTATAAATCCTGTAAACCAATCCTTACCAGCTTGTTCCTTTACAACCCAAGAATTGGGAACCTTCATATTATTTTTAAATGCTAGCTGGAAAGCAAGCTTTTTTACTTCGGTGGGAGTTAAACCAAAATATATATCTGCTGCTCGCAACAGGTAGGTGACCAGTTCTTTTTCTACTTTTTCTGGCAATATCAATCAACTTTTGTATCCTATAATATTCAGGGAGGTGGGGTTTTCAATTTTGTCAATTAGATCTGCTATAGAACCATGTAATGGGTTAGTAATAATAGTTTTTTTACAATAACGTGCTAATGTTCTGTAATTAATGCCATGGTTTTTTGCTGCTGATCTAATAGAAATGTTATTAATCTTTACATCTTTAACAGCACACATTATGACATCTCCAGAAGTATAACCTCTATTAGTTTTTCTTTTAAAATTTCGTATTATGTTTATTACTAAGCAAATAAAAATATTTGCAAATAATGTAAACAAAACATTAATATATATATATATATATATATATATATATATATATATATATATATATATATATATATATATATATATATATATATATATATATATATATATAAACCCACTAAATATGAACAATGCACAAACAAAACAACAGACAGTTTTACAAACTAAACAACAGCTAGTTGTTTAGTTTGTAAACAAAACAATAAACAGTTGAACTTCTGCAATCCTTTTTCTATAACTATACTAAAATTGGATCGGAATCTAAAATTATGCACGTTGAAATAAAAATAATTTATATTACAGATATTTAGTTAAACAAATATAACACTTTGACTTTAGATTTTTAAATAATATCTTAAACATTAAAATATTCCTCAATAATGCGGAAAATAAACAAAGCCACTAAATATTCTGCAAGCGGCGTTTAATTTGCAGCGCATGGAGTCGAGGCAAGTGTGACAACCATCCCCATATATTTTGTGACAAGCAACCCCTTCTGAGTAAGTTGCTGGACACCTGTACATTTACCTAAAAGCGTGAGAATTTCATGATAATTTTTTACGGATTAAGTTACTCAAATGAATAAAGTACTTTATAAATCTACATTCAAAACACAATAAAATAATTTTCGTTTGGTAAAAGAAAATTTCTGAGTAGGCGAAATTTTACTTTTACATATCAAAAACCTATAAAAACGAATAACTTTTCTTCTGCACGCTAAAAAAAGATAAATATTACTGTAAAAATGTTTTTTTTGTATAACATTTCCATTGTATAATTTGAAATTTCTATATCTTATTTACATTTCCTGTAATAAACTTTGTGACAACCAACCCGCGTGACAACCAACCCCGCTCTCCCCTACTTAATAATTAGAAATTTCCTACGCGCGCCACGAGGTTTCAAAACTTTAATGTTTGAAATAACGTGAAAGTAACGCATGCGTATAACATTCCAAAAAATACTTCAAAATGAAATGTTAGAATGAACGACAATAAATACCACTAACCGATACTTTCGTTCGATAACCTTAATACACTGACTGTTATAATATAACTGTTGGCATAATTTTGATATCATTTATTATACTATCAATTTTTTTGCATTCCAATCAAAATTTCACGACAAAATTTCACAGCTTTTAACAGAAAGAAGTTTTTGTTGCACTAAAATAAATACTTTTATTGCACTAAAAGTAAATGGTTTATTGCAATAAAACCTGAAAAGATGAATTTCGATTTAAATCTTACTAAAGTTTTTAAGACTATATTTTATGCATTAAATTGGTTTTAACTATGACATAGTTATAACCGATTTTTATCCTTAAATAATATTTTGTTGCAGTGTCCTCAAAGATAAGTCTATTTTCAGACCAATTTGATTTAATATTTTCCGATATGGTCTTAGAAGATGAGATGGTAGTGGCTCTTCCTAATCCGTGTGAAATTGTTGTCAAGGCTATTGGTAAAAGTTTATTATTATATATTATATTATATTATACATACATACATACATATATATATATATATATATATATATATATATATATATATATATATATATATATATATATATATATGTATAAATATATATATATATATATATATATATATATATGTATATATAAATATATATATATATATATATATACATATATATATATATATATATATATATATATATATATATATATATATATATATATATATATATATATATATATATATATATATATATATTTGTGTTATTTTGTTAAATATATTGCCAATATGTTCTTTTTTTCTCTTATGTTCAATATACAATGATTACGTTTTATCTTTTCAGAATCACACCTACCATTGCAAAGAAACATACGAACCTACATTTATGGAAATGTTGAATTCAATTCCAGTTAATAACCAAGAATGTTTGGGGGATGATCCTTGTAGAAGCAATTGTTCATCTCCTTTTCCGTCTTCACTCTCTCTAGAAATTGGAGTAAAGGTATGTT
>NC_061169.1:3738710-3761210 GCF_022113875.1 Hydra vulgaris | reverse complement strand
GCACACTACCAGAAGAGGAGTGTTGTGTCCAATTGTTATTGCTAGTGTAAGCTTAACGTATCGTTGTTTCTTTTTTTATTTTATAATTTGATATTTATTTTTGTAATGTTATGTTATTAAGACAGGTTAACTTAATTTCACGTTTTAACAAATTTTTAGCCTGAAGATAATACCTCTTCTCCTGGGCCGCAACTTATTTTAGGAGAAAACATAACATTTGTTGACAAAGGGAAAGTAATTGCGATGGGTCATCGGCATAATGATTCCCTACACATGCTTCAACTTATCGCCTATTATTATATTATGGACCTGTCGTACCCAAGATCGTTTGGGGTAGTTTTAGGGCTGTTGCAGCATTATGTCTTGCAAATACCATTTGCTTCTACTAATAAGCTTTGGCTAAAAATATGCAAATTTTTGTAAAAGTTTTTATGGTATCTTTGTATTTTGAGACTGTTCAGCTCTTCGCTATAAACTGTTCAACTCTTTGCTTCGAATAAAAACATAAAGGCAATTTAAAACTAAATATTTATATTTGATGGTTTCTTTTTAAAAAAATAAAATATGATTTTTATTATTTTTATGGTCTTTTTATTTATTTTATTTAAGTAAAGTGTGCCATTTTATCATTTAATTCATCAAGGTGTGACATTTATAATTATATTAGTCACGCGGCTTTTTAAAAATAAGTATGGCGTGACATTTTATTTTTTTATTTGTCAGGGCACATCAAAAACACTATCATGTCGCATGTCACCAAGCCCGATTTAACGCGCCACATTTTAATTTTCTAAATGTGGCGTGAAAAATCGGGCTTGGCGACATGCGAAACGATAGTGTTTTAGATGTCCCGTGACAAATAAAGAATTAAAATGTCACGCCATACTTATTTTTAATAAGTCGCGTGACAAATTTAATAATAAATGTCACGCCATACATAATTGCTAAAAGTCGCGTGGCTACTTTAATTATAAATGTCACGCCAAATTTAATATCTAAAAGTCGCGTGACAATTGACTCTCAATTAGTGTTCGGCACAAATTCAAATAGTTTGATCAAATATGCGTCAAATGTTTGAAATGGCCAAATTCAAATCTTCCTATTTTGAATTTAGATCAAATTCAAATCTTTCCAAGATTTGATGTATATTTGAACGTTATTTAACTTATTTCATTTATTAATTTTAGTTATCTGAATCTATAAATTTTATTCATATTACAGCATTTGTTACTATTTCTCACACATTACAGCTTCTTTTATTCTTTTTAATCCAACCAAGACTTCAAGTACTGGCAAGCTTGAATGGTATCTGCAGAGAGAAGATTTCTTTTGTCAGTAATAAGATTTTTTCCTAATGAGAAGAGCCTTTCTGATGATACAGATGTAGCAGGAATGGCCAGGTAATCTCTGGCCATTCTGGATAGGTTTGGATATTTGTCAGATCGAGATTTCCACCAAAGTAATATGTTGCTATTATTGCCGCCATCTAGCTTACTTGTATCATTACAATAGTTTTCAAACTCATTACATGGGTTTGATGAAACACGCGATTTGAACGGGGTATATTTTGAAACGTTTTGAATGCTTGTAGCAGTTGTAATATTGCTTGGGGCATAATTGATTTGATATTCACAATTGACTGTGTCCATAATCTTTGTATACGACTCGCTGTTTGCGCCCTTATCATTTTTGTAATATTCAATACCAAATCTTGGGTCCAGGACAGTGCAGATAGTAAAGCAAAACATAAAAGTAAACAATGACATATAGCAACTATTATAATGAAAAACAAGGAAAAATAATTAATGAAAATAAGAATAACGAATATTAAAATAGAAATAATCATAATATAGTTTAAAAAAAAAAAAAAAACATACATAAACAGATCAAATTTACAAAAACAGCTACAGTAACAGCAAACAATACAAACACAAAAGCAACAACAACACAAGTTTTCACAAACATACTACAAACAAAACGGCAAACTTAAACCGACAAAAAAAAGATTAACAAATAAATAAATTAGGAAATATACCTGAAACCTGGAAATATAAAAATAAGTTATAGTAAAATTAAAAAAAAAAATTCTTTGCTTTCAAGCAAGCCATTATATTTTTTTATTATTTTCTTTTTTCGAATGATTGTTTCTTTCTCTGAATGTTTTTCGATTCGTTATTGTTTTACTTTTTCCATTTTTATTGTGGTTAAATTGTATTTGCAATTTTTTCTTTTCATTTTTACATATATTTTTTTTCTACGTTTTTTCTTTTAATCTTGTACTTTGTTTACATTTCTTTTCTTTTTTTCTTTCTCTATGCTCTTTACTTTCTCTTTAATATTAACAAACTTTAATTAAAAACTCTTTTTTTTTTTTTTTTTTTTTTTTCCGTTATTGAAAGGCGACCGCCATTCCGGAAACCACTGCAAAGACCCCGGAATAAAGTGATATTTATGTTTGCGGGCCTGTAAAATTTGGCGTTTTTTTTTCAAACGCAAAAATTGAGAACAAAGTGAATATTTGAAAATCAAATCCAAATCCTCCAGATATTTGTCAAATCAAATTCAAATCTATCCCCTCAAAGAACAGTTCAAATTCAAATCTTTAAAGGTTTGACGTATATTTGATTTTGCCGAACACTACTCTCAATGTCGCGTGTTAAATCGGCTTCGTGACATGGCAATTTTACTAGACAATTTGGCGTGACATTTTTTACAGTGTATTGTTCGATGTAATTTGATCAAGTTGAAAAGTGGGCTTAGTAGCAAAATGTATCAAAAACGATTCGGCGAGGATGTCAATAAAATTACTTGAAAGGGTATCTGTGTTGCTGACAGTTGGGATACTGCTCGAATCCCAGTTAATCCCTGGCAAATTAAAGTCTCCACAAATCAACAATGATTCATGTCACCAAGTTTCTGTAAAGAATAGTACGAGTAAAACGTTATTTTGACAAACCAATGGGATTTATTGGGATTATTATATGGGATTTATTGGGATTGGGATTAAATGGGATTTATTCATTTTCTCTTGAAAAAAATTAGAAATTGATTTCTTCAATCCTCTTTTATACAAGTCTCTAATTTCAATGAGAGAAAGATTGGAGAATTATACAGAAGTTTGGGGTTTTTTATATAATGTCGATAATTTGCAAAAAAGAGAAGAAATTCTAAAATCATGTTTAGCCCTTCAAAGTAAACTTACCGTAAATCTAAAATCGGATATTAATAGTGTTCTTCTTTGCGATGAACATGATGAGCATTAAACCTTTTCTTTATGAAATGATCCAGAATAAAATTACTCCTATTATTGTTTTAAACTTTATAAAACAGCATAAAATGCAAGGTTTGTATTCAAGCACATGAATTGCAATGCGAATTTTGCTAACAAAACCTGTTACTGTAGCGAGTGGAAAAAGAAGTTTTTTCAAAATGAAACTTATAAAAACCTATTTGCGGTCAACAATGTCGCAGGATAGACTTTCCAGTTTAGGAACCCTATCGATTGAAAACGATATTACTGAAAATCTTGATTTTTCTACGCTAATCAAAGATTTTGGTGATAAAAAGACTCAAAAAAATAGCTAATTTAAAAAATTAAATGTGTTTTGTGTAAAACATAAACAAAAAACGTTTCTTTGTATGTAGCATTTAATTGTAAAGTATTATTTTTAAATTTGATTTGTTATTTTTCGTGTAATTAACCAGCAAATTTATATATTGTGAGGGGCGGCAGAAAAAATTTCGCACGATGGTGGCAAGAAGGCTAAGGCCGGCACTGTATATATTATATGATAAACAAAGTTTTTAGGGAGTTTAAGGTGGCCACAGCTCCTCTAAAATCCTCTAAAGTCCTCTTTTCTCTTTTTTCGTGTGTGTGATGCTAAATCCGTGCAGTTTTTTATTGCTTTTGAAAGTTCAATTGAATTTTTGATCGCTTTAAGAATAACTAGCTGGATTGTGTGATCATTGCAGCGCAACTCACACAATCCAGCTAGTTATTCAAGAGTTGATTTCATCACTTTCTTTAGCAGCTAAAACAATGTTGCTGCCATTGTCATTAACGCAGGCTCTGTGCACTTCTTCATTTAAGTTCAAATTAGCAATAAAAGAATCCAGGTTTACTGCAATTGCTACCCCGGTGTGTCTACCAGTAAATGGTGAGCAAGCAATGAAAAAACTCAATAAATTAAAATCTGAATTAATGTAGTGAATTGTAAGATTCATGAAGGAACCATTGTTTCGACTTGTCCAGAGATCTGTTGTAAAATTAACACCAGTCACATTTGGAAAATCTTTGCCAAACTCTAGTTGCAACCCTTTCTTAATCTTGTCATACAACATTGGAAGTTTATGACGTCTAAATGTTGATGCAGATTTGACAGTGAATTTATTATTTACTTCATCAATAAATTCTTGAGCTCTTTTACTATCCAAAATTTCAAAAAGTAGACCTAGATTACAGCCAAACTTTGTTAAATCTAAGTCAAACTTTAATTGCTTTGGATCATTTAACTCATTTAACTCATTTTTGTTTTTTTTAATATAATACTTTCAATTGTTGTTGTTTTGGCGTCTTTTGTTTTATCAAGCTTTCGTTTATTAGGTGTCTCGATGGTTTTTAAAAGATGCTCCTTCCAAGATTTTTCATTTTTGGTTTTAACATGGCTGGTTATCGTCGATGTACTGCCTCATTTTATTTTGTAAAATTTAAAGTAAATTTTACATTTAGCTTCAAACTTATTCAGTTTTTCAAAGAATTCCAAATTTCACTTTTCGGTATCTTCAATTTGAATTCAAGTATGAATTACTTGTATGACAACCGAACTAAAAAAAATTAAATAAAATTAAATACATTTTTGTTTTGGTCAGGTAGTAGATAGCTAAGTTGATAACAAGAAGTATAAAATTAGAAAAGATTAAAATTAGATTAAAGAAAAAGTAAAACTCACAAATGAATTTAATTGAAGGCTTATTCAAGTTTGAACAAACAGTTTTGTTAATGAAAATGTTTACAATTGTTTGTATAAATGTCAAACTATTATAAAAAACAAAATATATTTTAAACAGTAAATCATATTTGTTTTATTATTTATCTAAATTAGAAAGCAATGTTCTTATAAACAAAATATTATACAATATATTTTAATTTTTAAAAGTTGCAACAGTTTAGAAAAAAGTTCTATTTACTCACATGTGAATTACATTTCTTTCTGGTCCGCAACTTTAGCCATAGTTATGCGGCACTATTCTGCGCATTGCACATTATTATTTTGCATATTGCACATTTGCCGACTATTTTAGAGTTTTTATTATTTCATTTATTTAACACCCAATGTAATTTACAAGGTAAAAAAAAAAAAAAAAATAAGAAAGTTATTTCTCGTGATTTTCACTTAAGAATATTTTCCTCCAAAATTTGTTTAAAAATTCCTCTTTGCTCTTCTTCGCATTCCAGCTGTTGCATGTTTCAAGTTTGTTCAACTTCAGAGGGAATTTCACTTTTAGAAAGTGCTATTTTTATCTTCTTTTTATTTTGAATTAAGTTTTGAAAATTTAGCATCCGAAAATGGCATAAGTCCTGGATATCGCTAACAAACGAATGTTTAAATAAGGGGTGTTTCAGTTGTGAAAAGATAATGCCTGAAGTTGTTTTATTATTAAGAAGACGAAGAATCAAGTTTAATTTATTTTGTTGAATACTTTTTGAAATTTCCTGGATTTTAAATAGCGAATTTGTATAGTTCTTACTGTATTTTGAAACATTTAAAAGCAATATTAGTGCACTCCTTCCAATTACATCTAGCTTTTTCATCAAACCAGAATTATTTTCACATATCTCGATACCATAAGTTAAGGTAGGGACTGCCAATAATTTATATATATAGGAAATAGAACTTTGGTGGTTAAACCGGATTCCAGATTGAATAAGAGTTTGAACAACAGCTCTAAAGTTTGAAATTTTTTCATTAACATTTGTATTATTGAGTGAAGCAAAAGTTGAATATTTAGTATCCCATGTGAATCCCAGATGTCTAAGTTTATTCTGAAGGTTTATTTAATTACTAGATATCGTTATCGCATTGCTTTGTATTTGTGCTTTACCTGAAATCAAGAATTCAGTTTTTTCGGCATTTATTTTAATACAATTTAAATTACTGTAAATATTGCATGTTTTTATCAGCTTTTTGAAACCAGAGAGGGTAGAGCTTAAAAGTATGATATTATCCGCATATGCCACCACACCAGTGAAGTAACCATATATAGATGTGCCAACAATACCTTGATTTGTAATAGTTTCAAAAAAACTTTCAGTGTAAAATTAATCCATGCTTTAGAAGAAAGGAGTTTGATTTACAACCTTGATATGAGACTGTTGCACTACTATTGTTATATAACGAAGAGATAGTGTTAACTATACAGAGTGGTAATTTTTTATTGAAATATAATTTATCAAATAGGATATCCCAGTTGCAGCTATCAAAAGCTTTTTCTACATCTAAAGTGCATAGGTATACAGGTGAATTGTTGCTATTGTAATGTTTAATTGTTTCGCTAATTAGAAATTCAGCATGTAGCGTTGAACAGTTAGCATTGAATCCAAATTGTAGGGGTTGAGTATCTCTAATATCCGGACATATAATAAGGATTAGGTATTTTAGAACCTTTGTAAAAATTGGTATAATGCTAATACCGTGATAATCGTATAAAAAATCTAAAGATTTTTTATACAATTTAACAAGGGGTACAATAATAGACGTCGACATTGATAATGGTGTCTATTCATAATTAATGGAATAATTAAAAAATTTGATGAGCCATTTTGTTAAAGTATCAAAATTTGCGTATTTCAAATGTTCTGCTGAGATACCGAAAGAGTCAGGAGATTTTTTAAATTTTAGGTTCGAAATAGCCCTAATTATATTTTCTTCAGTTATTGTAACATCATGTTTTGTACACGGGGGAATTTTCCGATAATTTTCATTACGATGTGTTATTTTTGAAGTATTCAGTACTTTTTCGAATTCTGAAGTAATGGATTCTTTGTCTTTTTTATTATTTATGGTAATTAAACTAGAATTTATGACTTTGTTTAAACATCTAAAAGCATTCCAAAAGTTTTTTGGTCTAATATTTTTTAACTTTTCAATTTTAGTATACTGTGCGCAAATTTTATTATTTTGAACAAACTTGACGGCTTTGCGAAAGCTTTTACGAGCCATTTGGTAACGATTGAGTTTAAACCTTTTAAAAAACCAGAATCTCTCCATTTGTTAAAATGAATTGAAAGAATAGTTTAAGAACGACTTAATTCAGGTGTCCACCAAGATTTTGAATACAGAAATTGCTTTTTACTTTTTAAAGTTACTTTAAAAGCTATTTGAGCGTTGCCAGCAATTATTTTATAGATTTGAATAAGGTCGTATTCATAGTTATCAGTAAAATTAAGATAGTTAAAGCAATTGGTTAAATGATCATTATATGAATTTATAAAGTTAGAATCGTTCCAAGCGTAGCTAGGAGAATTAGTATCTTCTGCTATTGTGGTATTGTATTTAATGTGCTTACCTTCAACCTCAACTGATATTGAAAGTGGTAAATGATTGCTCACACCTGCCTGCAACCACTTTTTTGTTTTGAGATTTGACCCCGACCATTATCATACATCGTTGGATTCGTTACAATGAGTAGATTTAGGTTTGATATGTCACCAAAATCATAAAATTCCTTTTAGCAAAATATTTACGTTTTAAGGGCCAAACGGGTCCAATTTAGAAAACTTTTCCCAAATTCGTGGATTTTTAAATTATTATTTTTTAAATAAATTTATATAACAACTTTATCAATTTTTCAAAAGTTTTAGCCATTAAAGATGTGAAAATGAGTCATAAATATAATATATCATTTGGATATGACTGTCATAAATATGTCATTTATATTTAAAATATTTATTTATATTCAAAATATTTGTATTTTAAATATTATATATATTTAAAATACAAATATTTTAAATATATATACAAACCATGCACATTAACTAATGTTTTATATTATTAAGATTCTGTTTATTAATAAACTTAACATATTTATTGTGTAACGTATTATCATAAAAAAGTTATATAAAAAGTTATATTTAAGTAAAGTTAAAACATAAATATATTTTCAGGAGCATTTGCAAAATTTACAAGGTTTTTTCCGTTAAAACTGATAACTTTTTCAAATGCTCAGAAAAGGAGTTGTTACTTTTGGAAACTTTTAGTCTATTCCAAGATTCATTGACAAAGCTGTAATAAATTGCTTCAACAGCTTGTTCAGAATAGCAGCCTAAACCACGCCCTCTAACTGCACAAAAAGCACCTATATATTTTATAATAAAATGAATTTTCAATGAAACAGTTATTCCATAGTTTTCAACAGGTGTTCTGTAGTGATCTTCAAAGTTTTTAATATGTGTTTGAAAATTATTATGAAGTTTTGGTCCAAAACAAGACTCAACCAAATTGTTTAAAATTCTAAGCCCCTCTGCCAATGGCTTTATATTAATTGGCAATGCACGCATCTACTTATCATAAATTTTAAGGATTTTATGGGAGGCGTTGGCATTAAAGGCATTATTCTGGACCTCTTTTGAAATGTTTAAAATCATTGATACTTTAGCCACTTCGTTTTCACCACCACATTTCTCTATATGATTATAAATATGATTAACAGCTCCCTCCATTAGGTGTAACTCTGGCGAGAAAATATAATATGCCACTAAGTGGTCGCTGGTTCCTGCGTGTATCAATGGAGGATTAATAGCATTGCAAAATTCTTTAGCATTTTGTTTTATTGCACCTGATTAAAAAAATTTTGTGTACTGTTCCTCTAAAGAACCAAAAGTTCTAAGCTTCTCTTCTTTAAATGGTTGCATTTGTTTCCATTCGCATATATGGCACGGTTGTGTAGCCATAGCATTTGGAGATAAACCACACATTATTTGAGATCAGCTACAAATGAATGTTTTATTTTATCTAAATTAAGACAGTTCATTAATATAGAAACATTGTAGTGACTTTCAGAAACATTCGGAACTAAAGCTAGTAAAAAGAAGCTTTTACAGAACCTTCTTTATATTTTGAATTCTGGTTCTTCATATGTACTCGTTGTAGGTTCTTCATACTCGTTGTAGGTTCTTTATATGTACTCGTTGTAGTTTTGTCTTCATGATTGTTTTCGTCAAGTTCTAAACCTTCGCTCTCACAATCTGACAGTAGGTTTAAACAAATATAAAATGAGAAATTTTTTATTTTTACAAAATGTTGTACCATTTTTTTTTAGTTTTGACTGAATCTTAATTCTCATAAACATATTTTGAATGAAATTATTTACCTTTAGAAAACCTCTTCCTCCATTAATACCGAGCTTGACTGTTTGATTGCTTAAGTTCACTTCTTTTATCGCAATTAGCAACTTTACAAACTCCTCAATATTGATGCACTTAATAATAGGGATATTTTCCCTTACTTTTAAATTTCCTTTTTTAACCTCAAATTCTTGATAATCAATTATAAATAAATCTTCAAGTGCACCGTCATTTACCGGAAGTGCTGTTTGTAGGTTTGCTTGTATGCAAGTTTTCCTTTTAATTGATGTTCTATTAAAAAAAACATATACATTTAGGCTAACTAAATTCCTTAAAATAGATAACATATACTTCAAATCGTTCTTACCTGAGTTCTTTTGCTAGCTGTATTAGTTTCTTGTTGGACAAACAAAGTCTTGATTGAATCCTTAATAAATCAATCAAGGTGATCTGTTTAGGTTTAATTTTTAAGGTTCCTACTGATATTTGTAAAGTTTTTGCACCTGTAGCAAGTTTAATTCTTTTTGATCCTTGTTCAAACGATTTTTTTAGATAAATTGAGAAGCAATGTGATCCTTAACTTTAGCTGAGGCTTGAAGTTTTTCTAATACTTTTACAGCTAACGTTTTATTTCCACATTTGTGCTTCTTTCCCTTCCCAATGTTTGAAAGACAAGATTTACATATTTTTTTATAAGGTGCACGCAACTTGGAAAACGTACTATTTCTTCTTGCTCGTGTTCTTCCACGTAAAGTGGTTAGTTTGCATATTTTACAGTAACAACTAGTAGAATTTCTGGTTAAAGTTGTAACAACGTTTTTAGTCCAGTCTATCACTAAATCCGGAAAGTAGTTTTTTCTACGTATATAATTACTACATTTATCACATATGCCGAGTGGATTTTTTGTATCAGTGTAATTTAAATCAAAAGTGGACACTTCTCTTTTATTGCTTGCTTATTTAATAATCTTGATGTTTTGTGGGCGCAAAAGTAACAAATTTTTTTTCAGTTTGTGTCATGATCACACTTTTTTTGTGGATGGGACATAATAAGTATTTTTATTTATCTTCAAAGAAAAACAAATGTATATGTATAAATATATATATATATATATATATATATATATATATATATATATATATATATATATATATATATATATATATATATATATATATATATATATATATATATATATATATATATATATATTTATATATATATATATATATATATATATATATATATATATATATATTATATATATATATATATATATATATATATATATATATATATATATATATATATATATATATATATATTTATATATATATATATATAAATTATCATGAAAATATCAAATTTTCATGATAATTTTTCCCCTGAATTTTGTTGGGAAATTTCCAAAATTGGGCCCTTTTAGCCCCTAAAACGTAAATATTTTGTTAAAAGGAATTTTATGATTTCGATGACATATCAAACCTAATTCTGCTCATTGTAACGAATCCAATGCTGTATGACAATGGCCAGGGTCAAATCGTAAAACTGAAAAGTGGTTGCAGGCAGGTGTGCGCTTAAGTTATTTGAGCACTCAGGGTGAACAATGCATTTTAGATTTAGGAAATTTGTATATTTTGGTATGGCGACGTGATCAATATATGACGAATTCGGTAGCGTCTGGTGCCGATATGTATAATTAGGGCCAGAACCTTTAGTTACATCTACTAGTTCTAATTGATTTGTTTTTAAAAATTCAGATAAGTGGACAGAATAATTGTTTCTTTTGGAATTCGATCTTTCAAATAAGTCATATATTTGGTGTGGAAAAGATTGGAAATCACCGGCTATAATTATATTACCGTTACCTTCGTAACTATTAATTAAACCTTTGACGATATCTAGTTGACTTTTGTATTTTGTTTACAGTCTCATCTTTTTGACTTTTTTTTTCTGTGGTTTAATAAAAGTGAACTTTAATAAATAAAATATATTTAAAAAATCTATAACTAAGTTTTATGATTTTTAAAATTTTATATCGCTTTTTCAGATTTTTTCGGTTTCGGTTCGGTTTGTTTTAATATTTAAAATTTTTTGATCGGTTCGGTTTGATTCGGTTTTTTTAATTCGGTTTTCACCGAAAGAACGGTTAACCGCGCGGCCTTAGGAAGAATGCAGAAAGTTGAAACTACTGATAAACTCTATTCTGCCAAGGAAAAAACCACGCCAATATATTCATTATCAAAAACGAATAGTTATGTCTTTAGCGACAATTATCTATTTTATATCATAATTTATTTGTATACTTAAAAGTTAGCTTTTGTTAAACAAGTTTAGTATAGAAATTTAAATAGAATTTTGCAGTTTTGCTTTTTTAATATTGTTTATATTGTTCTTTATTGTGCATCTCTACTAGCTGGTTCATAAAACAAAATTTTTGATAAATATTTGCTGCCACCGCATTAATGTGTTCTAAATAGTAAAATAACACTGGATTTAAAAATGTTTTGAATAGAAAATATTTTTTTAAATATACTTAAATCTGTAGCAAACAGACCTAATATTAATTAAAAAAAAGATATAAAGCTAGAACTTTAAATTTTCGACTTTGATAGAACCAATTATTTGTTTGTTTAAGAGTTTGTATAAATTTATAAGAAACCAAAGAGGTTTTTCTAATTTGCCCTGTTTTGAAACAAACTGATTTTAAAAAAAGGGTCCTAGTTAAAAACAAATTTTTTGGTAATTGGGGACACTTAAATTTGTTTTTTTAAAATAGTTTTGGTCAATTTTAAGTTACTAGTTGTTAATTTAGATTTATAATCAGAGTAAATTTTTTAAACTTTAAAGTAAAATTTTAACCTTTCTTAGAATTTTTTATATATGTTAATAATTATATAAAAATAATATTTTTTGTAAATTGCATAAACTTGATGTTCAAAACAATTATTATTATTTTTTTTAAATATCAATACAAAATATAAACATCTGCAAGGTGAACCTCAAATTATTTATATCGAAAAAATTTGACTGATTTTAGAGAATTTATCGAAAAAAGTTGAGCTAGCGAGTTTATTTTTTACATATTTCAGAAGCGCCGTCCGACTTTAATGAAATTGTATACGACTTTCTATTGTATTATGAACAAAAGATTTCACGCATGGTTTTAAAAATTTCAATAGCGTTGCACTTCCAAATATAATACTACCATCACGGTTAGCACGGATCCTTATAATGCCTACCTAGCTGTCTCAAGAACGTCACTTATACGGAAAGTTAGCGTATACATCAAGGTACTCTGTGATACAAATTTTGAAATCATTTAATTTTGTCAGCGGAAAATAATTTAATTTGAATGTTCAAATTAAGTCAAATTTTGAATTCATAATGGGCTAGTAAAAACATTTGTGGAATTTGAACCACTCAATAAATTTGATAACAATTGGTGCAAATGTAGCCAATAGTCACACTAAACTATGGACAAAATTTCAGCCTGATTGGATGACTGGTGTAGGATTTATTGCAGTTTTAGTTGAAGTTTTGTCAGTTTTTTGCTACTTATACCTCAAAGCGATACCGATTACTTTAAAATTCGGTCACTATTTTTAAAATAACGGTTACATGAGTGATCTACTAAGTAATACCAACAATTTTTGTTATAATTGTTTTATCGGTACATGTACAGTTTTCATTTTATAGACTAAAATAGTGATTTGCTACTTAAATTTGAATTAGCTTATGCCAATGGCGTTGACACGGCTTTTAAAGTGGAGGGGGTCAATCCCTCAATTTCTAAAATATAATTTATAATTTCTAAAGTAATTGCCTATATTTCTAAAACAAACGATCCTCGCAAAAAAAAAGTGGGTTAGCCATGGATAACTCTGACGGCCATGTATGCATAACGTAAATAGACCAACATTTCCTAAAATATAAAAAAAACCAGAATACAAAAAAATTCTAAAAAATTGGTTAAGAAGGATTTCTAGGGATACCTACATAGAAAATAAAAATATTATTTATCTGAAAACAGAACAACTGTAAAAAAGCCAAATATTTTTTATATTGACAAAGATAATTGACTTAAAACATTTAGATAAGTTAACTAAGATAACTGACTAATACAAAGTTTGGAGGGCCAGTCAGAGGAAAATTACTCTAATTGAATAACTAATTAGGTTGAAGGGTTATTTTAAATAAAACAACCCGTGTGACAAGTATCATTAGTTTAATAAATAATGAGAATTATCAATAATGTATTTTCCTTACAAGTAAATAGTTTAAACAACTGTTTCCTGGTAAGGAAAGAACTATTCAAGAATTATTTCCTTGTAATTTAATATTACCTCAATTAAATCAAGTAAATATTTCCTTTATTTTAATTGTTTTTAATTAATAATATGTGTTACTATGTTAAGTGGATTGATATCAAATGTAAATTTTGGTCAAATTTTGTAAAAAGCAGAGTTTGATTTAGTGAAGTCAAATTTAGTGAATTGCCACGATGCCAAATCAAGCAAAGAATCATGATGAAAATCGAACGTTTGTGTGCTTTCTCTGTCTGAAAAAATGTTTAAGACAGCTTACTTTTTTTCAACCAGATCGAATATGTCAACTGTACAAGACCATGATCAATATCAGTGATACTCGGGTACCAAAAGGATTCTGCAAATCGTGTAGAATTACTTCTCGCAGGAAACAAGAGGGAAAATAAGTTGCACTCCCTCCTTTGTTTGATTTTAAGTTAAGTTTAAGTTTTTAAGTTAACTTTGTTGATTTTAATACAAGTGAGACCTGAAACAAGAGGCACGATGTGTTGTTGCCTAATATGCCGAATTGGTCGCAAGAAAAACATCCTCATATAGAGCAAACCACTATTGAGAAAAAACCAAAGGTGCGTTGCAGCAAATGGCTCAGCCCTTTAGGAAAATGTTTGCCCCACCAACGCTCTCAAACAATGTTAAGGGAAAACATTCAATCTTTTGCAGCAAAATATACCAAATCATCCGAACAAATTGCATCTAGAGTTATTTCCAATAAAGAATAATCTCCGGAAGGAACTATTCTACTGGCTTAAGCATCCGGCGGCCTCCACTTACAGTTACCCCTGGTAAATATTTATAAGGTTGTTGCTAATGCAAAGCTGTTTGGCCATGTCATTCGAAAGCCAATCATTTGCGGGCCCTTCAATGTTCTGATTTTAAAAATCATTCTACCAATGGAGTTGCATCTCCTTTTAGGAGTTGTCAACCATCTTTTCAAGATCCTTAAAACTGCTTGGATAGAAACTGTTAAGTGGCCAGCCGCCCTCCACATTTAACTGAGCCCGTATCACAGGAGCCAGTTTGAGGGAAATGAATGCAGGAAGCTTCTTAAAAATGTGGATATGCTGCAGCAACTTGCTGAGACAAACATGGCTCCCAATATTGTGTGCATAATTGAAGCATTCAAAAGCTTCAATTTAGTTGTCAAGGCTTGCTTTGGATATATCCTTCAGCCGGATTTCGCTGAAAAAATTGAAAATTTCAAAAAGTGTTACCTAATGTTAACTGGTGCAAGCGCAACACTCAAAATTCACGCCGTCTTCTACCACACCAAGGGTTTCATCAGTCACAAAGGATCCCCCTTGGGGCCCTATAGTGAACAAGCTGTCGAAACTTCTCATCAAGATTTTTATCAACATTGGTCGAGGTATAAACGAAATAATAATCATCCAGAGTACAAAGAAATATAGTTGCGCTGCATAATTGATCTAAACAGTAAGCATCTTTAGAGAACATCATTTGAGTTATTAGAAAGTAGGCTGCTGAAAATCATATTTTACGGCGTATAATGAATACTTTCACCATCTTTCAAAGTAGTATTATAGAGAATTTGTATTAAAAGAGTACATTGAGTTATTTATTAATAATCTTTTGGTGGAGAAAATCAAAAAAACATTTCTCAAATGTAATTAAATATTTGATGGTAATACAATGTAAAAAGTAGGGTTTAAATAGCTTTCACTTCATTTTAAAAATAAATGTATTTAAGGAGGTCAATACAAAATATTTTAGGAGATCTACTTTTTTTGTTTTGTTTTACTAACTGGTAGTCCTTTGACCAGGTTTTGCACTTTTTTTTAGCTTTTTTTTTTGGCAGCAGTTTACCTTAGGAAATGTTAATATATTCAAGCGAAGCATACATGGCCGTCAACGCCGGAGGGGGGAGGGGGGGTCATATCCTTCTCTACTTTTTTTTTGCGAGGATCTTTTGTTTTAAAATTATAGGCAATTACTTTAGAAATTATGGATTTTATTTTAGAAATTGAAGGTTGACCCCCTCCACTTTGAAGGCCGTTTCGACACTATTAGCATAAGACTATTTAAATCACGCTTAAAGTAGAAAATCACTATTTTGGCCTATAAAATGAAAACTGTACATGTACAGATCAAATAATTAAACAAAAATTGTTGGTATTACATAGTAGAACACTCATGTAACCTTTATTTTAAAAATAGTGACCGATTTTTAAAGTAATTGGTAACGCTTTGAGGTATAAGTAGCAAAAAACTGAAAAAATTTCAACTAAAACTGCAATAAATCCTACACCAGTCATCCAATCAGGCTGAAATTTTGTCTATAGTTTGCTATGACTATTGGCTGCATTTGCACCAATTGTTATTAAATTATATTGAGTGGTTCGAATTCTATAAGTGTTTTTATTGGCGTACTATGAAGTCAAAATTTGACTTAATTTGAACATTCAAATTAAATTATTTTCCACGGACAAAATTAAATGGGACAGCTAGGTAGGCATTATAAGGATCCTTGCTAACTGTGCCATGGTAATACACTCAAACGAGGTTTACGCATCTTTCTAGTTTAGGCAGTAAAAAAAAAATTCACTAAACATACTAAAAAATAATTACAAAATTAGCAAAATTTGTTCAAATTTACATCAATCTTAATATTTTTTTAAAATAAGCTCACTCGGCACTTCAGACATGAATGCATCATCATTAACAGCGTCGTTTTTTTCATCAAAAACCGTATTTCTTTTGCTTGTATAATCAGGAATAAGATTAAAAGTACTAGCGTTGTGTACCATCATAGATCGCTGAAACATTATAGATGATTGGTTATTTTTATCGTTTGATTTTGAGCAACGGCGTTGGTAAACAAACACAAACACAACAGCTTATATAACGACAGCGCAGGAGGCGGAAATAGCTATCATGAGAGTTCGTCCTTTTTCTTGTATTGGTTTATCGTGAGCATTCCAAAAACTTGTAACTTTATAATTGTATTTTTCTAAACGATAAGCAAAATCATTTTCCGTCATGATTTGAATGGCTTTATCAGCTGGTAGTATTTTTTCGTTGTCGTCTTTTATAACAAAGTGAACGTTGGCGTTTAATGTTGTCATTTTTGGCACTATAGGTTTATGCATAAATCCATCAAGTTGTCGGCACTGACTAAAAGCATCGTTGCTGGAAAGTAATTGCAAACAAAATTCTTTTATAACGTCAGGTAAAAAGATGGCCGATTTATTGCTACCCAACTTACTAATTGTGCAATCAAGTATAAAAAACACTTTTGATTCATCATTTTCTAAAACGTGATCTGTCACATGTACAATGCAATGCCTGAAATCCACGACAGAAGTATCTTTCCTTTTCCGTTTTCTATCTGCAGGTACGGACGTGATCATTGTCTTTATTATGCGATTAAGAGAAAGTTCCAAATCGTATTGAGTTTGAAGACTCCAATTCGTAATGGGTTTTGATATCAGCGTCATTATGTTAGATTTATTGATGCACCGGAAAAGGTTGCTCTCGGTAGGTACGCAAACTTCATTCTTTTTAATACACTTGTTACATTGGCATGCATTTGAACTATATTGACACCGATTTCCAGACTTTCCTTGCGGACAAGCACAGCTAAACGAACCGACTAGATCAGTGCAATTTCCTTTATTACAAGTGTTCGAATCCGGAGCGCATTCATTTACATTTTCTTCGCATGTTTGACCTTGCCAGGAGTCTGTGCAAACACATTGAAACCCGGTTCAATGTGTTTGCACACATAAAGGTTTATGCGAAATCTATGATTTCGCATAAACCTTTATTTCGGCAAGGATTTTTACTGCAAGCTGTTCGGTTACAAAGTTTTTTTATGTCATCGGTATTTCGAAAGTTTGTAACAAACAGTGGTCGATTTAATATAACTTTAGCTTGCTCCTCAAAATTTTCTAAGAAAAAATCAAAACACATATTTTTAATGTTTGGTTTTAATATCTTTATATTTAGTTCAACCACGCTTTCCCGATTAACAACGTTTATCTTTACTTTTTCGGACTGAACTTGTCCTTGGTTGTTTGTAATATTACAAAAATAAGTAGCAGAATCCGCCGGTATTGTTGATTCCAAAACAAATTCATCTTGAGTTGCATGTTTTATCGGTAAATCATTTTTAAACCATTGATATATTGGACGTGGATTTGCGGTAGCCTTGACTGTTAAAATAGCAGTCTCCCTTTCGTTTACAACAACGTTAGTAGGTTGTTTCAGAATGGAGGGTTTTTCTACATTACAAATTTAATTAATATATTACAAAACAACCAATGAGAAAAAAGTTCATAGATAAACAACATTAAAAAAATTACAAATAATGATAAATTTCTTACTAATAACGCGCAGTGATCTGAAATAACTTAAATTAGGTCAAAATTAATTTTGTTGACAAATAATTATTCAAAATTTCTGAAAATTTGCTATATGATGTAAGAAAGCAAGACAAGGAAAAAAAACTTTTCTTTTTTTTTAAATAGGGTTAAATATGGTCAGAGGGGGAATTTTTGTCCCCGTCCCCTCCCTTACCAAATTAAAAAAATTATGTTATAAACAAGTTATTATTTCAATACTAAACATAAATATCAAAATTATAAAAATTATTTAACATCTATAAGTTTAATATCTTTAATTAAACTCATTAAAAATATAAATTAAAGAAAGTTAAGATAAAATGAGCCATAAAAAAATTTATATATCAGTTTTATTGTGTTATTCATCATTTTCACATACATACATTTCATCAGTAAATAATTCATAATTATCTTCTTCCTCATCTACATTGTCATCGTACTCATTAGTTTCATCGTCACTTTGGATTTCATCAATGCGATTTTTATGAGAACTTTTAACAAGTTCTAGAGCATCCTTTGATAATCGCAATACTTTAACTTTACGTCTATCTTGATAAATTATTAAGGTTGATATTATTGGATCACTTGTAATAAGAAGATAGTGAAGTTGATCTTCAATTGTATGAAGATTTGTATCTTTTCTTGAATGGTGAAGTCTGAATTGTTTATTATCTTTATTTCTTGATTCTTGAGCTTCTTCTGAATATAATCCGATTGGCAACAAGAACTTTGAAATTATTTCAGAACTATGAAGCAATAACTTATGCATAGATACAGGCATATAAAACCAATTATATTTTTCACAATAAAGCTTTGCTGTTTTAGTGCAATATTTACTGAATTTTATTGTATCAATCTCATAACTTGAATTTATTATGTTCAAAATGTTTGCTAAACGCTCTATTAATTCTTTATCTATACCTGTAATAGAAGAAAACAATTCAAAATTATTAAATGCTCGTCTGGCAGTGTTACCATCATTTGAAGTTCCAGAACCCCCTTGCCTTGGAAAATCTACTCTCAAACCTAATTCCTAAATAAATTTATTTTGAACAATTCGCTTTTTTTTGTCACAATTTTCTTTGTCATCCTTACCACGAATTTGCCATTTTTTTATATCAAGTCTATAAGAAATGTGTAACAAACATTCAAAGCACCTTATCCGAGCATGCAACGGAGAAAGACCAAATTCAATGTTATCTATATTAAAAATAGGAGTTGGTATTGAGCCACATGCAATAGAATTCATTTGTTTAGGAGAAGCTAAACATATACTGCAAACTTGCTGTGAAGAAATTGAGCATATTGCATTGGCAGCTTTACCATCAATCATTGTTAATTTTAAATTGAAGTTAATTTTTATTTCAACTACCTCTAAATCATATATCTACTGAAACTCTGAATCCTTTAGTAAATTTATTTGATTTTGAATATATTCTTTTTCAAATTTCAAAACAGCTTCTGATTCGTTTACATATTGAATTCGTATTGGTCGACAAAATCTAATAGACGATGGTTTAGAATTGGCCCAAACAGATATTTTTCCAAATGAAAGATCTAAAGGAACAAAAGTGGTACTAAATAAATTAGAATCTTTTGAACTACCATTGCTAAATTTTTGCTTGTATTCACTTTGCTCAGATGCGCCATCAAACCCCCATTTGCAACTTAGTATTCCTTTTGTTTTATCATCATTCTCTAGTTGAATAGTTTTATTTAAGACTGAATCTATTTGAAAAAGACGAATTAGTGTGTGATTAAGAAGACTTTGAAGTTTAATTTCAGCTATTTGCTCACTAAATATTATGCAGTCAGGATAGCATTTTTTTCTTGCTAATAAAATATCACTATATAGAGGATATATTTTTGCGTTTCTTTCCTTAGCTGCAATCCTTATTTTCTGATAAGCTCTTTGTGACAAATCAGCTGAGACCATTAAAGCCAAGCCTTCTCTCGCAGATAATTTTATAATAGGTTTTTCATTTTTTATCATACTTGCAACTCTATTGGGTCGACTGGGAGAAGAAACCAACTGGTTTAAAGAAAAACACAGACTATAGCACTGACTTCTCCTTGAACTTACTATAGCAGATAAGATCAACTCATCGTACGTATGCTCTATTCCCATTTTTTTACACTTTCTTCTTTTTGTTCTGTTGCTTGATTGTTCTTATTCAAGACGTTTTCTTCCAGGTATACTCTTTTCACATTGATACGTTATATTATTAAAACTTGACACAATGGAGTATTCTGATTTTTTTTTAAATATCTAGATCTGATTTAAGCCATATAGCTTCTTTATTTTCAAAGCGATTACGTTGTCGATTATGAGTAAAGCTTTTTTTTTAATTTTGAAATAAAATTTTCTATTATTCTCAGTATAGTTCCGTATTTTTCAGAAGAACGCAAATCTGTTTGATTAACTTCCAACATGTAATCAAATATTAAATTTTGAAGTATTTCATTACTATCAATCAGAATTCTTTCTTTAATAACTGTTGATGTTTTGTAAATTTAGCATTCATTTCATACTAAAGTGGAAAACATTATATTAACTTTTGAACGTATATATATATATATATATATATATATATATATATATATATATATATATATATATATATATATATATATATATATATATATATATATATATATATATATATATATATATATATATATATATACATAGAATATACATGTATATATATATATATATATATGCATGTATATTCTAAGTTTTTACTATATATATATATATATGCATGTATATTCTAAGTATATACTATATATATATATATATATATATATATATATATATATATATATATATATATATATATATATATATATATATATATATATATATATATATTTGTAATAAAATAAATAAACATATATATATATATATATATATATATATATATATATATATATATATATATATATATATATATATATATATATATATATATATATAGTATATACATAGAATATACATGTATATATATATATAGTATATACATAGAATATACATGTATATATATATATATATATATATATATATGCATGTATATTTTAAGTATATACTATGAATATATATATATATATATTTATTTATATATATATATTTGTAATAAAAAAAAAATGTATATATAGTATATACATATACGTATATGTATATATATATATATATATACACATAAATATATATATATATATACACACACACATATAAATCCTATGAGATATTATATATAAATATATATATATATATATATATATATATATATATATATATATATATATATATATATATATATATATATATATATATACACACACACCCACACATATAAATCCTAACAATATAACTATATAGCCTAGCTAGCTATAGTTGCATAATATAAAATCCACATTAAAGTGAAAAATATGTGAAAATAACAGCATGAAAAGAATTTATATAGAATTTAAGTACGTTTATTCAGGCGTGTCAGGAGAAACTCTCAAGACATGAAAACTCATGTAGTTTCCGTCGTAAAAAAAATTTACATCGCTAATTTTTTTATAAAATGAGCTTTTTAAAATCACCTTATTTCAAAATGGAGCAGGTTGGGGCAGCTAACTTTTTTGGTTTCTTTCAGAATGATACAAACTCTCTTGGAAAAGCAAATTGGCTTCGCGAAGGAAGTCGAAGGTAAAAAGTCCTAGAACCATAAAAATCGGTTTAAAATCGTTAAAATTCCGTTATTTAAAAGTATTTCCCACAACTCGTATAAATATATATTTAAATATTATTAGTAACTAAAACTGAATTATATATTATCATTTGTATGTAAGAAAAACTAAAATAAAATGGTTTATATTAAAGGAGAAAATTAAGTTTAAGTAATGATACAATTATAATGAAAACACACACGCTGCTTTCGGTCACTTTCAAACATAAAATACCGTTTATATCTAATAATTTAGTAACTTTTCTATTATGCCACTGTAATTACAAGAAACTCGAGAAAATATTTATTTAATAACATTATTAAAATTGCGCCACTCAAAAAATTGTATTTTGGCCAAGTTTTTAGTGTTTCTGAATCACTGTGCAACGGTCTTGTTTAAAGTGGTTAACGATTTATGGTTAAATGGTTATCGAGAAACAGTGAAATGGTATAACGGTTTTATATTAAAACATACCAAATGAAAAAAAGAAAAAAAAATACACCCTCAAAAGTTTGGGATTTGTTCCATAGAAAAGAAGACTTTTTTGAAAATTTATACCAGCAATCTTTTGTATTTTTATTACTTTTCTGTCTTTGTTATTATTATTATGAAAAACAATACATTCTTTTTAAACAATGTTTGTTTTTACAACAATATAGAATATAGGCCCTCTCCCGTGCATTAAGCACGCGAGAGTATGCATTTATCATTTTTAATGAAACATGTTGTCGCTGAAGTTATTTTGATATCGAC
>NC_061169.1:3720005-3732710 GCF_022113875.1 Hydra vulgaris | reverse complement strand
TGTACTGTATTGCTTTCAACTTCACCACTGCAACCTGGTCTTTTAAACTATATTTGGAAATAAAAAAATTTATTTTCATAAAATAAATAATTTCAAAAAGGAAAATAAAAAAAGATATACTATAGAGTTTGCTGACAGATTCATCAAGCTGAGATTTAACAAAAGAAAAAGCAAACAGTGTTAGTATATCTTTATAATCTCGTTCATATTGAAAACTTGCAACTGCACTAACAGGAACTCGTTCTTTTTTTTTAAACTTGTTTAAAAAAAAAATTATTTATACTAACCATTACATTCTTGAAAGACTGCAAATAGTGATTTTAAATCTGTGGTACCTTTCTGTTTTGCAGCTAAGTTATGAAGATCTTTTAGAGTAACTTTTTTACCTAAAAGAAAAAGTAACATTATAATAAGGCATGGTATCGGAAAAATCTGTCCACCTTTTGCGGTGTGGTAAAGCTAGTTAACGGTCGTTTTTTGAAATTATTTTTTTTGTGTGTGGTAGTGTTTGTATAATAGAACATTTTGGCAGGAAAAAATAATTAAAAATATTATTTAGTTTCAAAATGTCAACCGAGCAAACTAAACAAAGATTTTTGATTTCAGACAAACACTTTAAAAATCCAACTTTATCGAATAGAAAGTTGGCGAAATCATTAAAAATATCAAGAAGAACTGTAGATACTGTTCTTAAACGGTTTACAGAACAGAAAACTATTCAGAGAAAACAAGGTCGAAAAAAGTGCACAGCAAATCCTAGAGCTCTCGAACTGTTAAAGACTTCATTGGAAAAACATCTTGATTGGTCTGATAGATTTCGAGCAAAAAAATTGAAGGTTTCCAATTTTTTTTTTCATAAATGGCGACAGAGACTTGGATATCAAAGTTTTAAAGTAGTTAAAATGCCAAATCGCAATGATAAACAAAATTCAACCGCAAAGAGTCGAGCTCGAAAGTTGTATTACAACTTGTTAACAAAACATAATAGATGCATTTTGATGGATGACGAAACTTATGTTAAAATGGATTTTAAACATATTCCTGGGCAGTGCTACTATGCTTTTAAAATAAGAGGAAATTTGAGTGATAAATACAAGTATGTAATGACTGATAAATTTTCGAAAAAATTGATGATTTTGGCAGGCACTTTGCTCTTGCGGCAAAAAATTGCTAATTCATGTTTGTTTGGGCACAATAAAAACGTCAGAATACGTGAAATATTGTCTTTCTTGTATAAAACGACTAATTAAAGCTCATAGAAGTTCTTTAGTATTGTTTTGGCCTGACTTAGCCGCAATACATTACTCAAAAGATGCTCAAAAGTTTAACGATGATAATGGAGTGATGTTGGTTCCAAAAAAGATGAATCCTCCTAGCTGCCCCAAATTACTTCATATTGAAATAATATTGGGCCATCATAAAACAGAAATTGAAATTAAGTGGAAAAACAGTAAAAACAGCTACAGATTTGAAGAAAAAATGGGATTATGCTGCTAAAACTTACAAAAATCACTCTGTCTAGAAACTTATGGGAGACATCAAAAAGAAAGTCAGAATTTTCTGTAAAACTTAATTTTTCTTTATTTTTTCCCTATTAATATGTAATCTTTAAAGTCTTAATTTTTCAGAAATATATTGATTTAAATACATTTAAGCTTTCTTACTTCTTTTTTTGATCAAGAAAGGTGGGCAGATTTTTTCGATAGCCTTAAGTTAAATGAAGAGAGTAAACATAAGTATGATTAGTACGAATTCCAATGCAACTTATAAAAAAAAGTGTTGAAACAAACCTGTTTCCTTCATAACTTGATCTTTAATAAGCCACTTGTTTCCGTGCATACTCAAAAGAAGACAAACATCTTCTTTTTCATCGGAATTTAATTTTCTTCTTTTTGGCAGATTGTTAAATAATTCCTACAAGTTGAAAAATTGTAAAATATCTAATATATAAACTGTTTGCACCCTAATCATTTAGTATTTTATAAAATGATACACAGTGAACACAGACACAAAATTCAAGAGAAAATATATTTTGGGTAAAAATCAAATTTGATAGCCAAACTTTATAAAACATTTTAAAGCGCTGATTATATATATATATATATATATATATATATATATATATATATATATATATATATATATATATATATATATATATATATATATATATATATAAATATATATATATATATATATATATATATATATATATATATATAAATATATATATATATATATATATATATATATATATATATATATATATATATATATATATATATATATATATATATATATATATATATATATATATAGATAGATAGATAGATAGATATATATATATATATATATATATATATATATATATACATATATATATATATATATATATATATATATATATATATATATATATATATATATATATATATATATATATATATATATATATATATATATATATATATATATATATATATATATATATAATCTTTGAATGTCATTTTCTTGTTATACATTATAATATGGTTAGAATTCAATAAATACGGCTGCGTATAAATTTTTTTTAAATATATATATATTTTTTCTTTAATATATAATTATTTCGATATTTCGCTGATCTATTGTAATCAGCGTCATCAGGTATAATAAACAAAATAGTTACAAAATCGTTATAGTAAAAACAAACCGTTAAAAAGATAACATTAAAAACCCATAATATAATACAGAAAAAAAAAACTTTTCAAACAACTGACGTCACCAGATTTTATTAAAAAATGGCCCCAAGGTTTTGGTTGTTACGTTATCACCGTCATCCCGATTGAGAACCACGTCACCATTTCTCAACTCCAATTTCTAGCCTTGCTTATTTCGAGTGACTCTCTGATTTTCCGAGTTCGATATTCTGGGGCTACAGATAATGTTTTGGGGTGCAACCAATCAAACTTACCATGGCATGTTTTAGAATGCTCAGTTGCACTCGACCTGGGCCATTTTCCTTTTAAGCTGTTTTTTTGGTGTTTAATACATCTCGATATCACCTTCTTTTTAGTTTCGCCAATTTATATTGAACCGCATGAACATTTTAGCTGGTATACACCAGGGTCTGTGTTTAGTGGTAGTTTAGTTTTATTGTTGCAGAAAATATTTTTTAAATTGGGAGTTGATGTGAAAATAACCTTTATGTTTTGCTTTCGAAATTCTTTACGAAGTTTTGGACCAACAATTGGTATCCAAGGTAGTTTTTGAACCGTTTTTTAAATAGTCTATAGTAATATTATTTAGAATGTTCTTGTCGTGGCCATTTTCAACAAAGATGTCTATTAGAAAATCGATTTCTTTTTGAAGGTGTTTTTGAGAGCATATTCTTTTAGCACAACATAAAAATCCTTTGAAAACGCCAATAACAATGTTAGGATTATTGTTCGAGTTTGGTTTAAGTTGAACATTTGTAATAGCTTCTTTTCTATGTATTTGAAATTCATAAGTTCCAGAGCCTGTGTTTGTAATGTTAATATCTAGGAAATTGAGTTGTTTGAGGTTGTTTTCAAGTTCCACTGTGTATTTTATGGCAGGATGTTGTTCATTAAGGATGTTCAGGAACATTTTTTGTTGTTTTATTGAAGCAAAGCAAGCATGACAATCATCTACATATCTCTTGTAAGTTTTTGGTTCGGATGTATGAATAATTGCTGTGTTAAGGGCTTTTCTTTCTATATTTTGTAAAAACGCTTCCGTCATAACAACCATTAAAGATAAACCTATAGGACCTGGATTAGGTATTATTTGGATATTGTTTTCATATAAAAAATAGCATATACTTAATGAAAGTTCAATTTATTGATGTATGTCTGCAAGAGTAAGTTTAGTTCGAGTTTTTAAGTCATCAATATCAGCGTTCAATATATCAATAATAACCAGAATTGCTTCGTCAATCGGTATGGATGGATATAAATTGACTATATCAAATGAAACTTGAACTTCTTTAGGATCTATTATCCATTGCTTAGCTTCATTCACAAAACTATTAGAATTCATAAGTCTATTTTTATTTTTGTTCAGAGTCGGTTGAATAATTTTAACAAGATAATCAGATGTTCCATAAGGTGGTGTGTTAATTGTTGATACAACAGGGCGCATTGGGTAATCTTTTTCTGGTTTGTGAGCTTTAATCATTCCGTAAATCCTTGGTGGGTTACAATCTACATTTTAAAGTATGTATTTGTGTCTAGTTTACCTTCTTTTCTTAATTTGCACAATTGACTTTGAAATTTAGTAGTCAATGTGGATGTTGGATCATAATCAATAATTTTGCTATTTTTTATTTTTTCTTCTAATTTGAGAGAAGAATCATCTTTTTGATTTAATAATGCGAAGCCTGTGCCTTTATCGAAAGGGTATATCTTAATGTTAGAATTGTTTTTTAATTTGTTTATGGAAAGACGTTGCTGCTTAGTTAAATTATCTTTTAATCTTAGTTTTAGCGAATTTGTTAAAATTTATGAACAGTTTTGTCGTAGAGTTTCTGCCTGTGTTGGTTTTTTAAGTTTTTCAAGTTGTAAAGCGCAAGTTTTGATATTAGTTATAATATCCATATAAGGAATTTTTTTCGGCAGTGGTACAAAATTTGGACCTAAATTGAGTAGCTCAGTTGTTGATTTATCCAGAGTAACATTAGTTAAATTGAGTATAGCAGGTTTAATAACTTGATTGGGAGGATTAAAAGTATTTTTTATAATGGGTGTAATTTGTAATTTTTTATTTGTAAATTAATTAATTAATAAAAGTAATTTGTAAATTTTAATTTTTTCTTAATGTAATGGTAATTTTTTGATTTGTTGGTTATACTGTTAATTAATTCATAATCGTGTAATCTCACTTTTGTCTGAAGAAATATATTTAATTCATTAATTAATTTCTTACTTGAATATAATCTGTGTTAGCCTTCGTTACAAGCATAAACTAGTAGTTTTTTACTGTATTCCTTCATTATGTTTTTTGCTTTTTTAGTATGAATTGGAGTTTTTATTTTAAACGATTTTGGAGTTATGTTATTGGATAAGCACTTTTGAAGAAAAACGAGTTGATTTTTTGAGCTTGCATTTCATATCTTCAAATCTTGTAACTTTTTGGTATCATCGTAAATCTTTTTGCTGTAAAAAGTAGTAATATAATCTTTGAATGTCATTTTCTTGTGACGTTAAAATATGGTTAGAATTCAATAAATACGGCTGCGTATAAACTTCTAGGTATATATATATATATATATATATATATATATATATATATATATATATATATATATATATATATATATATATATATATATATATATATATATATATATATATACATATATATCGTAGTCGTAAGAGTATTTTAATTTAAAAAAAGTCTCATTTAATATACAGTTTTGCAACCTCAGCGATAAAGCAACAATTTTTTGTCGTCAGAATGTAAAACAATTAATTTAATGAGTTTCCACATTAAATTTTAAGGTTTTTTAAAAAACCAAATAAATAACGACTAGAATTTTTTTTTAATTAGCAGTGTTTTTTTTTTGTTTGTTTATGTTTTGTTAAAATACAATTTTTAAATATGCGTGGAGTGTTGCTACATCGACTATCTTATAACCTGACTCGTTATGGAGTGCTGCTACATCGACTATCTTATAGCCTGTCTTGCAACGGAGTGGTGTTACATCAACTGACATATAGCCTGACTCGCTATGGAGTGCTGCTACATCAACTGAGGGTTTGGTTTGGGCAAGCTATCTATCATTTAAGAAAAATTAATTTAAGTTTTTAAATTGTTTCTGGTCTGCTTTATTAGTGATCTCTTTAAAACTACCATTTTTGGCAAAAACCTGAGTTATATATATATATATATATATATATATATATATATATATATATATATATATATATATATATATATATATATATATATATATATATATATATATATATATATATATATATATATATATATATATATATATATATATATAATTGAGCGTTTAATTTGGCCACCAAATAGCCCAGATCTAAATTGCATTGAAAATCTTTGGAGTTGGCTTGATAAAGAGATTGCCAAGAAAGCACCAAGGGCCCAGAGGAGTTGCGCAATATTTTACCAACAATACTTGGAAATGTTCCCAAACATATTTTAGAGAACTTATTAAACTCAATGCCGAATCGTATAAATGAGTGTTTTAAAATTCATGGTAGAATTAAGCGGTATTAGGTGAAAACTACTGTTTTTTGCTCTGTGGTTCTTAACTTTTTCACAATTGTTTTTTAAATAAAAATTACCTAAAAAACTTTAAATACATTTTTTTTGTTTGTTTAAAAGTTTTTTTGATTATTTTTTTTATTTGGTTTGTCTATTTTTAAAATTTATCAATCTTTGTTTTATATAACTAATGTGCTCTACATTCTATAGGTCCTAAATATCTACCAAAATCTTTTTTTAGGTTTTATAATGACTTTAAGTGATATATATGAATTCTGAGTTTTACTGTTTTGACCTCATCTGACTTATCGTCATCAAAAAACATCTACTTTTAATTATTAATTTACAAAGATATACTAATGTATTATAATAGCTATTGGAAAACTTTCTTAACCACAAGTGAACAGATAGTTACAGAGACTGGTGTAGGAATAGGAGGTGGAAGGGGTGGCAGCTCCCCTTTCCATTCCAACTAACTTAAAATTTTTTTTTTTTCAATTCAAATTTTGATTCTGGCTGCCCCCTGAATTTTCATTTTAGCCTCCAACTTTCTAGACCTTCCTATGCCACTAGTTACATATACAAAGAACCCTATTTGCTCTGCACCAGTTCAATTTATTTTAAAATGTGATAAATATTATAGTATAATTTATCTTTTTTATATAAATTGATTTTTTCTGAAGGCTTACTTTTTGTTTAATATCTAATATATCAAAAAGCAGGTTAAGAATTAAGATTACAAGTTCCCTGATAGAGTAGCGTGACTCAAGGAAATTGTTCATAAAGACCTCAGCTTACTTTCTACCAACAAAGAAACAAAACTAATAAAAAAAAAAAAAGCAAAAAAAACAACTTAAAATACTAGTTAAATGACAAAGAAATTTTCTTGGGTGGTTTGGGCCTCCTAAAAGCTCTGCCCGCTCTCTCTGCTACTGCGTGTATATATTAGTAGAACGGCAAAAATGAGGTACATTTAGGTAATACCCATAAATGGATTTACCTAAGACTTTTAAAATGTTGGTGTAGAAATAGACGAGATACCACTGTGCCGAAGCACACCTCATTAAATCAGTTTAATTATATAAAACATGAGGAAGATTTTGTGTGCTTCAATCATGAATTATCTCATACTTAATGTTGATATTAAAATGTTGTAACAGATTACCACAGGGTTGAATATTAGTTAAAAGCATTGACCAATTTAAGTCTCAGTGAGTTCCCCAGATGATGACACCATGGAAACATATACCACCTTTTAGGTGTTGTTCAATATCTTTATTTCAAGTGAGTTGACCAAGCAGAGCAAGTAAATATTATGGATGTAGAAATCAGATTATTGGTATATGATCTAATACAACTGCAAAATATGCTGTTAGAGTCAATGGAGCAGCCCAAATAATTGAAAATAGTTTGAAAGTTCCAATGTTGTTGATAATATGCAGAAGACATAACAATATAAATATATATCACTGTAAGGCTGCTCTAAACAGTACTAAAAACGAAACTAAAACTTGCTAAAACTTATTAATTCTTCTTGAGAAACTTTAAACTTTGGCTTTTAATCATTTAAAAGAGGAACATGTCTTCTTAATATAAACCTATTACAAAAAGATTATGATTTTTCAAATAAATAAACATTTTTATAGATTAAATTTTAAATGCTTTAATTCAATTAAATTCTTTCAATGGATCAATATAAATAAATGAGGAGAATTAACTTATGTTTTCAAATTTAACTTTTATTTTTGATAATATATAAGAGAGCATTTATAATATTTATATGTTATATTTATTAAATAATATATACCTTTGATTTGGACGCTTTCCTTTTGATCGACTTTTAAAATTTTTCCCTCCATGATAGCATGCATAATGCATACTATAAAATAACAAATCGTCATTTAACGTTCGTTTAATGCCTTTTTTCCTTGCAGATGCAATAGATCTACTCTCTTGTTTGTATAGAGAAACGTTAAATTCAATTTCATAGTTCTTAATCGCTTCTTCTAATTCTTTTAAAGAGTTAAAACTATCACCAACATTCAAAGTCATTGTTATTACTATTATTATTATTATTATTATTATTATTATTATTATATATTTTTATTTAAACTCAATTACAGTTGAACAACTTTGCCTTTAAAATTACGATTACTTTTACAATTTATAAAATAAATTCAGAAAAAGTTTTTTTTTTTTTTTTTTTTTGTTCTTTTGTTTCCGGTTCCTTTTCCACTGCTTGAGTAGCATATGCCAATGGCATAGCAAGATGGATATATTAGAAGCCAACTTTGTTGAATATGTTGGCCCCTATAATATGAAAGCCTTTACTTCCTTGTCGATTCGCCGCTTTTTTGACAATAAAGTTTGAGTCATCGTTCATTTTAAACATATTAGCCAAAGATGGATGGCACACTCCCGACAATGCCGACATTACTATTTTTGTTGCATGAACCTTTCTTCGCTCCCCCAAGGTGTCAAGCTTTAGTTCTTCCAAAAGGGGAGCTGAATGAGTGTTTCTAGGTTTGTGACATACAATTCGCACACACTGCTTTTGTATAACGTCAAGTCTCTTTAGTTGTGCTTTGGATTGACCAAGGTACAATATGCTGGCATACTCTAGTTGACTTCGTATAAGTCCTGTATACGCAATTTTCAAAAGTTCCCTTGGAAGCCTGACAGATGCTTTTGCCAATATTCCCATACTAGAGTGACATTTTTTAACGGTTGAATCTATTTGTTCTTTGAATTGGAGATGTTGATCTATAGTGACCCCTAATAGCTTCACATGAGTTACTGGTTGAACCTCAATATTTCCAACTTTAATGTGTAAGTAATCAGGAAGTTTTTTTCTCGGTGATTTGAAAACTATAAGTTGCGTTTTACTGGAGTTGATGGTGAAACCATAATCAACACAAAACTTATTTGTATCTTCAAATGCTTTGCTTAAATTCTCAGTGACAACTTCTATTGAGCTGTCTGCAGCTGATAGGGTAATGTCGTCTGCAAATAAATAAGATGCTCCTCCGCGTCCGAAAGTTTTGACGTATCTTTAACTTATTTTGTTAGGAATACGTCTAGACGTACCCGTAGCCATTGCAATATATATATTTATATATATATATATATATATATATATATATATATATATATATATATATATATATATATATATATATATATATATATGTATATATATATGTATATATATATATATATATATATATATATATATATATATATATATATATAAATGTATATATATATATATGTATATATATATATATAAATGTATATATATACATATATATATACATATGTATATATGTATATATATATATATATATGTATATATACATATATATATATATATATATATATATATATATATATATATATATATATATATATATATATATATATATATATATATACATATATATATACATATATATGCATGTATGTATTTATGTATGTATGTATGTATTTATGTATGTATGTGTGTATGTATATATATATATATATATATATATATATATATATATATATATATATATATATATATATATGTATATATATATATATATAAATGTATATATATACATATATATATACATATGTATATATGTATATATATATATATATATATATATATATGTATATATATATATATATATATATATATATATATATATATATATATATATATATATATATATATATATATATATATATATATATATATATATATATATGAAGGTATGTATTTATGTATGTATGTATACACACACGTGTATGCATATATATATGTATATATATATATATATATATATATATATATATATATATATATATATATATATATATATATATTTAAATTATATTTTAATAAGTAATCAAATTTATGTAAAGGTATAATAAATGTAATGTAAATATAATCTAATTTATAGGTATACAATAATAGGTATATAATTAGTAATCTAATTTATGTAAATGTAAATAATTTAAATGTGTGAAATAAATAAGTAATCTTATTTATGTTAATGTCAAAAATTAATTTTAAGTAACGTTGCAATAAAATATTATTCTAAAATAATTTTTTCATTAACATGTTAAAATTACATATATTAGATAATTACGTATTTATATAAAACTTTAATAAATTTTTAGTACACGTCACACAATGGGGCAAAATTGCTTCATACCTGGCCATATGACAAAAATGAAAAAAGTCGTAATCAAACATTTTTTGATGGTAATGTCTCTGGTCCACCTTATCCATGTGTTTTTTTAGGGTAGGACTAACCTTTAACCCTGTAGAACCCATAATTTAGGTAGTTATAAGTTGTTTTTATAGTGTTAAAGCTGAAGCCTATTAAAAGTTGCAAATTTTTTTCAGGGATTCTTTAATATTAGGTTCGCAGCTAAAAAAATTTAAGCTTCAATTTTAGATTCGCAAATGAAAAAATAATTTTAAAGTGCTTAAAATATATATTAACTTCGTAATATAATTTTTTTTTTTTTTGTATACTTGTTTTAGCAATTTAAAACAAATAAAATTAATCGAGTTATTAAGTAACTTTTTTTGAGAGACATTTTACACTAAATTTAAATTACTGTAATTTATTTTATTGAATCGATTAGAATATGTTTCAACATTATTTATTTATGCAAGCTTTTGACTTCCTTTTTTTTTATATTATCACTTACCTGTTTTTTAAAAAACTTTACTCGAAAAGTCACTAAAGTGACTGACAGTAGTAAATAAAATTTATTTACAATTGAGCACTGTATTTTGAAAACGTCACAAAATTAAAATTTTACAGGAAAGTAAAAAATATTATCCTGTAAAAATTTGTATAAATTTTTTTTTTTTTGTAGCTTATATGAAGTAATAAGTGTTTACATCTTAAATCAGAGAAATTTTTTATCTGAAGCTACTTTTCCTAAAAAAACTATTTTTTTCAAATAATCTCACTTTTGAAAAAAGTGTGACTCGTCATGTTTTCGAAATACAGCGTTAAACTTGTTAGACTTAAAAAAATATGTGGAATAATTTTTTTAAGTCTACCTAAATTTATTTTCTTGGCAAAATTAGGGTTTTTCACTCAAGCGTAAAAACTTGCATTACGCACTTGTTGCTGTTTTGTTACCATTGTGAGTAATAATTAAGATTTTTTTGAAAAAAAACTTTTAAATTTAATTACTAATAAGTAGTAATTAAATTGTTTAATTTCTTTTTTTGTGATGCCAAATTTTAATAAATTGTCTATTTTACTTACCCAACTCTTATTGGCTAACTATGTCAATGGATATTTAAAAACAGGTAATCAGCAGTAATAATAGTAAAACTAAGTAGTTATCTCAAACAACTTGATAAACTTTCACGAGCCATTAAATAGGTTTATTCATGAAGTATCTTGGTATTAGTTTATTATCCCTTTTAAAGGAAAATATTCTATTCTTACTGAGAGTAGTGTTAATAAAAGATGTCATTTAAAAACATACAAAAATTTTCTTAGTCTTGCTATAAGTATAACAAAAACTATTGATACCATGACAAATACAACATACTAACACAAAGTAGCAATATTATGATAATAATCATAAAAAGATGTTTGATGCTGTTATAAGAAAACAAAGCTATTCTTACCTTGACAGCGTTGAAATCTATTAGCTGATGATCAATAAAGTAAATTTCAGTACAAGAAATTTACTAAATTAAAACCATATTTTAACAGTGATATATACACACACAAATACATTTCTCAATACAAAATCAAATACATGCAACCAGGACATTTGAATCATTCATAAAGTATGCTCAGATGGCATAGGGTGCAGGTGGAAATTATAAAAGTAAAGAGACACTAAATAAAGAAAAACATAATAAAATGTTGGGTAGGGCACTTAAAAAATCGTGCAGCAAAATGCGAGGAGGTAGGGGGAAGCCAAGAGAAAGGCTCAAAATACAAGCATACATACTTTATGGACAACCCCTTTCCAAATACAAATATTTTTACTTTATGATATGAAAAAATAAAAAGATTTTTTCAAGAAAAGACTGATGAAACGATCAACTTAATAGAAGAATGAAAACAAATCTTCTAAAAAATTTCCCTAAAAAACAAATTAATAATTAAGTGTTACAAAGGATAAAAAACGCAAGCCTCTTGATTATTTAGGTTTGATAAGATATAGCTGGGTCGGGGTTTTTGACCGAGGCTGCATAAACATTTATACATCCTAAAGTATATTTTTCTTCATCAAAATTCATATTATATTTTGTATATGCATATATAAACATTAACTCTTAATATATAAACATTATATATAAACATTAACTCTAACATTAATTAAATATATATAATATATATATATATATATATATATATATATATATATATATATATATATATATATATATTATATATATTATATATATATTATATATATTCCCCCCTCTTC
>NC_061169.1:3710005-3712505 GCF_022113875.1 Hydra vulgaris | reverse complement strand
TATGATCTCTTTCTTTTCGCATGCAATCAATTACAGTAATAAGGTCTTTGAAAAAAAGAGGAAGAGGGTTAAGTAAATTTAGGACAGCTTTGATTCTTCTGTTCACAGACTCTAACCTATTTGTAGTTCGCTGTCCAAAAGTTAAATTCTGCTGTTGCCAACAATACACCCATTCAGTTATGCAATTGTTCCAGTTATTTTCAAAATAACGAACAACACTCTGTGTCATTTTGGCAACAAAATCATCTCTCTGTTTTTCAAAGTCTATTTCAGATGAGGCATAAGCCATTTTTTGTAGAGATTTTAATGCATGTATTCGCTGGCTTTCTGAAATTCCCATTTTCAAAACAGTAACTTCTCGACTCATTGGTCATAGAACATGAAATAGGCATAGTAATAAAACTGCATTTGGAAAAGTTGTTCTTATAGTCTCTTTCTGCCATGTCTTTATCTGTGAAAATAGTGACAATTTTAGTCCATTTTTCATTTCTTGATTTAAATGTTTCCAGCACTTCACTTAGTGTTACTGAATCCTCGGATGCAGTTACAAAAATTGTTATTATTTCACTTTCACCATTCGGTCCTACAGCCAGCATAAGATATAATGGCATGCGTAAATTTGTTAATTTGTAGGTTGCATCCATCAAAATTAGCTCTGGATACAATGAAAAAAATCTTTTCATTTCTGCATCTTGGAAAAATATTGATTAAATGACTCCACTATTATCGCATTTTATGTCCACATCCGCACCTAAAACAAAATATAAGTTTGACTAAAGTGAAGCAACTTAGAGCAATGCAATATAAATTATAATCTAAAATCTACCAAAATAATATATATTATGTTATATTATATGAAATATTACATAGTGGTTATATAAATCAGGTTTAATATAAATAATATTGTGCGTTAGTAAAATTGTAGTGTTAGTAGTAAACAAATGGTGCAAAACAAACATTTACGAATATCTACCAAACAAGACCAATTGAAAATATAGTAGCTAGTAATGGTGATAAGTTTCATATTCAGTTTGTTCTTTTTTTTTTTTTTGCAGTCGTACGTCACTTAACATAATCTTGTTTCTGAAAATGTTATAAAATACTAGTATTGATATCCAATTTTTTTGAACTATTTAAAAAAATAATTAACTTAAAATAAAATTAAATTAAAAAAAATATTTAAAGTAATTTGTTAAACAGCAGCATTAATCAGCGAAAAAAACTAACCATCACAATTTTTAAAAACTCCAAGTAAAGACTCTATATCTGTGGAACCTTTCTCCTTAGATGCTAAATTATGAAGATCTTTTAATGTTATTTTCTTTCCTATTAGTGATAAATGAGATTAATTAATACATAGTAAATTGTACCAAACATACATATATATGTATGTTTGGTACACACAGATATATTTACCTATCTATATATATAGATACAAATATATAATATATACATAAATATATATAATATATATATATATATATATATATATATATATATATATATATATATATATATATATATATATATATAACAATTATAATTATATTAATATTTAAAAATATAAATATAAATATATATATATATATATATATATATATATATATATATATATATATATATATATATATATATATATATATATATATATATATATATATATATATATAATATAATTATACCATACAAATATAAATATATATATATATATACAAATATAAATAAATATATAAATATATATATATATATATATATATATATATATATATATATATATATATATAATATATATATATATATATATATATATATATTAGGGGATTAGGGGCTATTCTAGACCGTTTTCGACAACGTTGACTGCATTTGGTTTTAGTAGGTATTAAAATACCTACAAAAATACTCAAATTAAAACTTGAGGAGCTTTTTTTTTATTTACGTTTTTTCCCCTAAAGTTATATATGCCTTGATTGGGAACAAGAGCTTAACTCCCACCAAGGAGTTTTGCCCACACCTCCTTAAAATGGTTTACAGGAGCAATTTACAACTCTTGCAAAAGTATCATTTTTGTATAAAAAAAAATAATTCAAATAAAAAAGACAAAGTTAAAGTTTTAGATTAACAAATTTGCGATTTAATTTTTTAGGTTTTAATTTTTTTGATATATAATATATGTAAGTTATTTTATACTGCAACAGTTTTATTTAGTCGAGCAGAATTATAGTATCAAAAATGTGAGTAAAAAAATCACACAAAGTTAAAAAAGAAATAAAAAAATAAAGAACTTTTTTTTTCAAACACAGATATGCAGTTCAGAGAATACAGTGTAATTTAATTTAATGTCAATATGATCAAGTTGGCAAAGTTGTTTATAAAAGTATTATGGTTGTAACTAAGATGAAAAACGCAAATTCCTGCATTCTATTGCAATAAGAAAATGTAACATGCCTATTAGCAGGAAAAACTTTATAGCTCTTTGTTTGTCAAATTTTTTATTATATAT
>NC_061169.1:3694582-3709005 GCF_022113875.1 Hydra vulgaris | reverse complement strand
TATAACAATTATAATTATATTAATATTTAAAAATATAAATATAATATATATATATATATATATATATATATATATATATATATATATATATATATATATATATATATATATATATATATATATATATATATATATATATAATATAATTATACCATACAAATATAAATATATATATATATATATACAAATATAAATAAATATATAAATATATATATATATATATATATATATATATATATATATATATATATATATATATATATATATATATATATATATATATATATTAGGGGATTAGGGGCTATTCTAGACCGTTTTCGACAACGTTGACTGCATTTGGTTTTAGTAGGTATTAAAATACCTACAAAAATACTCAAATTAAAACTTGAGGAGCTTTTTTTTTATTTACGTTTTTTCCCCTAAAGTTATATATGCCTTGATTGGGAACAAGAGCTTAACTCCCACCAAGGAGTTTTGCCCACACCTCCTTAAAATGGTTTACAGGAGCAATTTACAACTCTTGCAAAAGTATCATTTTTGTATAAAAAAAAATAATTCAAATAAAAAAGACAAAGTTAAAGTTTTAGATTAACAAATTTGCGATTTAATTTTTTAGGTTTTAATTTTTTTGATATATAATATATGTAAGTTATTTTATACTGCAACAGTTTTATTTAGTCGAGCAGAATTATAGTATCAAAAATGTGAGTAAAAAAATCACACAAAGTTAAAAAAGAAATAAAAAAATAAAGAACTTTTTTTTTTCAAACACAGATATGCAGTTCAGAGAATACAGTGTAATTTAATTTAATGTCAATATGATCAAGTTGGCAAAGTTGTTTATAAAAGTATTATGGTTGTAACTAAGATGAAAAACGCAAATTCCTGCATTCTATTGCAATAAGAAAATGTAACATGCCTATTAGCAGGAAAAACTTTATAGCTCTTTGTTTGTCAAATTTTTTATTATATAAGTATATATATATATATATATATATATATCTATATATATATATATATATATATATATATATATATATATATATATATATATATATATATAATTTACAGTTGTAACGTTTAATTTTATTGCTACTAAGACTACAAATACAATTAGAATTTCAGACTCACTTTGCTCATATTTTAATAAACGGCACCTGTTTCATTTTGAACATGCTCATGAATAAGCCATTTATTGCCATGTATCTTTAACATTTGTTTAACATCTTTCTCTTGATCCTCGTTTAGTTTCCTAACTTTTGGAAGTCTTTCAATTATTTCCTAGATAATAAATAATTTGAAAAATTTAATAATTTTATCATTTTAAGCATATAAAAAAAACTTATAACTTATTTATAAGCTGCAAATTGTTACTTCTAAAATTTAGCTTTAAAGGTAAATCTTTATAAGAAACTTGTTTATAGTTCAAAGAATATTTTTTTAATTTGCCTCTATTTCAGGTCAACATAGACAAAGTTAAAACAAAGTATTATCTATAACAAAAAACGTCACTTTAAATGAATATTTAATTTGCATGCGCATTCAAACTCATTCACAATTGTATTATTTTTCTTTTTTCTTTTTTCTTTTATCTGATATTAATATGGAACTCAATATTTGTTTCTATCAAATATGTTGAAAGTATAAAATAATTATTGATTATTAAAAATTTATAAAAAAAATATAAAAACAGAACATTTAAAAATATAATTAAAAACTTAGAATTCTTTTTTTGTCGCACTCCTGTCTAGTTGAGTTTACCTTATGTCAAATGAAACTATGAGAAAAGTTTTTAAACTTTTTTTACCTCTGCTATTATGAAATATTGCTGCTGTTATAACAACATAGTATTTCATCAATAAAAATAATTCCTGACAGTCTGTTTAGGGTGGCCAGCCCCTTTGTACAATCAAATCAAAAAACCCTGACTTTTCTCTGACTCTGATAATTAAAAATCTGGAATTTCAAAAAGAAAAAATCATAATAATTAATTTTTAAACTAGTGTTTATTGTTTGTAAATGTCTTTCAGTCTAATAGCAAAGATTTAATTAGGGAAATGAAAACTATGTAAAAAAAAGTAATCATTTAAGTAAAATCAAAAGGCTAAATTTTGACTTAATGAATGACTTTTGACGGGAAAATAGTAAAATCCTAGACTTCTCCCTGTCAGGGAATCAGGGACCCTGACTCTTCTAACCACCTAATGCAAAACATTTTCCTGAACTTTTCCATAATTTCCCTTATTTCATGTATACTGGTCACCCTGCTATTCAGCAAAAAACTAATACCTTTATATAGTAAAAAAAACAACAGATTTACTTTGTCAATTGCATGGTTGTGCTCATTAATAACTTTTGTCACACAGAACCTTTCACCATCTTCAGTAACACCAATGCAAATTGTAAATGGACATTGAATTTTATAGGTACTATGTTTAAACAATATAAATAAGTCTACATATAGCATCTTTAATGAAACGAAATCTTCAGTTTACAAAAAAATATTGTAGAAAAAAGTTATGTCTTATTGAGTAACTTTAATTATTATTTACAAATACCTTTGGTTTGGACGAAGCCCTTTTGATCTCGATTTAAATTGACGTCCACCATGATAGCAACAGTAAGTTAAATAATAATATTTTAAATCTTCATTAATATATCGTTGCAAACCTTTTTTAATCGCTAAATCAATTGTTCGACTATTTCGAACATAAAGAGATACAAATCTTGATTTTTCATATTCTTTAATTGCTAGCTTAAACTCATTAAAATTATTAAAAATATCTCCTACATTCATTCTATTAACAATCAGCGCGGATAATACTAACGATTAAGTCGTAAGTAATTAATTGTAAGTAAATTTTATGTATCAGAAGCAACTTTTAAATAATCAAAGGCTAAGAAACCGGCTACTAGTTTTCGAATTGCGGATGTTAAGTAAACCATCTAAAAGCTACGTCATCGTCATTAGCTAGAACCCAGACCAGCCGGTACTCTAGCTGCTTGAGCTAAAGATCCAGCAGCCGGTACCGTAGCCACTGCGTATATATATATATACATATATATATATATATATATATATATATATATATATATATATATATATATATATATATATATATATAATAGACTTTACAATTATTTGGCGGAAAACAATTTTTTATACCGTAAACAATTTGGATTTAAAAAAAACCACTCAACCGACCATGCTATAATTGAGCTAGTTAATCAAATATCTACTGCTTTTAGTAATGATTGCTTTACGTTAGGAGTTTTTATTGATCTTTCTAAAGCTTTTGACACCGTAAATCAAGACATTCTTCTAAAAAAACTTGAAGTGTATAAAGTAAAAAATAATAACTTACTTTGGTTTAAAGATTATTTATCAAACCGAAAGCATTATATTCAGCTTGAAACAACAAAAACAACAAATTGTGCCAAAACTTGCGGGGTTTCCCAAGGCTCGATCTTGGAACCATTATTATTTTTACTCTATATAAATGATTTATATTCAACATCAAACTTATTAAATTTAATCTTATTTATTCACATAGAGACATTAGGACACTTTTTAACATAGTTAACAAAGAATTACATAAAATAAACGAGTGGTTAGGTGTAACAAACTCTCTTTGAATGTCAAAAAAACCAAGTTCATCCTATTTCATAAACCAAATAAAAACGAAAATATTCCTCTTAAACTACCTGATCTAAAAATAAATAATACTAATATAAAAAGAGAAAATTTTATAGACTTTCTAGGGGTGATCTTGGATGAAAATTTGTCTTGGAAGCTCCTTATAAACACTTTAGAGAGAAAGCTCTCAAGAAATATTTCATTAATGTATAAAGCAAAACCTTTCCTAAATATCATTTCCTTAAGAAGTTTATACTTTTCATTAATACACAGTCATCTAAGCTATGGTAACATGGAGCTTCCAAGACAAATTTTCATCCAAGATCACCCCTAGAAAGTCTATAAAATTTTCTCTTTTTATATTAGTATTATTTATTTTTAGATCAGGTAGTTTAAGAGGAATATTTTCGTTTTTATTAATGTCTTTTTATTATCTACGGACTTAAATTTTCTTTTTCTTTTTTAGTAAAAAATATAAACTAGCACAACTTATTTCTTTTATTTGTTTTAACTTTTACTTGTTCTAAATTTATTTTACTAAACGAATTTATATATAAACAGTTATATCAATTGTAAAACGTAGTTTTACACATTTGTACATATTTTATCACAAAAAATTTATCACGATTTTATATATTTTGTTGTAAAAAACGACCTGTAATGAAGTCACAATGGGGTTTGGTGATAAGACAAACTGATGTCTTCTTCTTGCTCCAGCCATTTGTTTTATTATTTATAATATTTTATAAATTGTAACTTTCTACGGCAAAATTAAAGTATAAATAAAAAAAAAATAGAAAAAATGTCTTAGAATTGTTGGTATTTTAAAGAGGTTTTTCTAAATTTCCTCGTCTTCCTTTTTCTAAATACCACTCGAAGATTGTTTGATTTTTGCATTTACTAAACGGCAGTTGTTGTTCAAAAAAAAACCCAGCTGCGACCATGTATTCTTTATGATATATTTTAAGTTTAAAATCGACAACTTTTTTTGCTTTTATAAAAAGACCAATTTAAAGTAAAGATATTTGTTTAAGGAAATTTTTATTTTTTATTTTTTTTTATTAAACATATCAAACCGTTTTCTAAAAAGGAAAAAAAAAAAATCATTTCACTAAAAATACGTAAAAATCAAATATTTAAGTATTCGATTCCAACAAAATGCCGCTCTTTTGAAACTGGAATTAATGATATTTAGGAAGTATAATGGTTGTTTAATACTATTAAATAAAATCAGCTGTGACTAGCTATAACTTAGACTTAAAATCGATTTTGAAATTTCAAGATTTTAGGCTAATTTAATTCTTACTTTACAATGCATTGCGACGTGAAAAAAAATATTTGTCTGGAAATTTGAAGCTTATATGATATTATATGATTATATGAAGACTAATTAGTTGATAATTGCAGCGATTTGATTGCAATTATGTTCCGAAAGTAATAAAGTTATTTACACTCAATTATAGATATTTAAATTTTCTCTTGAAGTGGCATTATTTAAACTCTTATCTCATAAATAGTCAAGTTATCTTATAAAAATGTTTAATAACATAACTCGACTTAAAATATATTTAAATAAAATTAAAGACACTATTTCATCACAACTTACGTCAAGATAAATCGTAGATCAGTATATCAGTATGCTCAAAAAAGAATTAAATGTATCCATCAATTTAAATGATGATTTAGACGTTTTGAAAAAGCTCTTCTCGAATTTGTATGCAAATGCCAATCAAAACTTAGCAAAAAATATTTTCGAAATAAGAGCAAATTTTAAGTGGCGAGTCATTTTGGCTTAACAATAAAATTTTGTCTTAAATTAATCAAGAACCTAGCGAATAATCATCACAAACCGTCAATTTAAATGTTTCTTGTTTAAATGAACAGTCATTTGGGAGAACATGTAAAAAATACGAAGATATGTCCTACCGAAGTAAACGTCGTCACGCATCCATATTGTTAGTAAATCATGATCATGATAAAAATTTACAAGCAGCAGAAATGGGGTTAAAAAAGAAAAAACGATATAGATTGCTGTACGTATTAAAAGAATGTGTATCAAATGTAGATTTGACAAATGCACAGTGGGGCAGAATTCACTTTTACTGGACAAAATTCATAACTAATTTAATATTAGAGCTTTATTCACTAAAATTAGCATGAGTACTAATATGATGTCTGAGCTTTTTATGAAGATAATATTTTTTATTTCATTGCTATGGATACCTTTATTTTGCTTAGCATAAACCTATTTTTGTTATCTGCAGATATTTTATGAGTGAAATATTCCCTAAATTTGGCATGAGTACCAATGTGACATCACACTTATTATAAACGTGATCATTTTTTTAATTTAGTTGCTATGGATACTTATATTGCTTAGTTAACAGATACTTTCCTTAGTTACAAAGATGTAAGTTGATATTTGAATATTCTATCGGATTTTCGACCCACCTACATTGAATAACAGTTAATTTTTTAGGTTAATAATGTTTTTGCAATACAACAAAACAAAAAAATAGTGCAAGAAAATATTGTCAATTTTAAATTATATCAAAAAATTATAAAACAATAACATCGTTTAAAGATTGTTTAAGAAATTGTAAAGCATCAGAAGGAAATGCTTTATGATTTCTTTGGTGTGATGTTGATTTACGCAGTGATGAAATAACAGGATCATTGGAAACTAGAAGTCTATTGATAAGATCAGTATTTGTTGCTTTTCTGGATGTTTTTCGGCTGAAATTTTAGCAATAAGATTTGAAATCTTTATTTCTATCTTCTTGAGCTTCTTCTGACATAAGTCCGATGGGTAATGTAAGGTTTTTAATTATGTCATGTCCATGTATCAATACTTTGTGAACTGATTGAGCCATGTATAAAATACCATGGATAAAGGAACACATTTAGCCTAACAGTGTCAAAACAATAATCCTTGAATTTTAAGCTGTCTATTTCATATCCTGAAGAGAGTTACCAAAATAATGTAAAATCTAAAGGTTTTGATCAATACCCAGAATTTCAGCTGTTTGTTCATATGCTGCAAAAGCACGCCTTGAGGTATTGCCATCATTGCTTGTTCCATAACCACCACTTTTACGGAAATCAACAACAAGTCCCATTTTGTTCATAAAATCACTCTGAATCTTTGTTTAGCTAGAGATGCCTTTTCTTTGTGTTCGTTAGATCTTGTTGCCACTTTTTTGTCTCTTTTTTATATGCAATGTGCAAAACCATCTCAAAAAATTGAATCCATGCATGAAGAATAGAAAAACCATACTTGAACTCTCCATTAGTATAATCTATATTAAGAATATCAAGACTATTCATATTTTTTGGAAAGAAACCACATACTGAACAGCATTGGTATGAGCTTTCTTCGATAATATCGTTTGAAAATTCCCATCAATCATTGTTAGTTCAATAATACAATTCACTTCAAAAAAAACCCGCAAACCTCTAATAAAATCATACCTAAGCTTTCTATCTCACTTTTAATGTGCTGATTTTCTTTGATCACAGATTCCTTGAATTCCGTTTTGTAAGCCAATCTTATGCGACTACAATAGGCTGTGAATGACAACTTTTGATTTCTCCAAATAGGCACCTTTTCGCTACTGTTGCTAATTCCAGTCAAATCCAATGGGACTAGACAAATAATAAATAATGATTCTTCACACTTTAAATCTCTGTTTATGTCAAGTTCTAATAAAACATGTTTATAAATGCTTTGGTCAGTAACACAATCAAAACCAGCCTTACACGTAAGTGCCATTGTTTTTATTGCTTTGTCTTTCATTATCAAGTGCCTCAGCACAGATTTCTGAACTGCACAGATTCTTTGCAAAGTATGAACCATTAAATCTTTTAAGGGAACTGAAGCTGAATAGTCCTCCACTGTTATGTTTGAAGGATAACATTTTAGTTTTGCATCTCTAACACCATTGTAAGCGGGGTAGAGGTTAGATTCTTTCTCCAAAGCTCCGCTTCTAATCAATTAATAGGAAGCTTTTGTCAGACTGGCATCAACTATTAAAGCCATTGCTTCGTCTGCTGCATATTTAGTTGCTTTATCTGTATTTGATATATTTAAAACGTTCTTGGCAGCACTAACAATAGATTTATCTCTAAAAATTTTATTAGTAGCAAAAAATAATTCACTGGATGAATGGGATTCAATTAAGCAAGATACACGCCGTTTTTTAGTTTTATTAGAACTATTATCAAATGCAACTGGTTTTCGAACACGTCTACTTGCAGTTATTTTGTTGTTGTTTTTTCTGATAATTATTAAATTCATTAAGCCAATTTACAAACTTCTTTCCAAAACTTTTAACAGTATAGTTTGCAGATTTCCACTATTTTTTATACAAGTAAACAAATCGTTGAACAGCATGTCTAAAATCAACGTCTTTAAATTCAGCAAATTTTGGCTGAATAAATTTCGATATATCTTCAGTAATATTTTGTTTTGAAATACTAAGATTGCTTTTTTGGAAAAAATTATATATATGTTTAAGTTTAATAAAACCATATCTAAATAATTCTTATAACAAATATTTTGTATAATTATAACAAGTATTTTGTAATTTTAAAAGTTTCATGTTATAATATATATGCCGCGTGGACTACTTATTCTTGTTAGTAATTAAGTTACTACAAGTGTTAGTAATTAAAATTAAGAGTAATTAAATTACTGTTAGTGTTAGAATTTAAATTACTGACAACCTTTGAAAATACGTTGTTTATATGCTATACAAAGTAAGGTAGCCTTAGCAACCAAAAAAAAATTAAACTTAATAGAATTGTGAATCTCATTTTATCCCAATATTGTGTACTTAGCGCAGATAAAATACTGTTAAAACAACGTTAATGTAAAAATGAGCTGTTGCTATGCAAAATTCAGTACCATAGCAACCAAGTTAAAACATATATAAAATCTAAACGGGTATTTAAGGGGACGAGCAATCAATTAAAACTTGATTGAAGCATCATATAGCTTAAATATATATAAGACAGCACATGGCAAATTATGGTAATTATTAGTTATAGTGCGGCAAAAAATAAATTTCTTAAAGATTTTTTAATTAATCTCTGATTTTCAAAGTATAACTGAGATAACAAGCTATGACATATTTATTTCACACATTGGTTTTTCTTATCTCTAAATACTCAAGATTAACATGTACTAATTATTTGTTTCAAAAACGTAGATGTAATTAAAATATAACACAGCGTTAATGTCACCGTAAATTACTTATTTAAATTTCTTATTTTTTTTTAATTTCAATATTCAAATGTTTAGAGTCCTGGTAACTAAGGGATTTAATATAAATAATTTATCAATAAATTTCACCTAATATATATAGATACTAAATATGTATATATATATATATATATATATATATATATATATATATATATATATATATATATATATATATATATATATATATATATATACATATATATATATATATATATATATATATATATATATATATATATATATATATATATATATATATATATATATATATATATATATATATATATATATATATACATATATATATATATATATATATATATATATATATATATATATATATATATATATATATATATATATACATATGTATATATATATATATATATATATATATTATATATATATACATATATATATATATGTATATATATATATATATATATATATATATATATATATATATATATATATATATATATGTATATATATATATATATATATATATATATATATATATATATAATATATATATATATATATATATATATATATATATATATATATATATATATATATATATATATATATATATATATATATATATATATATATATATATATATATATATATATATATATATATGTATAATACATATAGATACTAATATATGTAGATACTAAAATTAAATAAGTTTTTAAGATTAGACAAATAAATTTTTTCCCATTTTGTCCACCTACTGGCCCACTGTGAAATGAAATAAAATATTTTATTCAGGACAAAAACAAACAAATCCTACCTAATACGCCACTAGAGGGATTAGCATTAATGACAGCTATGGATTTATCGAAGACGCAATATCAAGTTATGCGAAGTAACTCAATTAAATGTAATGCGAATATATATCCTACATATAACAACATATCCTGATGGTATCCTGATGGTATTTATATAGCTGAAAAGGGAATGAGAGGTGAAGTTCCACTGAAAGAATTGTTATACCATACAGTTTATCAAATGTTGCAAATAACTACTGTTAAAAACAGAATATCGCAACTTGATTGCCTTGAATCCTGTTTAGGAATGACTTTGTATTGCAAATGGGGCTTCGATGGTGCAAGTAGCCAAAAACAGTATAAACAAAAATTTTACGTCCAAATAAACAGCAATGATGAACGTAATCTTTTAATGTCTGATCAAAACTTGTTTTCTTCTTGCCTAGTGCAAGAAGAAAACAAGTTATATGGTGTTATGACAATTTGGGAAAATCAAGTGCCATCGTGAACGCGATTCTGCCGCCCACTAAGAATTCAGTATATTGCTGAAAACCCTTTAGTTTTAAGAGAAGAAAAAAAATACTTTGACAAGCAAATTGATTTGCTTGAGGAGAGTGCAATGATTATTGATGTAGAAATAATGGAACTAGAAGCTGAAAAGAAGCTTGTAATTGAAGTAAGCTTCAATCTTAAGCTTACAATGATTGATAGAAAAGCAGCAAATGCAATTTGTGACAATAAATTGGCTCAAATTTGTAATATTTGCAAATGTACTCCTAGATCAATGAACAACTTAGATAAAGCTCTGATCCGTTCAACAGATTCGCAAAGCTTAGAATTTGGGTTATCGTCATTACAAGCATGGATTCGATGTTTCGAGTGTATTCTACAAATAAGTTATAGATTTGATATTAAAGAATGGCAAATACGTGGACCTGAAAATATAAAATTAGCAGCTGTAAAAAAAAGTTTGTTCAGTGTGAGTTTGCAAAAATTAGCCTTATTGTTGACATGACTCTTCAAGGCGGATCTGGGACATCAAATGATGGCAATACTGCTCGTCGTGCTTTTTGTCAGAACGTAGAGTTTTCACGAATAACAGGAGTTAAGAAAGATTTGATCTACAGGCTATACATTATACTATCTGTCATTAATTTAAATAAAAAAATTAACATAGCCAAATATGAAACATATTGTTTGGAAACTGCAAATATTTTTGTTCGAGAGTACTCATGGTTTTACACGCCAGCCTCAGTACACAAACTACTCATTCATAGTAGTCTGACAATAACTAGATTTATGCTACCGATTGGAATGTACTCTTAAGAAGCAATCGAAGCTCGGAAAAATGACAATAAAAATATTCGTTTACAGCACACTCGTAAGTTTGATCGAAAAGCTACAATGACGGACCTATTCAATTATTTAATGCTTTCGAGTGACCTAATTTTTTCATCTCTAAACTATGCAAGATTGAAATGTAAACATAAAAAAATGAATCTAGATGGAGACGCAGTTGATCTTCTTTTTCAAAAAGCTGAAAAGAAAAATACAAATGATGTTAATGACGATATTTATGTGGATGAAGAATATAATGAGTTGGATTAGGATGATGATTTTGATGATAGAAATGAGGAACTAAAACCAATAAACATAAATGAAATAAGAAATTTAAATGAGCACAATGACATTATTGAACCATCTAAAAAAAAAAAACTGATTTGCCATTTTATTACTATGCCGACTTTGAAAATACTGACTAAGATTTTAATTATACTATTTTTACCATTTGATTTAAGCAAAATTATTATGTGCACCCAATATGTAAAATAGGAATACGTTTTAACCTTAAGCTAATAAAACTAAATTCTAATTTTTAAATGACTTTTTTATATTAACAATATAAAATATAGTTAGTGTAATTCACTAAAAGTTTATATGAAGGATGTTAATTATTTTTTAACCCTTACATTATGTGCAAGTGCCTAACTTCAATTTTCTTACAGTTTCTACGTTAATTTTTTATGCTTAAGGTTTTTGAAATTTTTTAACGTTACAAGTTTTTAATTAAATTGCTGCAATTATTAACTAAGTAGTCTTCATATAATCATATAGTATCATATAAACTTCAAATTTCCAGACAAATGATTTTTTTCACGTCACAATGCATTGTAAAGTAAGAATTAAATTAGCCTAAAATCTTGAAATTTCAAAATCGATTTTAAGTCTAAGTTATAGCTAGTCGCAGCTGATTTTATTTAATAGTATTAAACAACCGTTATACTTCCTAAATATCATAATACCAATTTCAAGAGAGCGGTATTTGCTTAGAATCGAATTCTTAAATATTTGATTTTTACGTATTTTTAGTGAAATGATTTTCTTTTTATTTTCCTTTTTAGAAAACATTAAAATAATAATAAAAAAGTTTATTTTAAACAAAAACGGTTCGATGTGTTTAATAAAATAAAAATAAAAATAAAAACTATATTCCTTAAACAAATATCTTAACTTTAAATTAGTTTTTTTATAAAAGCAAAAAAAGTTGTCGATTTTGAACTGAAAAATATATCATAAAGAATACATGGTCGCAGCTGTTTTTTTTTTTGAACAATAACTGCCGTTTAGTTAATGCAAAAATCAGAAAATCAAACAATCTTCGAGTGGCATTTAGAAAAAGACGAAGAAATTTAGAAAAACCTCTTTAAAATACCAACAATTCTAAGACATATCATGAATAAATTAAATACAAATATATAACTAAAACATTTACTTTTTATTAGCACTAAGTTAATATGTTTACTTTTTTAATTGAAAAGCGTTATGTAAATTTTGAGGATAAGTATTTTTTAAAAAAAAATTTCCGAAAATTCGACAATTTTAAAGTTATTATCAATGGTTTTAGCAAACTTGCCTTCATCTCTAGAAATTAAACGGATACATTTTTGAGTAGAGTAAAGCACTTATGTTTCATTAATAAAATAAAACAAAAGTTTAGAAGATTCGAATTTTTTGGGACTTTTGGCCACGGAAAAAAAATTCTGGCCCACTGTGCGTTGTCCCAATATGCCCCACTCTACCTTATAGTATTTTAATTTATGTAAATTTATTTTAGTTAATAATGCAGCTAATATAATAATAATAATAAAAATGTAATAACAGTATAATAATAATAATAAGCTAATAATAAAAGACAAAAAAAAGATTGTACTATGTGTTTGAACCATTTTGGGATAATAGAAACATCTCTATTTGCAAATATTCTGTGAAAAAATAAAATATAGCAAAAACATTTGCTAAAAATATAATATTTTTGTACTAAAAAGTTGAAAATAAACTTTTTATTTTAAATTTAATAGTTCCGTAAACTAAAGATTGACAGGTCTGCGCAAGGTTTATTTAGAAACAAAATTAAAAAGTTTATTTTCCACTTTTTAGTATAAAAAGATTATATTTTTAGCAAATGTTTTTGCAATATTTTAATTTCTACTTTTTTTTTTTTTTTACAGAGAATTACGATATTTAGCAATGCTTCTAGATATGCGTAATTAAGTTGAGCTTTTTATCCTAAAGAAACGGAGTATTTGAGGGGAATATTTTTCTTTTAAAAGATAAAAATTTTTTTTATAAAAGCAAAATAACATAAAGTACAACTATTTCATTTGCATTGCAACCCGCGTCCTCCCACAGATGTAGTATATTTTTATAATAATATTAAACAAAGTTAAGATAACTTTGTAAGTTACTTTTTCAATTTTATTTTTGGCGCTTTCTCTATGTTATCTTTCTAACACAACAACTTCTGCTTTTCACTCTAACATATCTTCGTTCTTCCCAAACTCACCTTAATCTCGATCTGTAGAGCGGGTTATGACGCTTCTTTAGGAGCCGAAATAAGTCTCTGCGGACCTAGGTAATGTGGCCTCCACAAGGCAATTAACTAGAGGAAGATAAACCACAAAACCTTAAAAAGTGAAAGAAAAGATTATAAAAAGATATAATTTTTTTTTGCAGTTTCAACAAACTCATGCAAATATGGATCAGTTATTTGCAACTGCAGTTATTCAAAATTTTGATTATTCAAAATGATTTTGAACTCCTTGACAGAAACCCCGTCTGTTATTCGAACTTTTTTTTTGATTGAAGATACCATTGTATTTCAAATTAAAACACGGCGTCTAATCGAATGAAGACAGTCCTGACAATCAAAGAAAAATATCTTTCTCTTAAATACTCGGAAAAAGGTCTAACTATAAAGAATGCTGCCAAAGCGTTAATTGTTCTTCAAATCAATTACTGAAAACTTTATTGCTTAAACATAAAGAAGACATAACAGAATGAACATAACAGCAAGTATACTTTTGGCCAAATTGTAGCAAAAAGACAAAAGTTAAGTTTTGGAGATCATGATTCTGTTGATAAAGCTGTATATAAATGGTTTACGAATGCATGTGATCAAAATGTACCAATTGGTAGACGCATCATTAGGGAGAGACCATTAGGCTTTGCATAAGAACTCAACATAACGAATTTTAAGGCTTCAGAATTCAGAAATTTTAAGGCTTCAGAAGTGGTTCAGATTTGTGGACAAATAGACATAATGTTACATAATAGACACAATTTCAAAAGTCTACCTTGTCAACATAAGTCTCAAAATAAATCCTGGAATGGCTCTAAAATTTTAATGCTAAAGGTAAGAAAGTTGCTCTAATTATAAATAATTTCCCAGCTCATTCTAATTAAT
>NC_061169.1:3672082-3692082 GCF_022113875.1 Hydra vulgaris | reverse complement strand
ACAGAATAGTAAGCAAGTACCTACTCCTGTAACGCAAAAAAAGAAACAGAAATCAATTTTTATGCATACTCCACATACTGTAGCTCAAGGTATTAATTGTCTGTCTGCAAGTTGATTTAGGAAGAAAAGATTCTGAACATTTTTTTCTATGCTTCAGTAAATTTACACATTTTATTGGTTGCTAAATTAATACATTTTATTTAATTTATGAATAATGTTTTATTTTATAAATGTTTTGTTCTTGTGTTTCAACGCTTTTAGAAATTAATTAATGTTTGGTTCTTTTGTCTTTCTGATATATCTTTATTGTTAGAAAGAGATGTTAGTAAAAACTCTTTCCAGTAATTAAAGTAATATCTTGACAAATAGTTCTGAAATTCTATGGATGAACTTGCAGTAGCAATTTAATGATTATGATAACAGTTTAAATGATTCTTGGGTGAGGTCAGAAGTGATGGGTTGTTTCAAACCATGACTTTCTGCAGTTTTTTTTATTGTTTTTTGAAAAGGTATTTATTAATAACTTAGCTTAAGTTAATCTACTTGTAACTTTTTATAAATGTACTATAAAAATAATGTGGTGTAATTATTTTCTTAAACCTTTAGGTTAACAAACTTTCTAAATTTGGAGGTAAAACCATTAAGACAAATACAAAAAAATGTGATGCAAAGGTTTGTTAAAAGTAGTTTTAAATAAAAAATCTTTTGAATCTTTTTATTATAGTTTGTTTTAAACTTGTGTTAAAAATGTGTAGCATATATTTTTAAAAGTTTGACGAATTCTAATCAGACATAAAATAATATATATATATATTTTTTTTATGTCTGATTATAATTTTTGTAACTGTTTTCTCTTACTTTTGTATTTCCTTGAGCTAAATAACAACCTTGAAGTACAAAGGTTGATTTGTAACTGTACTTGACCTTTTTTTTTACTCCATATATAGATACATATATATGTACATAAATAAACATACATATATATATATATACAATAATGGTGCAATTTAAAGTTTTTTCTTTTATTTATAAAGTTGTACTTGATAAAAATAAATAAATAAAGTTGAACATTTTGAATATTTGTTGATTATTATGATAAATTATATAAAATATATATAAAGTATAAATATTTTGCAAAAACATTTTTATTTGCAATAACTGCTTCATTGCATTGTGGCATGCTTGCAATTTATTTTTTATAGTTTCTGTCAACTCTGGGTTATTATGCCAGATCTTGATAATCTCTTCCATAAGATCTTGCTTATTAGTAAGATTTTTTTTTTCCAATCTCTTGCTTTACTATTTCCCAAATGTTTTCTATGGCGTTAAGATCATGCAAGTTGTCTGGCTATAGCAATAAACCAACTAAGCCATAACAGTTTTTATTGTGTGGCAAGTTGCACCATCTTGCATAAATATATGATTTTTGACATTATTTTTAATATTTTTAAATTTTTTTGTCAATTTTTGACTTTTTTGGCAGGACATTAATCCCTCTTCTTTTAGCCTTCTACAAATGGTCCGGTCTGATACAACAATTACAGCTTCATGGACAAGCTTAGTGGCTTTTTTTCTGTTTTCGACGCAGATATTTCTGATTATACTGTCCGCTCTTGGTGTTTTCTTGCGTTTAGAAGGTGGTCTCCTTGGTCCAAACTCTTCCTCTGTATCAATTCTTTTTCTTACTTGCATTACAGTTTGGTAAGAAACCTTTTCGGTTTGTGCAATTTTTCATTGAGAATAATTTGTATTTTGTAAAAGACATGTTTATCAATTTTTAATGTAACTATAATAATAATAACAATGTATAATGCAGGTTGTTGACCAATGGTTTATAATCAAAATTTAATATGGCTGGCGGTAAAGGTAAAGAGAAGTTTAAAGGAATAAACATTAGGTATTTACTTGTAAGTTAAGTGTAAAGTTATATATTTTTTAAAAATCACAGTTCGTTTTTTTAATGCTATTTTATTTTAACTTTTTGATGTATTTGATGCAAATTACTCAGGCAATACCTTTTTTATAGAGAGAGTTGTGTCAATTAAAGTGACTGCTACAGTTGCCGAAATAAGAAAAGGAATAATGACTTTATTAAAATACGCACTCGACAGATCAAATGGTGTTGGTCGGCCCGTAAAAAACGATTCACCCGATGTATAACATTCATACTTTTTCCTAGTTGTTCTGGAACTACTGATAATAGTTATTATTGATAAATTGATAAATATATTACTGATAAACAAAACTATTTTTTTTCAAACATTTTATTTTATTTGCATTGTATATAAAGTCCGTTGAAGCAATTTAGTTGTATCTGATTAATTTAGGTGAAATATAATATCCTCTGCGCAAATTATTGCTTTTATATTGTGTTATTTTATTGCAGTTAAAGTTGAGATAATTTTTTAGTTAATTGGATTTAACCAAAATAAAAAATAAAAATCAACGTTGAATTTACGTTGTTTCAACGTTGTTTTAACGTCTTATCAACTACGTATCAATCGAATATATCACCTATTCAAAGTTGAAATATGGTTGATATGTAGTCGATAAGACGTTAGATCAACGTTTAAACGACGTAATCATCGACGTTGTTTCAACGTCGTAGTTTTCAACGTCGGATTTTATTTCCAATTCAACCAAATTTCAACGTTGTTTCAACGTGGCATACGGTCGGTTTGCGGCGTTGTTTCAACGTTATTTCAACGTCATTGTGCCTGCTTGGTGTTTTTGTCTAAAAAACATTTCTAAATTTGTTTTGTTCAAAAAAAAATTATCATTAATCTAAACGTACTTCATTTTTCCCTCAGGCCGCATGACCACACAGCTAGTTTTTCTGTCCAATTATTAATACTATTTTTATACGGACTTAACCCGTACGAGGCCGAATTTACCAGGACAAATGGGACAAATGGCTTATTTAATTTGACTTATATACGGAGCATCTCTAATGTGAAAACCTTTTACTAAAACTATGGCGGATTATTATTAATTAGGCGGATAAGGTTTACCCCATATATATTTATCAGAAACTTACCATCAGGGATCACACTCAGGTAGATAGAATTCTTATATTTATAATAAACCCAATCAAATCCGGCTTCAATTTCAAGAACCATGAAATTGCTAAGCAAATTTTCGCTGTTGTTTGAAGCACGAATTAGAAATGCTCGACCTTAAAAATATAACAAAATAACACTTTGAAAACAAAAATAAAGAAACAAAAGAAATGTTATTTTTTAAGTGTTTTAGTGACTTAGAATTTTTTTGAATAAAACTTCAACAACAATATTTAATGAGGAATAAAACTTAATTGTAAGCTATTAATACGATAACAAAAAATAATATAGCAATATGACACTTAACCATAAATATACGCTTTTTAATAGTTTTTTTTAATAAATTAACTATTACCTTCATTATGCAATGATAGCTTGTCTTCTTTATCGACCACATCTGTCCATGCTTTATGCAACAACTACTTTTATATTTTTGTCCAATCGAGATGTAACCAAACTTGCAAGCGTATCAATTTTTTGTTAGGCTCGTGATGTCATTAAACGAGAATCGTCAGTTTGAAAATCAATATTTGGTTCCGAGTTCCTCACTAGAATCTTTCTAAAACTTGGTGAGTTTCTCTTTATGACATTACGCATCGCTCCACTAATAAAAATCTCGCTATTTTGTGCATCATTATTTCCTTTTTTAGGATAAAAGTCTCCATAACGAAATGAGGTCGGCCACAATTGATTAGTAGAAAATTTATAACAATTACTAACAATCTAAGCCCCATTACTAAATTCATAAAGACGTGAATAAATTTTTGATATAAAATTTGAAAACAAAAAACGTCCAAATAAACAACTTACAATTTTATCTGAAGTTTTTATAAACTGACAATTGTTGTGTGTTTTGAGTAAAACCTTTATTAACTTTTTTATATTACCGAAATCAAAAGTCAAAAAAGGTAAACGACGTATACAAAATTTGTATATCCGCAACATCAATATTGATCTAAACTTCAGTTTGAACTAACAAAACTGATAAAAAAATGTTTAAATAAAAAATCAAAAATTTAAATTTATATATATATATATATATATATATATATATATATATATATATATATGTATATATATACATTGGCATTATAACTGGCACAAAGGCCCTTGGGCAAGGAAATTTATGGGTTTTTAAACATATTAGTACTTAGCTTCGTTTTTAATTAGTACACGTTATGAGCTCTTTTAAGATCTTAAAAAACAAACGGTTTCATGTGAATTTACAACTTAGAATAAAATAAAGTTCTGCCTGGCTGCTCTGCCCCAAATTAATGAATACAATGAATACAAACTTCTAATTAGCATTCCAAAAACTTATACCATCTCTCTGTTGTCACGTGTTATTCTAACTTTTCAGTCAAATTTTTGTAAGCAAAAAAAATAGTGAAAAATAATACTGAGACACTAACATTATAGGAACTGGTGATATATTTTAGGTTTTATATGAAATAAGAAAAAAATGTCAGATGATAATTAAAAATATTTTTTTAGTTCCTATTTTGGCTGCATTCAGTTGAGAAAATCACTAAAGAATGCATTCAATTGACTACAGAAGTTCCGCTTGTTAGACAAAAATTTAATACTGATACTTAATGTGTTGCATATCTTTTTTTTTTTTTTTTTAATTTGTTGTTTAGGTGCCCCAAGAAGTCCTAACTGTCTTGTCACAGAGCACCGCGGATGTGCATTTAACCAGAAAGTTCACGCCTCCTTCCTTACCATGACGCGAAATATGCTCGTTTCAAACCTGGATCTCCTGTTTATAAAGCAAACGCTCAAACCACTGCACCACGGCCGCACTATCTACTATCTTACTCTCTGACATCTATAAATCTTACTATCTAATATAGTCTTGTTATGACTACAAATTCAAACTGGACCCAAAGCAGTGAAAATCTGACTTGGCGTATTAAAGAATTTTATAAGTGTAAAATATTTTGACTTCAACATCATTAATAACAAACCTTAGGTTACGAAAAGAGCAATTTACGTCCAGATTTCTTACAAAGTACTTTAATAAAATGTTTATAAATGCTTTGACATTTAGCGATAACATTTAATGTTTGTATTCAGAAAGTTATAAAAATATAAGTATAAGGAGTAAGCGTTTTAATGTAACCTTTTTAAGGATAAGGAAGAACTTTACTTCTAATTTGACTCTTGAATTCTATAGCCACGCCCTTCTTGCCATTCCATTAAACAGGTTAACCCATTGTTAGATATTTAAATCGCAACAATTTCCGTTGCTAAAGTTATATCTTAATTAAACTCTTTTGCAGCTAGTGGTCCAGACAATATTTCTTTTATAGCCTTACAAAAGTGTTCTTCAGAACTCTCTTCAACTCTCTCTAAACTGTTTAATGAGTGCTTGACTGAATTTTGTTTTCCTGCCTAATAGAAAATGGCATCTGTGGTTTCAACTTTTAAAAATTCTGAAGAATATTTTGACCCCTCCAACTATCTCCCAATCAGCCTTTTCTCTGTTATAAGCAAGGTCTTTGAGTCTGTATTTATACCATAAAGTTGTTTTAAAATTAAAAAAAAGTAACTCTACAAATATGCATGCTAAAATATATTAAACTGTATAAATATGAATAGAATAGATTAAAAATACTTGTATAAAGAAAAATGCTTGTATAATAGAAAAGATGCTGTATACACTTAAGGTGTGTTGAGTTTTAATTACGTAGAATTAAGACTATGACAGCCGACTACAAAAAATAGTGTTCAGAAACCAAAATATTTATCGATGCTGTTTTTAAAAAGATTTAAGGTATCTTTATCTATTATCTATTGAGGAAGAGAATTCCAATCATTTGTAACTCTGTTTGTGAAGAAATGGTGACGAATTCTTGAATTGGTAAATTCTACGTATTCTACAATTGTTACTACTACTTGATCGTTCCAGCTCAAAATTTAATGGAGGATGGTGAAAATTAACAGTATCTTTTCCTTTTGAGATCTTATACATTTAAATCAGATCACCTCTTCTTTTTCTATCATGCAAAGTTTGTAATTCAAGTATTTTTAATCTTTCTTTATTCGATTCCCTCCTTAAAGATTTGATTCTAGTAGCCTTGTGTTGCACGAGTTCAAGATTATCAATGTCCTTCTTCCAAAATAGACTCCAAACTGTTGTTCCATATTGCAAATGAGGACGTATTTGAAAACAATTTGTATAGTAACTTTAATGAAAATTCATCTAAATACTCAAAAGATCATCATAACAATGATTGATTGAAATAACTTTGGTATCGTCTGCATATAATTTAGTGACTTTAATGATCCCTCTACATAAGTCCTTATGAAGACTACAAATAAAAAAAGGTCCGAGTACTGAACCTCAACTCAATATTTTTTAAGTTGGAAGATAGTTACTCAACTAGTAACTATCTTCCAACTTGAAATATATTCCCCTATCACCACCCTCTAAGTTTGATCTAATAATTCGGTCCATAATTTTACCAACGATTGATATTAATGAAACTGGTCTATAATTTGTTGAATCTATTTATTGCCCTTTTTGAATAACGAAACAACGTTTGCACATGACCATAACTTTGGAATAGTTCCTGTATTAAAAGATTTATAAAACATTAATGTTAAACAACTTGACAAAGATTCTGAACATTCCCTTAAAACTTTTGGGTGAACATTATTTAGAACTACTGATTTGTACATGTTTAAATTACTCAAATGTCTGTGAATAATAGAAATACTAAAATATGGATAAGGACATTTTTTTAGAAAGATTGTTACCTAAAACATTTTCTGATACATCATCTTGTATAAAACAGATGCAAAAAATTCATTAAGAGTGTTTACTACCTCTTGATTACCAGTGGTTATAATACCATTATGTAGCTTTATTGCTTTGATAGAGTTTTTAAATCTTGTTATTTGTATATACATAGACACTTTTAGGATTGTTTTTTGAATTAAGTGCCAAGTTTTTTTCAAAATTGCGAATACTTTTTTTGACAAGATTTTTTTATATGTTTATTTAATTTTTTATACTTATTGACTTCTATTTCTTAAATTTTCAATTAATCTAAAAGATTTTTAAAACCTGAATTTCTGTTTTTAAACCAACTTTTTTGTTTTTCTTTACACATACTTTTAAGTTCACTTGTCATCCACAATTAGTTGTTTTTGTGTTGAAAATAATTTTCATCTAAATTCAGTGTTGGAATATACTTTTCACACCATATTTCATATTTTCGAAGCCATTTTTTGAAAAATTCATTCACACCAAGTCCTTCAAATTCTTGTCCCAGTTAATGTTATTAATATACAAATCTAACGCTTTATAGTTTTCTTTTTTCCATAAAAATTTGTGCTTCCTTAATGCTTATTGTGATATTAACAAGTTAAACCTATTTTCAAATCCAAAATTTCAAAATATGATGACCATGATCGATGAATATAATGCTATAGAATATAAACTCTATCGCTATTATCAGTTAAAACGAGGTCTAAAATGTAAGTATTTATGCCAAAATTTACTTGAAAACTTGGATGGATAACATTTAGGTGCAGGTAACAGTCATGTAACGACTCAATAAACATACTTGCTGTTGTGTCACTATCATTTATAATTTTACTAAAGCTTTTATTGTTCCACTTGATGTTTACATAGTTAAAATCACCACATTTTAAAATACCAGAGCATTTGTTATTTTGTTTAAGTACATATACCTACTTTAATGATTTTATAATGTCAACACATTTATATTAACACACTTTTTATTATTATTAAGACCTGTCCGGTAAATACAATCACATAAAATTTTTTCTTCGCCAGTTTCAATCAAGTACCATACTTGCTCAATATTTTCAAGGCTGTTCATTTATTTTATAAGATTTAATATTTTTCTGTAAATAAATACATATTCCACCAACACACTAAATTGACAAACCTTTCTAAACAAGTCTAATCAACCCGGAATATGAGCATCATTATTTACCACCAAGTCTCACACACAAATATAACTTGAGCCTTAGATCTGGATATATCATCAATGACGTCAAATTTATTATTTAAAGAGGCTGCATTTGTATACCAACGTGTTAAATAATAAATTTTTTTGGTTTTAAACCTTTTTTAAATTCTTGATACATTTCTTTTACCAGCAGTGAATTACCACTCGAATCCAAATGCTTTCCTCCTCCAGTGACTGTATTATAGTTACTTAGTTGGTTAAATTGATTATATAAATATTGAAAAGGAATATGTATACAATCTTTAAAATTATTATTGTCAGTGTTACTCTATGATGACTTGAACAACATTTGCTATTTGTTTATTAACACCACTTGTTTATTTTTAATTACATGATAGCTTTTAACTTTATCCCAATCAACTTTCAGGTTTAGTGGTTTGTTTAATTCTCTACATTTATCCTTGAGTTATTTATGCAAGTTTCTCTGGGCATCGGTTAAATCAGAATGTACATAAATATCCTTAAACTTACGATATGCTTTTTTTTATTAAGTCATTTCTTGTTTCCTTACTTCTTAAGTTAAAAATTGCTGGTGCAATACCCTTTTTAGATTTTAATCTAAATACACGAATCAAATGATGTCTATCTATCAATACTTGATCCAATAAATCTGAAACTTTACTTTCGTCATCTTTCTTTATATCTGTGCCATCAGTTTCTTTATATCTGTGCCATCTTTATTTATCTGTGTTTCTTTATATCTTTCTTTATATCTGTGCCATCAGTTTTATTCGATTCTTCTAAACCAAAAATAATCACGGTCTTCTCTCTTTTTTCAATTTCTTTATTTTCATTTCAAACCGTATTAATAATAATTAATATATTACTATTAATATTATATTAATTATTATTAAAACGGTTTCAAATTTTGAAAGATTGAGTTTTATTCAATTTTCTACCAGTTACAATATTCCAAGCTTCATTCGGAGCAGGAACAGTAATATTTACAACTTTGTTGTTTACATCTTCATTCTTTTTAGTTAACTTAGCAACTGTTATTACTACTGATAGTATTTTTTTATTCAAAGCTGCTACAGCATTGTTAATTTTTGATTCATATTCAATTTTAAGTTTACTCTCCAGTGCATCCAGAGCATCTTTTTTTCTTATGCATTAACTATAATATATTAGTTATAAAAGATTATTTATTGTATACATATAAACACAGATACAACCGTTAGTTTTTTGTGTTTTTTTTCCGTGTATGGTACGTAAATTTGATTTTAAAATTAAGAAACTTATGCTATAATTATTTTATGGTAGTGAAAAATCTTAAATCGTAAAATTTTCACCATAAAATATCAGTGGAATAGAACGAGTGTATGTGAAAATGGTAAATGGAAATGAAAATAAAATGGGAAGAGTAACAGTGATTATCTTGTCGAATAGTTAGAAACAGAGTTTCCTGTAATCTACATAATTCTGGTCTTTAAAGTAAAGTTATTTATTTTTAGGATTTTCTTTTTATGTATTGAGAATGGGTGATATTTGCAATATTAAAATATAGAACTAAAAAAAAAAATTTAATGCTGTGAAAACATTAGCTTGCTAAAATTTCTTTTTTCTTTTGTTTAAAAGTTTCTTTTGATTAAAAAATGTTGATTTTTTTTTTGCTTTTTCCAAAACAAAACTTAATAAGGTAGTTTTTATTAGATGTAAATTGCTTTGTTTTAAATAGAAAATTTGTTGTATAATTCTTACATAATTTTTATTTTTTATACTATAAAAAATAAAAATTAAATTATGAAAGTTTCTGCATTAATACTTTATTTCCAGGCTTTTTCATAATGCAGCACGACGACACCGGGTGGGGGGAGGGGAGGCGGGGGGCTGGTGTTGTTTTTTTCTAAAGAATTTTTTTTTTTTGCTTAAGAAAAATTTATATATAAAGGATTTTTTTTAGAATTTTACGACTTCTCCCTCAGTGTTTAAGTGCTATGTAAACCGTCTAATATTATTTAACTTAAGTTGACCCGATGTCATTTTACTAAATTGATCCGTCGTTATTTTTTTGATCACGGCCCGACGTCATTTTTCTGACCTCTGCCCGACGTAATTTATTAATAAATTCCGCAAAAATAAAAAATTTGAATTGAACTAATTAACACTTATGAAAAAATCATTTTTTTAAATAACATTATTAAAAAAATATTCCTGTTTTTTGAGTGAAGATCTTTTTTTATAAAATATAATTATTATTTTTTAAATTTTTACAAAATTTTAGTTTTTTTGAGACCCAACATGACATACTTTTAAAGTAATCTTTTTATATAATATTAGGGACCTGTTTGATGTTTAAGTGTAAAAACTTCCCATATCTCATATAAATATATATATATATAAATATATATATATATATATATATATATATATATATATATATATATATATATATATATATATATATATATATATATATATATATATATATATATATATATATATAATATATATATATTATTAATGTACAGTTAAACGCATGATAAGATCTATGATAATGTTTTAATAACTACTCATTGATAGATTAAAGGGATTGGGAAATAGGGATAGCATCAGCATTCAAAAAAGCAAATCACTCTAATAAGGATACCGGAATCCACAGGTTAAGGATGGGTTAAGGAAGATAAAAGAGTTAAGGATGGCGGAACGCACAAGGCAACGGGTGATTTGCACTCGCTGCCTTGCAGGGACGCCTGAACCACGGATGCAGTGTTTGCAGTAAGTTAATTTATTTTTTGAATTGAATGTGCTATATTTGTGCTGTTTATTTATATTTTTGGTGAAAAAACGGGAACAACAAATTAATAAATGTTATTATACAAAAAAAAAATGTCTTTTAATATAATTTTACCTTGACGCCCATTATGTCAACGCCTTTGCAAAGGTTGGATTTCTTTTAGAATGATATTATCTTTAATATTTATTTGTACCCTTTTATAAAAAAATTGTACTTATTTTCCTATACAGTTTCTGTTATCCCTAGATATCCCTAGCATAGCATTCTCATATAAATATACGCAAGTTTAAAGTTTGCTCTGTATGAAAATGTCTGTAAGTAAACTTTCTTAACTAAGAAAGATAAATCTTCGAGTAATAAGTATTAATCAATTGAATATCTGTTTCCACATATTCGGAGAGACATTTTTTATTTTGCAATAAATTTCCATTTCCACCATTATCGAAATCATGTTTATTTTATCATGTTTGATTTTTAAGAGTTCGTCTTTACACTTTGTATCAACTTTCATAAAATTTGCAGTAAATTAATTTTTTTTTAGTCGTACATCTTTAAGTTCAAAATATTTTTTTATAATAACGTTTATTAATTGTGTTGTTTCCGGGTTTTTTTTTTTTTTGTTCTTAATTTGTTGTATCAATTAATAATTAAATTATTGTTAATTTGTTGTATTAATTTGTTGTATAATAACGTTTATTAATTTGTTGTTATTTATTAATTTTTTGTATAAAAACGTTTATTAATTTGTTGTTCCTATTTTTTTTACCTAAAATAAATATAAAATTTAAATGCATGTATTTTTTTATGTCAGATTTAAGTTCATCAAAGTCGCTGAATGTTTCAACACCCTCTAGAGTCTCAATATCTTTTATGGATTTTCAGAAACCTGATAAACTTTTATATAAATAAATTATGACGGAAATTGTTCAATTTGTCAATAAATAATGACACAATAATTGGCAACTTATAAAAGTTTCATTAGTGCCTCGGAGTTGTAAATTAATACCATTAAATCTCTTGAAAATATCTCTCCAATAAAAGGCATCTTTTTTGATTATTGTGGATTGTTGACAGAGAGTAGTATTGTTACTTTCAAAGAATTGCATGATACTATCAAATAATCCCCAAAAAATATTTTTAAATGAACATTTGACAGTCATCGAACTTCTGTTTGCAAAAATATACTATCTTATATAATCTTCGTCATTATCCTGGTATTTTGGTTAAAATCTACCAAAACATTCTATAATTTTTGGCATTAGATTCGAATTTCAAAAATTAGAAGCATTAGAAAGAGAATTTCAGCAAAATTTTTCCAATAACATGTTCTCTGTGCACGTTAAACATTTGGTGTTTCAGCCTTCAATAAAGCAACAAATCCACGATAGCAACCTTCCATTGCTGGTGCTCCATTGGTAATGGAAGCAATAGTATTATTTAAAGAAAAATTGTTTTTTGTAAAGTATAATTTCAAAACAATGAATTTAGATATCAAGTATTTTAAATTAGATATCCGTAAAAAGATTTATTTCAAATAGCATTTCTTCTTGTAATATATTATTTTGATCAAAATAACGTATATATGAAATCAATAAGCATTATTATCTGCAATGGTAGACTTATTCGATTGCATGGAAAATGAACGTATATGAAAACTTTATACATTTTTTCCCCCCACGTTAAATGCCGTTGCTTCAATTTTACGCTTTATTGCAGTAGCATTAAATGAGAAATTTTCTAAAGCTTGTGGCATACCTTGACGCATGATTGGTGTCATAAATCTTTTTTTGAGTAATTTTAAATCTTTTTTTTTTTTTGTAATTCTTAAAGACACCTCAATTTTACCCTTTTGCCCCTTTTATGACTCTTAGCGATTTGCTCGGATTTAAAAAGCTCTTTTCTATTATTATAAGACAAATACTCTAAAAAAAAAAAAGATTTCATTTGAGTTGCACGATAAAAATTCGTAGCGGTCTTTTTGGCCAACAGTGGTCTGATAATCCACAAGAGCATAAATACTCGTCATTTTGCTTATCTTATACTTAAAAGTTTGTCTCGTCGAAACAGTTGTTCATTAGTTAATGGCTTGAGACGCATAAAGGTTACGTTACTGTTTTTAAATGTAAACAAAAATTAACCCAATAAATGAGAATTTATTTGCTAAACGTGCCAAGTTTAAAAGCACGTTTCATAACGTAGCTGTATAACGTATAAATACAGAAAAAGAACTTTGACTTTTATATGCTTAAGGAGCTAATATTTAAATTATTTGCTGCAAGTTACAAAAATACTCCGTTTTGCATTTGAAAGTGATAGAATTAAAAGTATAAATGCAAAATATAAAAATAAATATAAAAACTGATTTTTTGCAAAAAATCATCAGGATGATTTGTTATGTTCCGCTTATACATTTATATAACAGGAGAAGTTTATACTTTATATCATTTTTATTTAAAGATTTGAAAAAATTCTACCTATTTTTTAATTTTTATTTTTTTATTTAAAGATTTTTTATTTAAAGATTTTTTATTTAAAGATTTTATTTAAAGATTTTTTATTTAAAGATTTATTTAAATATTTAAAGATTTTTTATTTAAAGATTTGAAAAAATTCTACATATTTTTTATTTTTATTTTGTGCTAAACTCGTGACGTCATGCTCACATTTATATTATTTCTATTTAGATACGATTAAAATTCTAAAATTTTAATATTGGAGGTTTAAAAGGAGGTTTAAAAATGTGCTTAAAAAATATTTATTTTCAATACATTGCATTAAAAATTATAAATATAAAATTATTAAATTATTTAAGCTTTTAATATAAACTAGATTTAAGATCATAGTTACTCTTCATATATCTTAACCATTAGAAAGAATTTTGGTTTAAATTACCCCCTATATTAACTAAACTAAAATATTTCCGAGAAAATAATTTAGTTGTTTTAAAGATTTCCAATCGCGACGAGTTTTGTCGTTTTAGATTTGTTGTTCTTGGAAAAGTAAAACGAAGGGTGGAAATTATTAAAAAATAAATAAAAAGAACCTTAAAAAAACAAATTTAGGTATCTATCTTCCCAGCATTTTTTATAATTAAGAAATTCTAACTACCAGTCGTTTGTTCTGGGTTCAAAAGATATTTTTATAGACTCAATAAGGTAGTTTTGCCTCTTGGTGAATGTTGAATAATAATATTTAAAGTAGTTTTAATGATTTTTTACTTCTAAATTTTTTACTTTCTTTTGTTTACGTATGAACGTATCTTTAACTAGGTTGAGTGGAGCTCACTTTTGAGACGTAATTACATTGTCAATCTAACTTTTCAGAATGGGATAATTAATTTAAATAAATGTTGTGTTCTTTCTGCTATACATATCTTACAACTAGTTATCCACTTAACTGATTACCCATCAGTATCTTGACTAATATGGTTGGTTTTTACTCAAGCTGAGCAGGTAATATAAACAAATTTTTTTTGTATCATTTTACTTGAGCTTTTAACATTAATTATACTTTGGCTGATTATATATATATATATATATATATATATATATATATATATATATATATATATATATATATATATATATATATATATATATATATATATATATATATATATATATATATATATATATATATATATATATGTGTATATATATATATATATATATATATATATATATATATATATATATATATATATATATATATATATATATATATATATATATATATGTATATATTTTACTGTTGGTATCATAAAAAGTTATATGGCTGCAGGAAATTTTTTTATTTTTTATCTACAGGGGTAAACCTTGAAGTGACAGTTGGCACAACAGAAAATAAAACAAAAAGAACTTCTATACAGCAGCTGCTCCTTAAAATAGTAAACAATTACAAGTTGTGCTAGAACTTTCAAATAAGTAAACAAAAGAGATGGTTTTGGTTAATGGTTGCTACTATATGACGTGATTTAGGAAGTAAACTTTCCATTAGGCCTTACATTCTCAGTTATCTTTTCTAAATTAGAAGCTTTTATTTTCAGTTACTAAAATTTGTAGGTATGAGTTTGTTGATTGTAAGTGGTAAGATGATAAAAATGATTATCATAAGAATGGTTAAAATGAGTTTTTTAATACAACTTACCCAATCTTTAACTTTGGTTGAAGATAATCCTGAATCGTTGATAGATGTCAGTTTTTGTTAATTAAAAATTTATTTTTTAATTGGCTTTGTTTCATTCCTAGATTCTTTTTTTTGAAAGGTATCTGCCCAGGGTTTGATGATTGGCTCAAATAGAAAATTTCATATTAATGAAGGGTAATTCCACATCAAATCACCCAGTCCATTGAACCATGTGTCTTCTTTTTGTTTTATATTTTGACACATTATTCCTAATTATAAAAAAAAATTGCATGCAAGATTTCAGCCAAAAATGTTGAGCGGTTGACAAGATACTGCGATTTTAATATTGACCTGGTTTCCCAAAATGACCCGGTTTACATAACATTCTAAAAATATCTTTAAAAAATAAGAAATAAAAATGGCAAAAATATAAAAATAAACATATATAATATTTTTTTGATGCTGAATTCAATAAATGTACTTAAAATGCTGAAATATAAAAGGAACAAGCTTAAAAGTTAATAAAACAACAAGTTTCTATAAACCAACTTTAAGGCCCAATATCTCAAAACACCCCTGTCAATTTTTTTTTTTTTTTGCTGTTAATATATTCAGCTGCTTATAATCTTACTAGGCACAAAATATCTAACTGGAAAAACAACTGAAACATATAAAACTTTAATATCTAAGATGTATTACTTTTTCAAAAAATTCCCAAAAAATGTTTGTAAATAAAATAAAAATAAGTTAATCGTAATTTAAAAATGTATTTAAATATACAAGATTTTTAAAGATGTAAGTTATTTTGACTGTATTTGTAATAGTTCACAAAATTGTTCCCATTTTACTTGTACTTCTTCTATTTCAGCATTTTCAAACACATAGTTTCTACCAGAACTAGAGCAAGCTTGTGGAACAGATAGTTTTTTCAATATGTTGGTGTAAGGAATAAAACAGTAGTCCTCTCTTTCAGGCCAGTTAAAACAGATTGATGGACCTTTTGGGTGAAGAAACTTAACTTTAACATCAACTTCTTCTAGGTCAGTTTCAGTTACAATGCCGATCCACCACTTATTATCATAGACTACAGCCACATAACCTCCTAAAGTGACAGTATCAAGTTGAAATATATCTTGTTTCTTTTTAAGGTTGTGAATTATTGTATAATTAGTGTCTGTACTACACTTTTTTGCTCCAACCCTGTTATCTCCAAGGTGTATAAATTGATGAAAGCTACGAGTACCAGGTAGAGTTGTTACACCAGTGTACCTTTCTTTTTGCTCCTCACGTTGCAATTGTAAGTCTATCCCCTTTATGTAAATGAAGTTAACAACCTTGATTTTCTCAATACAAAATTCATACATAGCTTCAGATGTGAGAATTTGGTTTCTGTATGGTCGTTTTAAACTTTCTTGTGCTGTTAACCTTTTTACAGTGCCGCCAATCCCATCGCATGGTGACTTTCCGTGTGACGTGGCAAAAAAATTCCATTCAACTTTAAGGGAAAATTCGCTCTCTAGTTGGCATAGATTGTAAAAGCTTTTACAATTTTTGTACTGTCCTGCGCAACCATCAGTAAATAGATGTAATTTGAACAGATTGGAAAATTTTGTTTTTAATATTGATATGATTAGTTGAAATATTTTGTACACATAAGTTACATCATGTGTAATGTCGTCTGATATAAAACAATAAGAAATATGTTTCAGTACACCTTTATCATCTTTATAGTATATCACTAATGGATGTAAAGAACATTGTTGGGTGTTCCAATGATAGCTTTGTATTTCATCTTGGGCTACAAAAGTATAATTTTCAGCAAAGTCGCCAATAATGATAATGTTTGATTGATCCATATTTTGTTTTAGTTGGTTAAGGTACTGTGATTGAGAGTGAGCAATAAAAGAATGAGCTTGTAGCTTTTCAAAGCAAGATACTAATAGTTCAACAAATGTTGAAACATCTGCTGTTAAACTCAATAGTGTTGCACGATCAGTAGTTTGCCATTGCTTGTAGTGTATCTCAAAATCATCTTCGTATTCTCCGAAAATCTCATACATATATTTGGTGAGGGTTTCTTTACCAGGACAATTATCACACTGTGCAAGCATGCATTCTTTGTTTTCTACTGAGCAAACGGTTTTCCAAATTAAATCCTTATACTTTAGTCCAATATTTAAGGCATCTACTAGCAATATGGCATTTTGGTAATAACAACAAACACAAACAGAATGTGTACCATTTGCACCTGGCAAAATGCACCACTTTGGTCTAAGTGAAGCAAATTTTGAGTAACTTATTTGTATTTCTGGATTGTTTTCTTTGTATAATACATATAGTTCTTTTAAATTACACAAAAGCAGTTTTTTTTGTTTATGGATATTCTTTTGAATGCTAACATAATCTTTTTTTCCAGACATAGTTCTACATAAATCACTTGAGTCATAAAACAATTTAACAGAATCTTCTATTTCTTTGTGTAAGACTTTACCTTTATACAATGGAGAGATAGCTAACAATTCTTTTTTATTAAAAATTTGTCTAGCCATTTTTGCTTGGTATTCTGTAACTGCAAAGTTATTTTGTACTTCTAATATCGACCAATTTGGGGTTGCCAGTGTTAGAAGTTGGACAATTGTCCTTTTGTCAGAACATAGAATTTTTTCTTTTATCAAGCTCATAATTTCATCAAAGTTTTTAGCTTTCTTTTTCATGTTATTTGTTTCATAACACAGTTTTGATGGAACATTGACTTGACTTTCAGTTTTTCTAGTAACGTTATTTACCATTTCGTTGATGCGCGCAATTTTTCGCTTTCCTTCTGAGAGAATATGTTTTGATGACTTTGAATAAGATTTTAGAGGAGATATATTAAAATTTTTGAGTTCTTCATTGATCTCCTGTCTTTTTGATTTGAATGATGGTATTAGAAAATCCTCATCTTGTTCCTGGCTTTGTTTCTTTTCTTTAAGATCTTTTTTTATGGCAATCTTTTGCTTACAAGGTTTGCAAAGTTTCTTCCCAGGAGCAATATTCAAACTACTTCTCATCATGACTTGTGACTCATTTATTGTAACTACTATGAGATTTTCTAAAAGTAATTGAATTGTATAAAGCTTATCTGCACAATTGTTCAAAACATTGTTTATGTTTTAGAAAATACAAATTAAAAAAGTATATATATATATATATATATATATATATATATATATATATATATATATATATATATATATATATATATATATATATATATATAATATTTAAATTCTACATCTATTTACTTGTAATTTTCTTTGTATGTTTATTGAATGGATCACAACATACTTTCTGCCATATAGGACACAATTTCAAATATTTTGTAGTATGTCTTTCACATAATATTGTTAAGTTAGATAACTCAATGTTACAGCGTAATGATATAGTTATTTTTTCTTCATTGCTTAAAGTTTCAATAACATCTTGTTGGCCATTGCATTCATCTGATGTCAATAAACCAATAGAACACATCTTATAATAAGTTACTTAGTATGAATGTATTTCCTAAAAAAAAAGGAAAAAATTGTTCTTTTCTACATAATTTTGAGTATAAAAAAAATGAATATAGAAATAATTCAAACCTTTTCAGAATCCTTTTGTTGTATAATTTTTTACATTGATAGATATTGTTAATTTTCTTTATAAATACTGTATATATATATATATATATATATATATATATATATATATATATATATATATATATATATATATATATATATATATATATATATATATATATATATATATATATATATATATATATATATACAATCTATATATATCAAATTTTTAAATTTTAAATAAAATTAAACCGATAAATGTTGTTATAACTGAACTTTTTATAAACTAGTTTTTATAAACTTTTACAAACTATAGTTGTCAAAATTTTAAAAACAAATGCACTTCACTATCACACCTTGTCAGATTTTAAAAACAAAACAGGATGTTTTTTTCAGTTGTTAAGATCAAATAACAAATTTATTATATAATTAAGACTTCCTTAAATATAACTAAATTTAATATTTTACAAAATTCTATTTGCAAGTTTTTTAAACTAATTTATTGAAAATTTGATATATCTTTAAAATTAAAGTTACATATGTTTTAGTTGTTTTTCCAGTTAGATATTTTGTGCCTAGTAAGATTATAAGCAGCTGAAAATATTAACAGCAAAAAAAAAAAAATTTTGACGGGGGTGTTTTGAGATATTAGGCCCCAAAGTTGGATTATAGAAACTAGTTGTTTTATTAACTTTTAAGCATGTTCCTTTTATATTTCAGCATTTTAAGTACATTTATTGAATTCAGCATCAAAAAAACATTATATATATTTATTTTCATATTTTTGCCATTTTTATTTCTTATTTTTTTTTAAAAATGTTTTTTTAGAATGTTATGAAAACCGGGTCATTTTGGGAAACCAGGTCAATGTTAAAATTGCAGTATCTTGTCAACCGCTTAACATTTTTAGCTAAAATTTTATGTTTTAACTTTTTTGTTAAAGATGCAACAGCCAAAGAAGTTTTTAAAAAATTTGAGGAACCATGGTTTAAAATTTCCTAAATTTTGGGTGATTTGATGTGGAATTACCCTGAAGCTACCAAGTTAGAGGCTAGGATGAAAATAGTTTAAACAATATATTTACCTTCATCTTTATGTTATATATTTTGTATATATAATTTTCTTTTTGCTATGTTAGAATTAAACTTTTTATAATTGTTACTATAGTTACATATGATCAGAATAAATAGTTTATCGATTTAAAAAACAAAACAAAAATAGTTGTAAATTTTAGCAAAAACTAAAGTAGAGTAAAAATTTAGATTTCAATGAAAATTTATAATTACAATGTAATGTTATAAATATTCAATGAAATTCAATGAAATTATTTTACTTAAAGCTTGAGTTAAGGCTTTTTCAGTTCAATATAAATGTCATCTTCATTAACCTGAACCTAAAGATGTCAATTTTAATAGATGAAACATGTTAATAATTAAATTTAAAGACTTAAAATTATTAACTAACTAGTGCT
>NC_061169.1:3649582-3667082 GCF_022113875.1 Hydra vulgaris | reverse complement strand
TTCTACAGAAATGTTACCATAGTTACCATAGCTACCATGTTACCATAGCTACCATGTTACCATAGCTTAGGTGACTATGTATTAACGAAAAGTATAAACTTTTTAAGGAAATGATATTTAGGAAAGGTTTTGCTTTATACATTAATGAAATATTTCTTGAGAGCTTTCTCTCTAAAGTGTTTATATGGAGCTTCCACGACAAATTTTCATCCAAAACCACACCTAGAAAGTTTGCAAAAGTTTCTCTTTTTATATTAGTATTTATTATTTGATCAGGTAGTTTAAGAGGAATATTTTCATTTTTATTTGGTTTATAAAATAGGATGAATTTGGTTTTTTTGATATTCAAAGAGAGTTTGTTACACCTGAACCACTCGTTTATTTTATGTAATTCTTTGTTAACTATGTTAAAAAGTGTCTTAATGTCTCTATGTAAATAAAACAAATTGGAGTCATCCGCAAACAAGATTAAATTTAATAAGTTTGATTTTAAATATAAACCATTTATATAGAGTGAAAATAATAATAGTCCAAAGATCGAGCCTTGGGAAACCCCGCAAGTTATGGTGCTATTTGTTGTTTTTGTTATTTCATACTGAATATATTGCTTTCTGTTTGATAAATAATTTTTAAGCAAAAGTAAGTTATTATTTTTTACTCCATACACTAAGTTTTTTTTATATTGTCGTGATTTATGGTATCAAAAGCTTTAGAAAGATCAATATAAACTTCTAACATAAAGCAATCATTACTAAAAGAATTAGATATATGAGTATCTAGCTCAATTATAGCATGGTCGGTTGAGTGTTTTTTTTTTTTTTAAATCCAAATTGTTTACCGTATAAAAAATTGTTTTCCTTCAAATAATTCTAAAGTTTATTATACGTGACGCGTTCTAGTAATTTGGAAAAACATGGTAAAACTGATATAGGTCTTTAATTATTAGTATGAAAATTATCTCCCGATTTAAAAATAGGGGTAACTCGGGCAATTTTTAGTTTATCTGGGACAATGCCTGATTTCAGTAAAAATTGAAGTCTTGATGCAGTGATGATTCAATGATATCAAATACTGATTTTACGACAGAGCACAGTGGACCAGAATTCACTTTTACTGAAAAAAATTCATAACTTATTTAATATTAGGACTATATATACTAAAATTAGCATGAGTACTAATATGATGTCTGCGCTTTTTATGAAGGTAATATTTTTTATTTCGTTGCATAGATGCCTTTAATTTGCAGATATTTTACGAGTGCTATATTCACTAATTTTGGCATTAGTACGAATATGAGATCACGCTTTTTATAAATTTTTAATTTTATAACAATTTTTTTTATTTAATTGCTATGGATAATATTGCTTAGTTACCAGATACTTTCCTCAGTTACAAATGGGTAAATTGATTTTTGAATAAATTTTATCTAATTTTTGATCCACTTATATAGAATAACAATTAAGTATATAGATAAATATTGTTTTAGCAATAAGAAAACAAAAAATAGTGCAAGAAAACATTGTCAATAGTGCAAGAAAACATTGTCAATTAAATCAAAAAAATTATAAAACAATAAGATCGTTTAAAGATTGTTTAAGTAATTGTAAAATATCTGAAAGAAATGCTTTATGATTTGTTAAATGTGATGTTGATTTACGCAGTGATGAAATAACAGGATCACTAGAAACTTAGAGTCTATTAATCAGATCAGTTTTTGTTGCTTTTCTAAATGGCTTTTGGCTGAAATTTTCGCGATAAAATTTGAAGTTTTTATTTCTAGCCTCTTGAGTTTCCTTTGACATAAGTTCGATGGCTATTGTAAGGCTTTTAATTATGCCATGTCCATGTTTGTGCACTTTGTGCATATATTGAGCCATGCAATACTATGGATAAAGGGACACACACAGTCTAACATCACAGTGTTAAAACAATGACCCTTGAATTTTAAGCAATCTATTTAATATCCTGAATATAGTGTTACCAAAATCTGAATGTAAGGTTTTGATCAATACCCAGAATTTTAGCTGTTTGTTCATATGCTGCAAATGCACACCTTGAAGTATTACCATCGTTGCTTGTTTCAGAACCAACACTTTTAGGTAAATCAACAACAAGCCCCATTTTGTTTATAAAATCAATCTGAATCTTTTGTTTAGCAACAGATGTTTTTACTTTGTGTTCTTTATATCTTGCTTGCCACTTGCAAAATCATCTCAAAAAATCAAATCCGTACATGAAGATGGGAAAGACCATATTTGAACTATCTGTTACTATAATCTATAGATATCAACCATATTCATACTTATTGAAGAGACACCACACACTAAACAGCATTGGTATGACTCAGTTTTTTCAGATAATATTGTTTGAACATTCCCATCAATCATTGTTGTTAAATAATATATTTCACTTCAATTGAAGATCTGCAAACCTCTAATAAAATCATACCCAATCTTTTCATCTCACTTTTAATGTATTAATCTTCTTTAATCACAAAATCCTTGAATTCCATTTTGTATGCAAATTTTATGGGTCTACAATGGGCTGTAGATAGCTTCTTTTGATTTCTCTAAATTGGCACTTTTATGTTGGTGTTGTTAATTCCAGTCAAATTCAATGGAACGAGACAAGTAATAAATAATTATTCTTCACGCTTTAAAACTCTGCTCATGTCAGGTTTTATCGAACTTTTTTATAAATGCTTTGGCCATTAGCACCATCAAAACCAGCCTTACACGTGAATGTCATTGCTTTTATTGCTTTGTTGTTCAATATGAAGTGCATATATTCCTGAACTGTATAGATTCTTTACAAAGTATGAATCGTTTAATCTTTTAGAGGAACTGAAGCTGAATAGTCCTCCACTGTTATATTTATAGAAAAACATTTTAATTTTGCATCCCTGACATCATTGTAAGTAGGTAGTTTAAACTACATTTGACGTAGTTTTTGTTAAAACTATTATTAAATGTAATTGTTTTTTGACCACGTCTTCTTGCCGTAGGTTCATTGTCTTTTTTTCTGACAATTTAATATTTATTAAGCCAATTCACAAACTTCTTATCAAATTTTTGACAGTATAGTTTGCAGATTTCCACTTTTTTTTATACAAATAAACAAATCGTTGAACAGCATGCCTAAAATCAACGTCTTTAGATTCAGCAATTTTTGGCTGAATAAATTTTAATATATCTTCAATATAAAACAGCACATGACAAATTGTTGCAATTGTTAGTTATAGAGCAGCAAAAAATAAATTTTTTGAAGATTTTTTATTTAATCTGCGATTTTAAAAGTATAACTCAGATAACATGCTATGACAAATTTATTTAACACAATGGTTTTTCTTATCTCTAAATACTCTAAAAAAACGTGCAAAGCTGATATTATCAAAGCCCGCACTTTTGTCGATTTTTAGAGTATTTAAAGCGGATCGCATTTTATTAGAATCTAGATTTGTTTCTTTCATGATCTTTTCTGAGGTAAGATTCTTAATCAAGTAAGAATGAAATTTAGCAAAATTCGACGGAACTTCTGCTGCTAATTTGTGACCTACATTAAGAAAAAAGCTATTTATATATTCAGCTATTATTAACTTATCAATGACTAACTTATCATCTATCAAAAGCTTTTTTGGCAGATTGCTTTTTGGACAGTTAAAGCCAAATCTTAAATCGTATTCCGTGTTTTCTATGAATTTCCATGAGTTTTTTTTAGCAAATTTGAATCAAAAAGCTTTTTTGAGTATTGTTTTGTTTTTTCAAACAAGTTTTTATAATTTTTGTAAGTTATTTCATTTTCATAAGTTTTATTTTTTAAGAATATGTCGTAGAGTTTTTATTTTTTTATTTGAGGATTTAATTAAACCTTTAAACATCCAAGAAGTTGAAAGTGAGTTTTAACTGGAAACGCTTTTTCATAATATTTACAAAATTGATCTAAAAAAAGTTCCTAGGTGTTGTTCGCATCGTTTGATTGTAATTATATGATCCCACACAACATTGTTTTTTAGTAAATTTTTTGATCTCTCGTTTGTATATAGGAGGTTTGAGAGAGGTATTGTTTGTTGCTATGTTTTTAGTAGTTAAGAAGGTTGGAAAGTGATCTGAAAGGTCTGTTTTAATTATAGCTGTGAAAACATGGGAATTGTTAAGTATTATATTATCGACTAAGGTAGAAGAATTTTTAGTTATTCTGGTTGGCTTAATAATTGTTGGAATGAAACTGTGCTCAATTAGAGTATCAATAAAATGTTTGACATTATTATTAGAAGTATGCTTCAACAAATTTGCATCATCAACTATGTAAACATGCTTTTGTGTATTAATAATTTAATTTAAGAATGAGCTAAAATGAGTTTTGAATATTTTGAAATTCCCACCTGGTTGTCTATAAATAGTATTTATGGTTTTATAAATAGTATTTATGTTTTTAGAGTTTTTGTTAACTAGTTCTACGCATAATGACTCACAATCTGTTTCGATCACACTAAGATCCGTACGCCAAATAAAGTCGATTGAATGGTGGATATAAACACTTACTCCAGCATGAATTTTACGCGGTTGATGAACAGATGTATAGTTTTTTAATTAAAATTGTCCAGTTTTTTCACATTTACACCAAATCTCTGTAAAACAAATAATGCCGAAATCATGTTTTATTTCAAATTTTTTGTTTAGACTTCGGATATTAATATTTAAACTTGAAAATGGGACTTTATTTTGTTAATAAAAAAACTAAATATAAAAAAAAGATATAAAGATATTTATTTAGTTTTCCGATTTAACTCCTTCACAATCAGTTTATCATGCTAAAACTGCATATTTTCCAGAATGTCTTGCAATCTTCATTTTCTCAATAAGATCCTGTCGTATTTTATTTCTTTCTTCTAAAAAATCAAGATTTGTTTTTTATCTTTATAGTTTAACAGTTTAAGTAAAACAGTTCTTGGGGTATCCATATTATTATAAACTTTTCCAATTCTGTGTGCACTTTTTATTACTATATTTTTTAGCTGAAGCTGTTCAATAATAATTGTTTAAAGTTTTTGTTCAGCATTTTCCCAAGTTTCTCGTTTATTTTCTCATAACCCGTAAGTTCTTATGTTATTTCTTCTATTTCTGTCTTCGAACTTTCTCATCCTTTATTTTAGCTCGTGACATTTTTTGCTTCGTCCAAATTTTCTTGTACGTAAACGGCTTTATTTAAAGCTCTAGTGATTTCGCTATTAATTACTTTGTTTAGATCTTTATTAAGACATATAATTTTTTCATCAATCAAAGTATCTTGAGTGAACTCAATACTTTTCAGTAGGTGTTCAACAGTTTGTTATAAAGTTTTTTGTTTTTCTTTTATTAATGACAAACATTTAGTAATTGACTAGATCGATTTCAAGATTTTATCAATTTTTTCATTTTAAATTGTTGCATTTCCAGAAATAATCTTTAGAGTTGAATTTTCTTGTACTTTGAATTTTTCTTCCAACATACTTTCAATGTGTTTTTTGCTTGCCATTTTTAATTTAATGATACTTTTTAAAGTATAAATATATAAATGTATAGATCCACAAATATTTCTTGTATTAGTTTATAAATTTTTAAGTTCACAATAAAAAAATGTTTACGCCCGTTCGCAAAGTTCTTTATTGGACAGCAATAAGATTCTTTTTAATTTTTTAATTAGTCATACTTTATTCATCTTCTGATTCAAAACAATGCTGACTCTCCCAAAAGATAAGTTTTTAAAATTCTTTTTGGAATCTCTTCACCTAATTTTTCCCCCTCCTCCTTCTCCATTGTCCAAATTTAAAAAAATGTTCGCAAATCTTATTTTTAAATTAATTGTTCCTAATACATCTATTCCAGATTTACGGCTCAAAAATAAAATAAACATTTTACGATTATACCAATGTTATGAGTATTATAATTACATGTTAATTTTTCTAGATTTATTAAATTTTAAAACAATCAAGGTATTAAAATAATAAAACACTAAATGCCAAAAACTATTTTAAAATAATCTAAAAGAATCTATTTAAACAAAAATAAATGCTGAATATATTATATTCTGTAACTAGTTCAATTTTGAAAAATAATTTATAACGTTTAAAGGTAAAAAGGGGATAAGAAGGATGTTCCCCGTTGTTTTTTTAATAAAAAAACAACGGGGAACATCCTTAGTACTTTAGTAGAATCAAGTGAATAGTTGTGTAAATAATAACTATTTATATTATATTTATATTAGGAAATTGAAAATCAAACTTTTTAAAAAACGATGGTTCGTTTTTAGACGGGTGGGGAAGGAGGGAGGGGGGAGGGACGGTTGATAACAAAGCTAAATAAAGTTTACACTATTAATTTATAGGATCAAAATTCAATCAAAGTTTTGAAATAGATTTGTTCCTAGAAATATGTTCTTAATTATTAAAAACATGTTTCTTTCCCTTTCTATCTATCTACCCCCCTTCCCCACCCGTCTAAAAACGCGCCATCGGATTTTTAAAAAATTTAATTTTTAATTTCCTAATATATAAATCTAAATTAGAACATTTTTTTTTAATGGGATAAAGTACGACTTGTGGGTCTGTTTAAGACACAGATTAGTTTTAATCTAAATGTATTTCTTCGTTCGAGAGTTTTCCAAGTGATATCATGGCGTGTATCGTGATGTGATATCATGACGTGTACGCTGACGTGATATCATGACGTGTATCGTGACGAGATATCATGACATTTTAGTGCCTAAAGTTTCATTTAACTCTTTTTACAATGTGATAGCCGATAATAAGTTTTGAAAGTTATTGTTTTTACGAATTTAATTATTTTATAAATGCGATGAAAAAAAAAGTGCTTAGATTAAGAGACAGTTTTTAGACAGTTGAAATACATTTAAAGATTTACCTAGTTTTAGAATTCGATTATTGACCATTTTAAATAAAGTTTTAATATTACTACAAGAATCAAATAACTTTGGGTCACAAATAAATAAAATTGGTATGAAAATGATACTTTCGGAAATCTTTCGCTAATAATTTAGTCTGGTGAAGTCCCTTTCATAGATATGGAACTTTTTTTTTTTAATTTGCTCGTCACAACATTAACATCAGTATTTTCCACGGTGCACAGTGATCAGGAATAACTTAAAATTAATTTTTTTGAAAATTTTTATTTAAAATTGCTGAAAATTCATGTAAAGTTGACAAAGAAGACTATGAATATTTAACAAATATGGTTGGGGGGGGGGGGGGAATATTATTTTTTGTAAAAAAAAAATGTAATCAAAAAATAAGTTTTTAACTAATTAATTTCTATCTAAATTCTGTCTTTAATAACGTTGGTGTTTAGTAAGCTGAAAGTCCTAGCTCTCTAAAAATTAGTTTAAACTCGTTAAAATTACATTTTTTAAATGTTTTTTTTACAAGATGTATAAATACATATTCAAATATTTTTATAAATCAAAATAAAATTATATATTATCTTTGTATTTAATGAAAATTAAAATGTAAAATTTTGTATTTAGAGAGAAATTTAAGTTTAAATAATGATAAAATTTTAATGATAAAAAAAAGCTGTTTTCGGTCACTTACAAACATAAATTAAAGTTTAAATTTATTAAGTTCTTATTTTTTTATACCTTTAGAATCATAAGAAACTGCAGAAAATAGTTACCTAATAACATTGTTTAAATTGCACTACTCAAAAATTGTATTTGGCCAAATTGTAAGTGTTTCTAAATCACTATGCGGTGCCTCAAATTTTTTTGTTAAAAAAAACCATTACATATTATTCTTTTAAAATCTAAAGTGCGCATTAAGTTACGATAAAGAAATGAGAAACTTACACACAAATCAAGGATGATGATGTTGAGCTTAAGGTCAGAAACCAACGTAAAGTTTAATTGCTTGATTAAAATTCAATAGTTTTATCAAAATGAGTTGAAAAACGGTTTCAAAATTTAACGATTTTCTTCTAGATTTACAACTGTGAATAGTATAATCACCTTATTGACTCCGGTCTACTTCTAATTTATTGGTTGAAAATCTAATGATTCAAACACATTTATGACAGTCTTTCTAGCAGGTACAAAACGTATTTTTTTAAGGAGGTCAAAAACACGTCACGTGCCCACTAGGTGTACGGTTTCTTGTTTTTCATAAGTATTAACATACACACCCAAATTCATTTTTATATTTATTAAGAAACCCTTTATTTAGTCTCATTATGTTTAGTAATTTTTTATAATTGTTTTTATAAAAACTATTCAATACCTAGTTCATACATTGTGAGTCATAATAAGTTCCCACGTGTCAATCCTAGTCCATTCGATTCATATTTGCTACTTTTAGTTCAATCGTCAACTCGGTGATACGTTAATAATTTTTATTCGTTTTTTTGTGTTTTTGCTTTTAGGATTTTGAGAAAGAAAAATTACGACAAAAAATTGTTAAAATTGATTCATGGGTTTTAAAGCTTTTTTTTTTTTTTTTTTTTTTTGAATTTTAAAGGCTTTTTGACAAAACTGGCGATTTTGTCCAGCACTACAAAAAATATTATGGCATAAATCATTAACTAATCAAGTCATTCATAGTCAAAAAGTACGATAGAATTTTGGAAGAGAAAAAAACGACAAAAAGTAAAAACATTTTAAAACTAATTTGTTTCAATTTAATGGGTGTCAAATCTAATAATTTTTCGTTCTAAAACTTTATAGGACACTATAAGATTTTTTGACTTACGACAATTTCTAGCATCGGCATAACTTTAAAAGATTGGTGATTTTTGTCATTGTATTCGAGCACATGAAATTATAAATTATAATTATTGCAAAAATTCTGTAACCCCGTGACAAGCGATTAAAGTACATTACCTAGAGACCTAATCAGTAAATAATAAATTAAATAGTGTTAACATCAGCACCTTCTAAACAGAATTGATTAACTTTTTTTTTTTTTGCAAAAAAAAAAAAAAAAAAAAACTTCGACAAATACCCTGTGTTCTCTTTTTACATCTATATTAATTGTGACATTAATATTGATGTAAAAACATATTGTGTAACTTTCTTCACAAACATTTCTAGATTAAGTTTCTAATAGCATATATAATAATAATGATAATTATGTCATAAATAAATGATAATAATAAATGAATTTCTAAATATTATAGCTGTTTAAAAGACAGTTTTAGTGTTTATATTAAAGTTAATTCATTATTTACATTCACAACGAAGCTTAAAAAAAAATTTTTTAATCGTCTAGAACAATAACTTCGTCGCAAGAAACTTTTGTCTGAAAAGGAAGCAAATGTCTATTGCTTCGTTCATCACCACAGCAAATATTTTTATATTGGTTTGTACTTCGGCTGACCTCGATAGAATCTAAAATGTTTTTAAATGGTACTGAATTTTGAGATTCATTGGAACAAAACGCTTTATCTGAAAAAACTCTGCTGTTCGGTGAAACCATATTTTGAGGTAATGTCCTAGAAAATCGCGAGTTAGAATATGAGTTATTTAACAAATTAGCAAAGCTTATATCATTCTTAATGTTGTCTGATCTGTGTGTATCATTATAACCATGGTCAGACCAGTTTAAGCTATTTAATTCACGAGAATAATGATCTTGGGACGCTGTAAATAAAGGCGATGAACTCATTGCATTTCGAATACTTTCATCAGCATTTAAAACTTCTTCATCAAACAATGAATACGAAGGAGACTTTTTGCCGTATTTCAAGAACGCCGATCGATTCGATTGATCGATTCGAACGCCAACCGAATCAATCGATCGATTGATAGGAGAAGCTGAGTAATCATCCCTTGTTTTAGAAACCTCTTTTTCCGCACTGTATAAATTTTTACTTAATAAGCTATCATGAATAATAACTTTTTGATGTCTTGGCAATGTTGAAGTACAATCTGTTAGAGGACCAAACGAAGACGTGGGGTAAGATGATGAAAAACCATACAACGTATCTTGATTGGTTGATAAACTTTTTGATGATTCTAATGAGGATGAATTTGACGAGAGCTTCGTTGCAGTCGTAGAGTTCATTCTTTGGCGCATAAAATTCGATGAACTTAAAACATCTTTGTAAATTTCTGGAATTAAAACACTACTTGGGTTCGATAGCGGTTGGTAAATGGGTGGTCGCCATAAAAACGGCCGAACTGGCACGATGGGTGAGTCGCTGGGAAAACTAACCAAATATATATATATATATATATATATATATATATATATATATATATATATATATATATATATATATATATATATATATATATATATATATATATATATATATATATATATATATATATATATATATATATATATATATATATATATATAACAAAAATAAATAGAAATATTATCTTAAATTATATATATATATATGTATAATAAAAATAAATAGAAATATAATATATATATATAACAAAAATAAATAGAAATATTATCTAAAATTATATATATATGTATAATAAAAATAAATAGAAATATTATATATATATATATATATATATATATATATATATATATATATATATATATATATATATATATATATATATATATATATAACAAAAATAAATAGAAATATTATCTTAAATTATATATATATATATGTATAATAAAAATAAATAGAAATATAATATATATGTATATATAACAAAAATAAATAGAAATATTATCTAAAATTATATATATATGTATAATAAAAATAAATAGAAATATTATATATATATATATATATATATATATATATATATATATATATATATATATATATATAACAAAAATAAATAGAAATGTTATCTAAAATTATATATATATAATAAAAATAAAAAAAATATTATATATATATATATATATAATATCAAATCAAATCAATCTAAAATGTATAAAAACCTAAACTTTAGATTAAGTGGACAAAAAATCTTTCCCGTAGTTTCATTAAAATATCATGGAATCCAAATTGACTCAGATCTATCTTTTTCCTCTTATCTTAAAAACTTAGCAGTAAAATTGTGTAGATCAAATGGGATGCTCCCCAAAATTCGCCACTATGTCAATTATGAAACTCTTACTACTTAATATATACCATGCAATTTTTGGATCTCATCTTAGATACGCTTGTCAGGTTTGAGAACAATGCAAGTCTAATGCTTTTTTAAGGTTATGCAACCTTCAAAACAAAGCTTTAAAAATAATATTCTTTTAACAGTATCATTCTAACTCTGACATCCTTTACTTTCTATCAAAAATACTCAAATTATGTGATCTTGTTTATTTATTAAATTGTCTATTTGTCTGGAATCATAAACAAGTTAACCTCTCTCCGTCATTCTCCAATTTTTTTACCACTAAAAAAAGTTCTCGTTATTACCTTCGATCTTTGAGTAACTTTAAATTATCTATCCCAAATCGTCTATCAAAAAAAAGTCAAAAAGTCTTTTTGACTTTAGAAAAATACTCTGATTAAAATCATAATAGATTATTACTATTGTTATTATTATTGTTGTTGTTATTTTATTGTTATTATTAATATTATTATTGCTGTTATTATTGCTATTGTTATTATTGTTATTATTGTTGTTTTTGTTTTTATAATAACTAATATAATCATTATTATTGTCATTATTATATTTAATAGTATTATCGATATTATTATAATCATCTTCATTTAATTCACATTATTATTATTATATAATTGTTATTATTATTTAATTGGTGTTTACCTTAGATTAGTACTTGTACTATTAGTAAACAACCATGAAATGTAAACTTTTATTTCAGAATATATATTGTTATTGTTGTTATTGTTATTGTTATATATATACATATACATATACATATATATATATATATATATACATATATATATATATATATATATATATATATATATATATATATATATATATATATATATATATATATATATATATATATATATATATATATATATATATATATATATATATATATATGATATAAATGTTGACGTCTTGTACTTGAGTATATATATATATATATATATATATATATATAAACTAATTTTAAACATCATATAATACGAATTCTCTCGATATTACTGATCAATTGATTAAAGCATACTAACGCCTAAAAATAAACCAAAATTGTCACGCAACAGCCAACCAGGAACCTATTTAATTAAGTGCAAATGCCCCAAAGTGTCGGTGAATTGAAACTTCTAATACAAACAAAAGTTCAACAACATCAAAATTTTATGACTGGGGGCAAGTTAAACCAGTCTGCATTTGCTTTGCATAAAGCAAATTGCAATGAGGACATTGAATGGGATAAACAGAAACACATAAAAAATTTGAAAGAAAAGTCCGTGAAGCCTTGAAAATACAAAAACATCAATGTTCTCCAATGTATGATGATATGAATTTGGACAATACACAATATGTTAAAACAAAATTTTGGACTTCATTTTTTTCATACTTCAGTAAAAGAAGCCATTATAAAGGTGACGTCAAAGTTTTTGTTATTTAACGGTCGCATTAAAAATTTCAAATAAATTATTTAGTATTGAGAGAATTCGTATTATCTAATGTTTTAAATTAGTTTATATATATATATATATATATATATATATATATATCGATGGCATAGTGCACATATGTGATAAGTGCAAGATTAAAAACTGTAAAAACTGTCATTTGCGCGCATAATTATAATAAGAAGAGTTTTTGTATTTACCACATATTGTCAATTAGTAGACTCTTTATCGTTTATCGTTCACATACCATATTTATGCACGATAAACTATAAATAAAAACACGTTTTTCTGCGTACTTATCTCAATTTGACCAAAATTTGTACTTACCATACCCGTGCACTATGCCATCAATACATATATATATATATATATATATATATATATATATATATATATATATATATATATATATATATATATATATATATATATATATATATATATATACTATATATATATATATATATATATATATATATATATATATATATATATATATATATATATATAATAGGATTAAAGAGAAATTTTATCTAAAATTATGTGAAATATTAAATGTAAATACCAAGGTTGAAGAGGGAAGGAGCGACAATTCATTTGTGATGATCTTTCTTTTTCATAAGCTAAAATTTGAAAAAAAAGATTATGGTTATAAAAGAAGCTTACTAACTACCTATTAATAAAGGATCGTTCATAAAGTACATACCACTCGGAGGGGAAGAGCGGGTCTGCAAATGGCGTATATGAGATGGGAGGGCAGTGGGTCAATTATAAAAGAAAGGAGACACTAAACTAAAAAAAAAATCATAAAATGTGTGATAAATAGGTTAAAAGCGTAGGTTTTTTAAGGTGGAGAGTACTCAAAAAAGCGTATTGCAAAATGTAAGGGGGGGGGGGTGAGGGAAGGGCTTGATGAAAAAAAACAGCATACGTACTTTATGGACGACCCCTAAGTTAAAACAATAATAACAGTAAAAAAAAACATTTTAAATATTTAAACTTCAAAACCAAAAAACTACATTAATAAAAATTAAATAAAACTTGCAATATAAAAAAAAAATTAAAAAAAATTTTATTATTTAAAGTCTTGCTAGCAAAAAAAACTTGCTCTGCATTAATTGAGATTTTTAAGCCTCTTAAAACATTTAAAAAGACAAATAATACTCACAACATTTAAATAATTTCAAAAAGTTTAAAATAAAAACAATTTTAATAAAGCTGAGATTTCTTAATTAAAAAAGTTCATAAATAATAAAATGGCATGAACTATAAAAAACAACAGGAGCTAAGCAAAACAAAATACTAAAAACTATTAAAAAAAACTAAAAAATACTAGAAAATATAATAAATATCAAAAATAACAAAATTAGATACAGAAATCATGAATTACGGAACTAGTAGAAAATATTTTAATCATTGTTTTTTAAAAGGGTTTTCTTTTTAAAAAGTACTGATTCATTTGGTCTAAATATTTAGTAGAACAAATATTATAATCATCCCTTTAACAATCACCCAATCAGATTTCTTTTAACAAAGTATTTGAATCTTTATTTAACTTCTAATAACTTATCTAATAACTTACTCTTTGTAACAACTGCAACAAATTATCTCTCTATGAATACAAATTTCTATCCTCTATTATCTCTCTATGAATACAAATTTCTATCCTCTATTATCTCTCTATGAATACAAATTTCTATCCTCTATTATCTCTCTATGAATACAAATTTCCTCTATTGATATCTTGAAAGAGATCTTAATACTAAGGAAATAAACAAACATGTTTAATTGTAGAGAAACACGCTGACACACAGTGGGCAGTTTGGTGGACAAAAGTAAAAAAAAAAAACTATTTCATAGCTTAAACATTCAGCTTTTAAAAAAATGTATATACTTTTGTATAATTATAATGACATAATTATAATTGAATAATTAATTAATTTTGTATAATTATAATGACATAATTATAATTGAATAATTAGTATAATTGAGTAATTAGCTGTAGAATAAAAAACCTTTTTTTTTCCTTGATAATTTGATAATTTTTAATGTTACTAATAAGCATAAAACAGTTATTAATTTTGAAACCTCTCTTTTTATTGCATAACTTAAAGAATTGTATTGTCTTTCAAATGAGCTATTGCAACAATATTTTGCACGTAAGTCAAATAAAATGATTTCAAATGACCGCGCATTTTTAGTTAAAATTTCACTTATATAGTCAAATACTTTTGCAGTCCAAGGTGGTCCAGTAATGAGATGATGTTCAATATGTATATAAACAATATAAATTTGGTTTATAATCCGTGGATGTCCGCATGGCCTCTAATAATGAATTTTAAAAGTTAAATGATGTATCTGATTTAATGTGGCAAAAACATTCTATATATTTCATTTTAAGTGGTTATGTAATAATTGGGTCTCAGTGAGAGATTAGTGTTACAAACTTGTTTCAATATTAATACAACCTTAAATAACTCTGTTCTTTTTTTTCCTAGTAACTCCCAACTTGATAGTGGTTGCTTGCAGCCTTGTTGGGAGTGAATGCAAATAAAAAAAAAAAAAATACCTTTTATAAGATTTTGTAAATGTAATTTATAATTTTATATAATTAAAACATGAAAAATATTGATATTTATTACAAGAAAACTTGAAATTAGCTAATCCTAATATTTTGGATGCAGTTGTAAACGGCATGAACTTAACTGCAAATAACAACTAGTCTAATTTCATACAACATCTTTTATGAAGGTGGCATATATGCAACTGCTCTAAAAATTGTTTCGAAGATAATAACAATGGTGAAGAAAATGAACCAATATTGGTTCAATTTGTAATTGATAATTATGATATTCTTTTAACTGCCCTGCAACTGCATAAAAACACCTAAAACTAGTAATTGTGTTTAATTTTTAAAATCCATAAAATAATTTTCAATCAGACAGCCACACGAATATTAGTTTATAACTTTGATGTTTTAAGAAACTTAAGCTAATAACTATGTAAAATGAACTGTTGCCAGGCATTTCAGGTGTCACTATCAATCAAATAAAAAATCCATAGTTACCACTACATTTGCAGTATAAAAACACTCAATTATCTAATAAAGTAATTACTTTTGTCCAGTTTATATTTCTTATGGTTAATAAAATATGTGGTTGCTAAGCAATTTAGATATCCATAGCAACCAATTTAGGTATCCATAGCAAAAATTAAAACTAATATCATTATTGAAACTGCAACGATCAAATTAGTAAACAGTACAAAAATGGTCTCTAAATCTTTTTTACATGACGAGTTATTAGTTTTGCCCAGTAAAAGTGAATTCTGACCCACTGTGTGACAGTTTGAATCATCTTTAATCTTTTTATGTCCTTTCTTTATATTATTTGTTTTTATTATTGCTTTACTGAAAAGTTATTTAAATTTATTCTCTTTTATAATTGGTTTTAGTAAAAATAGCATAATAAAATTATTTTAACTGATTTTATATAAAAATAATTATTCATTTTGTGCTCAAGAAATATTTTAGTAATATATACAAACGCACACACACACACACACACACACACACACACACACACACACACACACACACACACACACAGATATATATATATATATATATATATATATATATATATATATATATATATATATATATATATATATATATATATATATATATATATATATATATATATATATATATATATATATATATATATATTAATACATGTATATACATTTTGTCTTTTTTTTTCCATAGCAGAATGCAAAAGAAATTTTAATTTTAATGAGTTAAACACAGCGCTGTCCAATATAAAAACCAGGACAATGATAACCCTAGATATGTTATAGTAAATAACCTTTAGTTATTGATTTCATTTTATTAAGTTAAGTGTTCATTTTTTTTTTCCAACTGTTACAAGATTTGTATTACTCTTACAACTTACTGTAATTTAGATATCCATAGCAACCAATTTATTGTAACTATTTTTATTGTAATAGTGTAATTTAGTTAAAATATTTTTTTGTAATTTAGTTAAAATATTTTGACGCCAATAGCTATTGACTAGAACTATTGAGCTGTGAAATTTTTTATATTTTTCTCTTAAAAACAATCACGGAAAATTTAATACTCAAAATTCAATCCCAATACAAGTTATTTTATTAAGCACTTTAGCTGAATTAAAAAATGTTTTGTTTTAGATAATTATTAAAATTAAGGAAATTCTTATAACTAAATTTTAAATAATATTTTGCAAAAGCAAGTAAAAAATTACTTGTTTATTATGAAAAACATTTTTTCAAATAACGATATACATTAATGTGTAGAAAACTTAATTTACTATAGATTATTTTATCCTTTTCATTATATTTGAACTATTTTTTATTATTAATTTGTTATTCTTATTATTTTGTAATGGTTGCTATAGTTACAATGCAGAAATGAAATTTGTATGAATGCATGTTTCTATGAATGTATATATGTAAAGAGAAAAACAATTAAAGAAAACAAACAAATAAATATTAAAAACAGCAAAAAAAAACTATAAAAATAAATTGCTAAACCACCAAAATAACAAATTCTACCTCGTTTTGCTTCTTGTTTTTCAAATGCTGTTAATCTCCCTGCATCTTCATTTATTAGAAGAGATTCGTGTTTGAATGGCAACTTTTGTAAAAAAAAAAAAAAATGAAAACATTTATAACTTGTTTTTATAAATTTTTTGTTTGTATTGTGTAATTTTATTATATATTTATCTCCACAAGGTTAGGCCACTACTACTAAAGAGGCCTATTTTACTGATTATTTGCTTCTCAACCTTGAAACAATGAATTAAGATCAAAGCAGCCTAGGTAAGCAATCCCACTTTGATCTCATGATATCTTGCAGAAATAACAAGGGCCCCATTATTACAAATAACAAGGGGCCCACTATTGCATCGATAATAACTTGTTAAATTTAT
>NC_061169.1:3604582-3644582 GCF_022113875.1 Hydra vulgaris | reverse complement strand
AATAGATAGCGTTTTAAGAAAAAAAACTTCGTTCAAATAATAAAAAACACTGTGGTAAAAGATAACTTTATTTGAAAAAAATAAAACAGAAAATAACATTAGAATTAAAAAAAACCGTTATAACAAAAAAATAAAATCAACATAATCAATAAAATCAACATTTAGTATGACATTTTTGAAAACAAGCTAAACAAAAAGGTTTTAAACAATTATCACATCTTGTCTTAATTTGACTAGCACGATTCCTGGCAATTGTGGCACCAAATTCTTTTGATAATTTGTTGTAGCATTCAGTACAACGTCATTTTCGAATAGTTCCTTCTCCTGGTTCTTTTTCAAGTTGATGTTTTCGTCCAGAAGATGTTGGCTTTTCCAGTTGCAAAATTGATGAGACAATATCTCTTTTGAATTGTACAATTTTGATATTTTTTCCGCTATGTAATTTATAAAGATGCAGAGCATTAACAATGGAAACTTGAGTAATTATATGAAAAAAGATTCTGAGGTACCATTTCATTGTTTTGCGTACGTATGGACAATAAGAGCCCAATTGGTCAGATAGATCGTTAAACGATTTCCCTTTATTGTAATCTACGATAACAGCAGGTTTTCCTCTCTCCGTAATGCTACCATCGTGAATAGATGAAAGCATTATAACTTCTCTTTTATCTTTCCATTTTAAAATCATAATACCATCACCATTTTGTTCTGCAACATAATCACCTTTCTTCAATTTCAGAGAAGTTACGTGTTTTGGAAATCCAATTCTATTTTTTCTGGCCGTCCCAACTAAGTTTGTCTTGTTTTCCAATAAAGATTTCGCCAAATTCATACTTGTATACCAGTTATCTGTATACAGAATTCTGCCATGTCCAAGAAGGTTTTCCATTAGTTTTAAAACTACACGTTCTGCCACAGAACCATATCTTGGCTGGTCCTCTTTACCGGCATAAATTGATAAATTATAAGTGTATCCGTTGTTGCTACACAATTTAAAGATTTTGATGCCATATTTATGCCTTTTACTAGGAATATACATACGAAATCGAAGTCTGCCGCGAAAGGGTATCATGCTTTCGTCAATGCATATATCTCTGCCTGGAACCAGTAAGTGTTGACATCTGGCAATGAACAAGTTGACAAATTTTTCTATTTTATATAATTTTGATCCATTATTGTTGTCATTGTCAGCGAAGTGGAGGGATCTCATCAAAGAATAAAATCTTTTCCTTGTCATTACACCTCCACATATTGCTTTACCGCCAATAGCAGGGTCAGAGGACCAATAATCATCGAGTTTAGGCAGAACAACATATCCCATTTGCAAAATGATAGCCATAAATTTTCGCATTTCCATATTATTTGTCGGCAAATAGTTTGAATCCTTTGTTGGTCCATAACGATTAGTTTCTTCCACAATAAAATCGATAAGTTCGTTGTTCATAAATAAGTTATAGTAATCGACAGGTTCTTTGCAATCCATTACCATATCCATATTCATGCCCGCAGTTCCGTCATCAAAATCCCATCTTAAAGGTTTCTGCACATTTTTCGACCATTCTTCTGAACCATCATCACTACCACCATCAGTTGATTCACTATCAGCACTATCGGATTCATCAGATTCGTCCTGTTGAATTGTTTCCATTAAATCAGAATCATGTTCGTCATCACTTTGTAACAGCAACCTTTCAAAGCTATCGTTTAATTCAATATTATCATCAGCCATTCTAATAAATAAGAAAAATTAATAGCTAGAAAATAATAAAAATTTACGATTGTATCAAAAAATTAGTAATATCAATCAAGTATTTGAGGAAAAAAGTTGAAAACTGTTAAGTTTCGACAGTCAAGTTTTCTTTCAGTCGATCACAATTATTTATTCAACAATATTTAAAGTCCATACAATTGCTGAACTGGTGTTTAGCAGAAAACGCTAGGTTTATATACCCGTTTATCGGCGTGCTGGAAGGTTCTGGAACATTTTGGAAAAATATATTTTTAAATATTTAAAAGTTAAATAGTTTAGGTTTTGAGAAAATTATTGTTCGAATGTTCAAACAAAAACTAAAAATTATTAAAAAAAAAAAGCTCCTCTTTGACTTATTTGTGTATACATATGTATACACGAAATATTCAAAAAAAAAAGATTATTTGGCAATGTGATTTTTTCAAAAAAAGGCAAGGCGGTCAACGTGTTAAGTTTGTTATATGCAAATGTAAAAAAATCCACTAATATGTTATTTTATACAGGATTGTGAGTAATATAAGTAAACTTTTTAAATAATTACAAGTTTTTTTTTCTTAAACTATTTTGTTTTGAATTTTTGTATTTATGTTATTGTATTTAATTTATGTTATTGTATTTAATTTATGTTATTGTATTTAATTTATGTTATTGTATTTAAAAAAATTGACAGGATTAAATTAAAAAAAACAAAACATTTTATCTCATTTGTGTGGAAAATTTGAAAATTCAAATTTAGATTTACCCCTCTATCAATAATTTCTGATTACTAAAATTACTTCACCTTCTAAGTTCTGCCATTTGTATATCATAAAAACCTCTGTAAGTGCAAATGTTTTAGCGTATGTTAAGTTTGCAGGTGGCATATGGAACAAACGTGTATAATTTATGAATAATATGATAAAACTTTGAAATTTTATTTTAACAATTAGAAGATTTATATATATATATATATATATATATATATATATATATATATATATATATATATATATAGCACACTAAATCACTGAACTATCGATGATATGCATTTAGGGGAAAAGAAAACCTCATTATAAATCTCTTATAAGCTCTAAGTATGCAGAAAAAATGCCTATGTTAATTGATTGGTGTATAATAGGTTAGTGTAGAAATGTTCGGTTTGGTAAAGAATGGTATTTTACGAGTCTGGAAAGCTAGGATACATGTATAAGGAAAAATTCTAGAAAAGATCATTGTGAAACAGACTTATAAAGACCTGTATTTTTACAGGTCTAGTCAGCTAGTATATATATATATATATATATATATATATATATATATATATATATATATATATATATATATACATATATATATATACACACACACACACACATATATATATATATATATATATATATATATATATATATATATATATATATATATATATATATATATATATACAACCATATATATATATGTGTATATATATATATATATATATATATATATATATATATATATATATATATATATATATATATATATATATATATATATATATATATATATATATATATATATATATATATATATATATATATATATATATATATATATATATATATATATATATATATATATATATATATATATATATATATATATATATATATGAAGGGTCTAAGGGGAAAACCAGTGATGTTATTGCCAATATCACTGTTAATTTTTGAGATCAATTTTTGAGATGTACCAACTTATACCTACTATGTTGTAGATATAAGTTGGTACATATTTTCAAAGATGGGTATCAAAAAAAAAAGTAAGAGCAATTTTTATTTAAAAAAAGGGATCACAAGGGCTAAACCAGATATGTCCATATTGTTCAAGGGGTAAATTGGAGATATCCAAAACCTTTCACGCTGTATAGGAGCGCTACTCACAACTACTTGTATAACATCCAATCAAATTTAATTATACAAAAAAAATTTTTTTATCATTTTAAAAATGGCGGATAAATAGTCAAAATCTAAACACTACAGAAATTCAAAAAAAACAAAAAAAAAAACTAGTTTAAGGTCAGAACGAGATAAAAATAAACAATTATCTTTGTTGTATCGTAGAATAAAAGCAAAACTACCTATTCATATTAATATACATCTATAGTAAATATTCTATATTCCCTTTTTTACATGCATACAATAATATATATCTATATAAAACGCCACATAATAAAAAAGATGTTTGCAGAACGTCCGTAACTCATAGTCGGTTTTTACGGCACAACATCCCTGAAACGTATTGGCTTTTGCCCTCTGGTTGATTGAGTACTTCTTCGATATTCTGTGATAGGTTCTTTATCTGGCATAAGCACTTTACATGTAACAGGTTCCTCTTTGTTAATAGAACAAAGTTTCTCGCTAACACTGTACTCATCCCCATCCACATTTGGCTTAATTAGTCGCCTATTCAATTGGTCACAATGAGCCAATGTACCAAAATTATTTCTCATAATGATTGCCATGTTTTAGCCAGCTTGAGAAATGAAGGCTGCTGGCTCTGGCTTCGACTCTGGTTTCTGGCGATACCATAACGGTGACCCACTCTTAAAACTCTTAGTAAGAGGAGATCTTAACTGCCTCCCCATCATCTCAGATGGACTTCTCGATTTTCCTGCATGAGATATTGTCCTATAACTTAATAACATTCTATTTAAATAAGCACTTAATATACCTTTGTCTGTTGAATAAGCTTTCAGACCCATCTTGACTGTCCCTACCATTCTTTCAGCTAACCCATTAGATTGTGGGTGATAAGGGGGCGTTTTATAAGGTAGACATCCTATTTTCTTCAGCCATTGGCATAGAGCAGTATCATGAAATTCTGCAGCATTATCTGACACCAAAACTTCGGGAACGCCATTTCTATAAAACACGTTTTGGAGTACTGTCTTAATTGTGAGAGCATTCCGATTGTTAACCTTTATAACTTCAGGCCATCCAGAGAAGGCATACACTATAATCAAAAATAATCCAACATTTTTTACAGAGACATGATCCATGTGCACCCTACACAAAGGTTTATTTTCACTAGGCCATGTATGTATCATTCTTTCATTTCTTACTTTAATTTCAGCACATTGTTCACAATTTTTTACATATTCTTCCACATCTTGACAATAACCAGGCCACCATGCTTCTAATTTTAATCTACAACGAGTCTGCATAATACCACAATGTATGTCATCATGGACTGATTGAATAAATCTCCTTCTCAATGTCTTTGGAGGTACAATAAGGTCACCATTACAAACAATTCCTTTTTCAATAGTCAGTTTATCTTTGTTCGATTTGTAAGGTCTTTCTGCCACAGTACATCTGCTCCAATCATTTTTACTAATTCTGCTTTTAATATCCATTATTAGTCTATAATTTTCTGTTTCGTTTATAATCTGATCAAGGTTCACAATTTCTGATTCAACTAAGTGTATAAAAGTCTCTTGAATATTCTCTTCATCTTGTGATAGAAAAGACAATCGTGATAATGCATCTGCATGAGGAATACTTTCTCCCTTTTTAAAGCTAATATCAGTCAAAATATAACTATAGTCAAAAGCCATCATTTGCAGGGCCCACATTAAAATTCTGGCAGAAGTCACTTTAGGTAGTTCTTTGCTAGAATCAAATATGAACTCCAATGGACTGTGGTCTGATATAAGCTTAAATCTTTTACCAATCAGAAAATGCCTAGCTCTATGAGTAGACCACACTATAGCCAGCGCTTCTCACTCTATGTTAGAATATCTTGTTTCTGCATCAGACAAAGATTGTGAAAGAAAAAGAACAGGGTGACAATCTTTTGATATTATACCGGATATTGCTTTTTTACTAGCATCAGTTGTTAATTCTAGATCTTTATTGATATCGTAAATTTTTACCACTGGGTCTTCAGAAAGGTTCTTTTTTCAAATGCACTTTGATGTTCTTTTTTCCACTCAAAGGCAACTCCTTTCCTCCTCAAATTATTTCATGGTAAAATCTTTTCAGCATATCTTTCAATATGTCGACCATAAAAGTTTACTAATCCTATAAATGATTCAAGTTCTTTTTTATCATTGGGAGGACTGATTTGGAGTATTTTGTTACTAAATTATGATCTGGAGTAATTCCATTCTCAGATAGCTCATATCCTAGAAATGAGAGGCTTTTTGTTTCTATTACTGATTTTCTTTTATTTATGATCATCCCTGATTCTTCCAATTTATTTAAAATTTTCATCAAATTACATTTTAGTTCTTCAGCAGTTTTATCACCAACGCATATATCATCTTGAAATATAATCATATTAGGAATAATGTTCCCAACAATAGATTTTATTGCTCTTTGAAATATAGCACTCTTTTTTATTCCAAAAGGCAAGTATGTCCATCTTAACAACCCAATAGGTGTGTTAATTGTTGTTATTTCCTGCGCATCTTTGTCCATCTCAATTTGGTGATACGCTCTCTTGAGATCAACTTTGGTGAAGTACTTCATTCCTGCCATCTTATGAAATACATTCTTAATATTTGGAATAGGATATGAATCTGAACAAATTTTTTGATTAACTCCTATTTTGTAATCGGCACATATACGTAGATCTCCATCTTGTTTTCTGACAACAACAAGTGGTGAAGTCTGTTTGCTTCCACCAGGTGGAACCTTTTTGAGCAACCCTTGTTGTATCATTACATTAAGTTTATTTATTACTAATGGTTGTATATGAATTGGAAGGGGTCGAGATTCAAAATAACTTGGTTGCAAATTGGTTGCTTTATAGTTTACTAAGCGTCCACTAACAAAAGGTTCTACACTGTTAACTAAGTTTGTTGCATTAATTTTTAATATGTCCATGCCAATCAAACCGTGATTTTTTGTACAATCTGCAACAATAATTTGTACAATATTTATTTTAGACTTAGTTTCCAGTGTTACCTCAAACTCCCCTAATACTTTAATAACTGTGCCATCAAATTGTTTGAGACGAAGGTAACATTTGTGTAATTTAGGTTTTGACAATAACTCCCAAAAGTTTTTAGGTATAATTGTGACCTGACTTTCAGTGTCAACTTGCATTTTAATGTTGAAACCATTTAATTTGACATTAGTTTCTGAATTTGAGTCATTCGTGTTAACAGAATATACACTTGCATCATCAGTCTCTACTTCATCTACTTTTCTTGCATAATCCATATTAGATTTACATACATTTTTAAAATGATTCAATTTCCCACATTTATTACACTTTTTTCCAAATGCTGGACATTTTCGTGGTAGGTGTTGTAGTCCACAATATTTGCATTTAAATGGTTTTTCTTTATTTTAGTCAATATAGTTGACTGAAGGGGGTTCCATATATCGTCAACATTGTTGTGCATATTAAATGAATATATTTTTTCAATCTGTCTTATAAAGTCCACACATGCTCCTAATTTAGGCGATTCTCCATTCTGTAGCATTTCGAGAGCCTTGACTCTCTGGTCGGAAGATTGAAGCCTGTCAATTATTCTCATTTGGATGAGATCATCTTCGGCGGTTTGTCCATCTCTACCCAATTTTTCGAAATTACAAAAACGTGCTGCCTCTCGTAATCTTTGTGCATATAATACAACGTTTTCATTATTTTGTTGTTTCAAGGCTAAAAATCTAACTCTTTCGGCAATTATTAGTCGTTTCTGTGGTCTTAAATGGGACATAATAGCAAATTTAATGTCATTAAAAGTCATTTCTTCTAATTGTTCTGGATACACCATGAGTAAAATTTTTTTTATCGCGCCACATCTTGCTTTTATTAAAAACAAATCAAAATTTTTTTATCACGTCACATCTTGCTTTTGATAAAAACAAACTTCGTGGTCACCATTTATCGTGTCTTTCATTTTTTTTGACCTAGCAGAAGCTGAAAAGCATCTAATCCAAGCTTCTGCATTGTCTGGATCGTCTAAACTCAACTCTGATATCCTACTCATAGCGCCATTGTTGTATCGTAGAATAAAAGCAAAACTACCTATTCATATTAATATACATCTATAGTAAATATTCTATATTCCCTTTTTTACATGCATACAATAATATAGATCTATATAAAACGCCACATAATAAAAAAGATGTTTGCAGAACGTCCGTAACTCATAGTTAGTTTTTACGGCACTACAATATTCACATGTTTTGGATTTTCTGTGTAATTGCATGCATTATATGTGTTTTCAGAAAATGAAAGTAGAAAAAAGGGAGTTATTTTTGTCCTTTAACAAAATGCAAAATAAAGATCAAGATTTCTTGCTTCAATGATTAAGGTTTTAAGTATTAAACGAAAAAAGACCTCGACAAAAAGAAGAAAAAATAATTCTTTATGACCACTCATTTTCTTATAACATCAAACTGACACCAGATAATATTACTGTTTTTTTTTTTTTTTTTATCAATTTTTGGAATTGGAAAATCAAGAATAGAAAGAATAAGAGGATTTCTTGCTAAGACTGGTAAGTAAACATTTTTTTATTATTTATTTACTAATTAGTCATTCAAATAAAATACACAATGCACAAATGTGTTTTAACAAAGTTTCTCTCTCAAAAATAACAGCAAAAAGAATTTATATAAGCTTAAAAGCTAATAGTTTTGATTAAGTTGATAAAACATTATAAAGCTTGTATATTTGATTATTTTTAAGGAAAACCAGCAAGAAAAACATACAAATCAACCTCTAGCCTTTTCAGACCATATTGTAAATAGTATTATTGATCATATCAAGTCTTTTAAAGGACAAAAAAGTCATTATGCATTACATGACACTTAAAAGCTGTATTTACCAGAAGATCCTAATTTATCAAAAATGTACGATATGTACAAGGAGTGTTTCCCAAAAAATAAAGTTTGTCAAGAAAGCTACAGGTACTTTAGTAATGTGAGATTATTTAAGAATATTATTGGATATTTAGATAGAAAAACTTAACATTAGCTTGGTTATCCTTGTAAAGATACATGCTCAACATGTGACAAAAAGAAGAAAAAAGAATTCTTCATGACAACTTATTTTCTAATAACATCAAAGTGACACAATATTATGATACTGTTAGAACTCCAGTTTACATCAATGCTATTTTATCAATTTTTGGAAAAATCAAGAACACAAAGAATAAGAGATCTCTTGCTAAAACCGGTTAGTAAACATAAATATATATCTTTTATTATTTATTTACTATTTAGTCATTCAAATCAAATATATAATGCACAAATGTGTTTTAACAAAATTAAAATACATTTCTGCATATTATTTTGCAAATTTAAATCTCAAAAACAACAAATTCGCTTTTTCAAATTATATTGTAAATAGTATTATCAATCATGTCAAGTCTTTTAAAGGACAAAAAAAGTCATTATGCATAACATGACACTAAAAAGCTGTATTTACAAGGAGATTTTATTTTATCAAATATGTACAATATGTACAAAGAATGCTCCCCACAAAATAAAGTTTGTCAAAAAAGCTACAGATACTTTAATGTGTGATTATTTAGGAATATTATTAGATATTATCTAATTTTCTACTTTTCTTTTACAAGGAAAATATTTTTGGAAAAATTTAATATTTGCTTCGGTTATCCTCATATCTAAAGATACATGCTTAACATGTGACAAACTCAAATTTAAAAACCAAAGCGGTTTTGTAGATCAACTTTGTAGATCTCATCAAGAGTCATCAAGAGTCGTAAAGAAAAAGAGCTTCACTTGCAGAAAGAGGTGTTTTATACTAGATAAAAAGAAGCACATTGTAATGCAAAAACTAGCCAAGCAGATCTTACATTTGACTTTGCTAAAAATATGATTTTTCCTAATGTGTCTACAACAATAAATGATATTTATTATTGTAGACAGTCTATGTACACATTAAATATACACTGCTTATGATTAAATAGTGCTCCTTTATTTTGTTACAATAAACTCATACTATCTTTCCTGATAAGGGGCCACAGCTACATGGAGTGTGACCATGATATAGAATTAGTTAACCAGAAGGTTTAAGCAGAACTACCAATAAATTAGATGGAAAAATTTTGTATGCATGATAAAAAACTATTTAAAGTTATTAAGATGGAGCATAACATGTTCCTTAATTTTTCTGATCATTTAAAACCTCTGCCCAAATGCCCAATAACAATATGATCTATTCGTGAAATTATTTTCTCTCAAGTATTCCTAACTGTTACAATACCGACTGGGAATTGAGCTTTTAAAAGTGTTAATTGTATAAATAATTATCATTAAAACCTCTTGCATTCTTGTACAATGTGAGACAGCCAATCAGCTGTGCAAAGTATGCTGACCTTCATGTTCTAATACAATTTTGTATGCTTGTACAATGTGAGACTGCCAATCAGCTGTGCAAAGTATGCTGACCTTCATGTTCTAATACAATTTTGCATGCCTGAGGCCCAGCAATTTTTAAATGTCAGTTAAGCAATGATGAATCAGTGTTAGAATTGTCTGAACTAAAGTGTATTTAGATTAAGCAAACAGTGATTAAGGGAAAAAAGAAAATTTATTTTGAATTCTTGGTTAATATTGTTTTGACATTTTGTTGTTTACTGTGTTATTCTAAACATAATACTATATTAAAAACAAATGTATAAGAAAACATTGAATTTAGAAATGTCTATAAAATTATTTTCTTTAACCTAAGGGTAGACCCTTAGGATTAAAAATTAGATTAGAAAGCTAGCCTCAGGGTGGAAGGTGAGAAGAGTTTAGGGTTAGAAATTTTGTCGAAATAAGAATAAACAAAATAAATTAAACTTTATTTTTCAAAACTAAAAAAGCTTTTAAATTCAACACAACAGAAATGCGTTTAAATTTATTAAAAACAACATAATGAACACTATTTTGGTTTATACATCAAAATCTAGAATTAGAAGGGGAAAACCAGTGATGTCCAAAAGGGACACTTATTTCAGGATTCAATGCAGCATGTACAACTTACTTTCCTCAAAAATATTTTCACCAGGGATGCAGAATATCAAAAAAAGATTACTTCATCTTAGTTTTTTATATCCAGGAGCTCTAAAAATATAAATAAGTTTATGGACTACTAATAGGAAAAAAATTAAGACTTTTAGGTTAGAGAAACAATAATTTTTTGGTATATTGGCAGCAAGGACTCTGGGACTCCAAGACTCCAGGCTTAAAAACAATAAGTTTCAAGTCATTAAATCTCATGAACTATTTTCTTATAGCAGATCATAAGTCAACAAACATGTTTAGAGCCTCTGGACAATGCAGAGGAAAAAGTAGAAATATAAATCCAAAGTCCTTTTGGGGCTCCGCATCCAAAAGGACTCCAGATTTATATATCTACTTTTTATATCCAAGTGATAGATCATACTAATTTACAAACCTAAAATATATATATGGAACTGAAAATAACATAATAAGACAAATCTTCATACTTAATTTCTTTGTTTCCTCAAAATGAAAAAAACATGTCAATTATTGGTTTTCCCCTTCATTTATATACTACTTAATTATTTTCTTGTAGTTTGTATTATGTTTCTTATTTTGATATATATATATATATATATATATATATATATATATATATATATATATATATATATATATATATATATATATATATATATATATACATACATACATACATATACATATATATATAATATATATAATATGTGTATATATGTTAAAATGTTAGTTCTTTAAGTTGTCATTTTTTATACATATATTATATGTATAAAAAATGACAACTTAAAGAACTAACATTTTAACATATATCACATATATGCCTAGAGGCTATTCTAGACCGTTTTCTATAGCTTTGACCGTATTTGGGCACCGCCCAAATACATTCGAAGGTCCTAAAAATTGAGGACCTTTTTTTTTATTAATGTTTTTTTTATATTTTTACGGCAAATATTGTTTTTATCGCAAAAAAAACACTTTTAGCTATCTAAAAAACGCTGATTTTCCGCTAAAGTTTGCCACAACAATGGGGTACCACCACCCGAATTTTTTTTCCTAGTTTAGACCCTGATGCCTATATTCATATATACATACATACACCTAATATAGAATAATAGGTTTATATTCCAATCCGTGGCAACTCAGATAGCGTTCTGTGTGATGGTTAAGAGGGTTTGTAATGCTTAATAGTGATAAAAACCTCATAAGTGATGTGTATATTAGTCTTGTACGGAAAAAAGTCATAGCTCCTTAGTCCCAACATAAACAATTTTAAAAAAATGCAAATATGTGTATACGCTTTTTCTTCTTAAAATATATCTGTGTTTATTCTAAAAATCTGTTCATTCTTTGTTTTTATCACTTATTCTCCTTCATTTTAAATGTTTTTTCAATAGAAACCTTTCATATTTCCTTAATTTTTTCCTTATTTCACTAGGGCTTTACGTTCAATCTAGTCCTTTGATGCATATTTTTGCATTTTTTTTTTAATTATAGTAATATTAGTATATATTAGTATATATTATAATTAATTAAATATGATTAACTATATTAAATATAATTAAGGTCTGATAATTTTTTTTTTTGCTAAACTTTTGCACCATCATTAACTTTCAGAATTCTAAACTTTAATATCATTGACATGACATGACCGCAATACAAACATAAAACACTGATCCAGATCCTTTCTCTATGAGGTTACCATTTTCCTGCTGGTTACCATTTTCCTGCTGGTCTATACATACTATTTTTCACATTTACGGTACATAATGTGTGTTTATTCAGACTTTAAAATTTTTTAAACATTTTTCTGTCTATGCATACACTATACACAACTACCATATATGGTGACACAATTACCATATATGGCTTGTGTCATCCCATATTACAAGATCCATCGTAACATAAGCAATTACATTAATAATAACAACAAAAACACTTTTAGCTATCTATTAAGATGAAAACTTTAAACTTATTTAAGTTTTTGTGATTCAAAAATAAAAAAATTAAAACAAAATCAAAACAAAGAAAAAACAAAATTAGTTGATTATATGTTAAATAATAAAAAAAAGAATAATAGAAAAACTAAAAGTTATTAAATAGGTTTACAAATAAATTTAATATATATTAACAAATAATTTGAAATGCCCCTAACCAACCAATCAGTAATTTATCTAATTAAAAACTAACCCATTCTTCCTCAACAAGCGATTGAATCTCTCTCTTGGAAAAATTTTCTGTTAAGCTCTGCTCATCAACAACACGGTCTAAAAGTGTTTAATAAAACTTTTTTTGTCAACAAAATACATGTAATAAACGTAACAAAACATTAGGAACTTTAAAAACTAATGCAGTATATATATATATATATATATATATATATATATATATATATATATATATATATATATATATATATATATATATATATATATATATATATATATATATATATATACACATATATAATGTTATTAAAAAAAAAAACAACGTGGAGAATTTTAAAAGACCATACAGTCTTGTCGTCTAGTACCGCTAAAAAATGTTTGTGTTAAAATTTATAAGATATTTACAAGATAAAAAATAAGTTAACAAAGTAAGAAACTTAAAATACTCTGTTATAAATACAGGATGCGTTATATCTATTATATATGTAGATTACAGTTGTTAATGAAACATATATAATTTTTATAAATTCATATTTAAGTAGAGGGTAAAAAGGAAGATCACTGAAAAATATCAGAAGTTAAATCTTTGATTGTAAAAATGTTTTAAGCTTTTGTTTAAAAGAAAAGTAGTTACTAGTTAGTTAATGAATTCTCAGAAAATTTTTTAAAAACTATTTTATTCCATAAGAATGGTCCGCGATAATCAATACAAGATTTTAAAAGATTTGTTTAAAAAATGGTCTTTTTAATAAAATTATCGTGTAAAATGTATTTGTTTTTATCTTTTGATGAATACAAATTATGGAAAGAAATCAGGGATGAATTGGTTTTAATTTTAAACATAAAACAAAGAATATCAAAAAAAATAACCTTGTTTATTTTAAAAAATTTTTTTTCAAATAATAGAGGCTAGACATGACATAATGGTCTTTAAAACATATAAGACGTGCTAAATAAGGGCTTAGCAACCGGTGGAAACTGCAACTGGTTAACTGTTTTTTTGGTCAGTTTTTACAAAACTGAAAACCATTTTTTTTCTGAAAAAAAACAGTTATATATTAAATAAATAAATAGTTTAAAGATTTCTTGTTTTGAAATTAAAACAAAAACAAGTAATGTGGAAAGCACAAATATCATGAAAATATAGTTTTATTTATTTCATTTTTTTTCTTCCAATTATTAATAGGTTACATACAGACAGAATCTTTCAACAATATTTAAATTTTAAAATACTTAAAATACTCAAAGAAGTCTAGGAAAGTCAAGTAACACTAACTTAAAGTATTTTGTCAACTTGTTGATATTTTGGTTTGACTCTTATGTAAATATAAGAATAAAAGTTTCACTTTATCTTTAAATAGTTAACAAGTTATAATAAATTTAGCTTAATTGTTATAAATTATTATAAACTTAAATCATTCAAATAATATTATAATAATATCAAAATTAAAATATATTATAATAAATAATATTAAAAACATTTAAATATCAACATATTTAAAATGCCAATTTGCACATATAAGGCTTTTTAAGGTGTTTTTTTGCATAATCCTACAAATCTTAAAAATTAAATCTGCAAGCAGTTCTTCATTTGCTGTTTCATTTTGTTTCTTGTTAAATTTTTTGTTATTGTAGTTTAATTATTTAAATTTGAGATTAAATTTCATTATCTCGCACTACAACTTTGAAATTCCATAATCACCACAACTTTGAAATTTCATAATCTTGCACCACAACTTTGAAACTTCATAATCTTGCACCACAACTTTGAAATAAAATAGTATTACCAAATTTTGACCCTTCTTTTTTTCTTCCTGTTTTTAAAACTAAATTTAAAAATATTTTTTCTATGGACAGCATTCTAAAATTCTACTAAAAAATGTAAGATGTATTTATTAAATCTTCACCATATTATGTTAAATCTTCAATACATCTATATATTACAAATAAATATGTTTAATTTTTATGGTTCTGATAATAAGATCCTTATGATCTTCTTTAAGAAAACCTAGCTTTATTTTGTTAGTACACGCAGAATTGTTTATTTTTTTAAAATAATTTTATGTTATTATGTATCACAACTATCATCGTATACTAAAAAAAAAAAATTTAAACAACAAAAACAAATTTTTCATCAACAAATTTGTTTTTTTAATGTTGACTTTTAATTTTGTTCTACTTTAAATATTATAAATTTTATTTATAATATTATAAATAAAAATATTATCTATATTTTTACATTACACTTTTGTAAACAGATCCCATGCATAACTTTAAGTTAAAAGTAGCATTTTCAGTTATGAAGAATATTTAAAAAAAAAAAGTTTCTTGAGTTGCCACAAAAAAAAACGGTATTCAAAATAAAAACTTAAATGAAAAAAATGATCCAAGTTGATTATCTGAAATTTGAAAATCGGCGAGCGAATAGCTAGCTATAATTGTAACAATAAAGGCATTGATTTAGCCACAAGGATTGCTAGCTTTTTTAAGTTAGTGAAAATCTATCAATAATTGTAAAGATTAAGACAGTGATTTGGCTCAGAGGACAGCTAGCTTAATTAGCTAAAGACTCACTGGCTGTTGTAGCTAGCGTCTTAATATTATCGCTGTCTAAAAATTTTTGATATGTAGTTATAAAAAAAAAATTGCTTGAAAATCGCTATAAAGCTAGCTAGTCGCTAGCTCAATTCCCACCGGGTAGATTTGAACTAAAATAATAATGAATAAAAAAAAGATGTAAATATTACATTGATAAAAATTAATGTTTGACAATTAATGATATTTCTCATTTATCTTCATCTTTAAAACTGATTTAGAAAAAATTTAATATTTTCTTTAATATGATTGTATTATTCTATTTTATGAGATATTTTACTAATTAAATTACTAATTTTTGATAACATTTTATAGCATTTTATTACTTTAGTAAAAGTGTAATAAATATAGAAAGGGAAGAATGGAATTGAACAGACTTACCAAGACCCGTATTTTATGGGTCTGACCAGCTAGTTTAATATATTAATCATTAACTTTTTTTTGAAAGCTCATTTTAAATAAATTATTTTGTTTTTTTAGGTTGGAGGGGATGTGGACGTGCTCCTTTTTCCTAAATCGATGTGAGCACAGCAAGTGTTTGTTGTAAAGTTGTAAATTATAAATTTTATTTTGATACTAGATTTACTTTTAATAAACTTATAATACTTATAATAATTATTCTTTTTTTTTAACAAGGTGTGTTTAACCATTACCCCCACATTCAATCTAACTCATAAAATTAACCTCTGCTATGTGGTAGCAGTCTGCAAATAAATTATAGCAACTTTTTTAATATGGAAATTAAGAAAATTATTGAATTATTAAATTTTTTTTTGAATAAAAATTTCATTTTTTGATGGTAAAAGTGGCAATTTGTTGCTTTCCCTAGGTCTCTGGACACACCTGGTGATATTCAAAAATTGGTACTAAAAACGCCATAAATTTTTGTGGAATTCTTCGACTTTGAGAACTTGTTCACTTTTAAAATATTGAATTGAAGCTCTTTCTAATGGTATGTAATAACCTAGAATTTAATCAATTTTAAATTTTCATTTTATATACCTAATTATGATTATGCAAATAATATTTTGTTTTGACTATTTGACCATGACTTTTAACATGTTTTCAAAATTTAAATATGCGCTGAGAAAACTGACCTAGACTTAACTAAAAACAAAGTTTATTTTAAAAAAAGAAAAGAAATCTTAACAAAAGAGAAAATAAAAAAAAACTTAACTTAAACACAAAAACCAACAATATAACTCAACTAAAATAAAATTCAACAAACTAAATTGCTGAGTTTATCTAAATCAAGTTGTTAGTTATGTTTGGAATAATAAATAAGTTTAAATCTTTAATCCTCACAAATGTTTATACAATATTATATTGGAAAACCCTTAAAATATTTTTAATGATTGTTTAAAAAATATTTGCACCTAATTTAAACTATAGTTGTTGTTTTTACTAATTTAAAAATATAAGTTTATATATAATTATGCATTAAAAACCATTTCATGCTTTTTTTAAACACCTATAGATTGATTTTTTTTTTTTTTTAATTATAATTTGTTTTAAAAGATTAATATTTATCATAAAAAATACATTATTATATAAATAAAAAAAACTATATAATATTCATTAATACTTTATATAAAAAATTATTAGCATTGTTTTGTTTCATTTAAAAGTTTTTTTGTTATATTAATCATAAAAAATTATTAGCATTGTTTTGTTTCATTTAAAAGTTTTTTGTTATATTAATCATAAAAGCATCAAAGATTTAATTGGAACTATTTTCAAAAACATTTTTTATTTGCTTAAATCTTTTTTACCTTTTTAAGTGTTTTAGCTTTAATGATTCATAAAGTTCATTAAAATAGACTTTCATTGTCTAAGAAAATTGTTGTTTATAAAAACAAAACAATTTTTTCATTTTTAATAACGTTTATTATAAACAATGCATACTTATTTAATTTATATAAGTTAAAAAAAATTATGCTTACACATAATTTTTAAACACATTTAAATAAAGTAAATAGTTACTTTATTCAAATGTGTTTTGCTAATTGAAAAACATAAAGATAAAATTTTCAATGTCATTTATTTCTCTAAGATAAATATTAAAAATCTTTTTCATTCAGGATATTATTAAAATTTTTTTTCAAATAGTCAAATGGTTAAAGCTAAATATTATTTGCCTGGTCATATAATGGTGTGCGATTGCTTGCCTTCCTGTGAAAGCCTGATATATATATATATATATATATATATATATATATATATATATATATATATATATATATATATATATATATAATATACATATACTTATGTATATACATATTTTTTATTCCCGCAAAACATTTTTTTATTTTTATTTATAAAATTTTTAATTGAATACTTTATATATATATATATATATATATATATATATATATATATATATATATATATATATATATATATATATATATATATATATACATATATATATATATATATATATATATATATATATATATATATATATATATATATATATATATATATATAATATACATATACTTATGTATATACATATTTTTTTATTCCCGCAAAACATTTTTTTATTTTTATTTATAAAATTTTTAATTGAATACTTTATATATATATATATATATATATATATATATATATATATATATATATATATATATAATATGCATATACTTATGTATATACATATTTTTTATTCCTGCAAAACTTTTTTTTATTTTTATTTATAAAATTTTTAATTGAATACTTTACTACAATAATTTGTTATCTATATTTGTGATTTTTATTTTTTTTATAATAATAATAATTTTTTTAACATCATTACTTCCAACAAGGTTGAAGCAACCACTATTAGAGTTGGAAATTACTAAAAGAGAAAATATGAGATGATTTATAGAGAAAGACAATGATTAACCCTAACCCTGACGGATTTAATTATTATATATTATATTTCATTTTTTATTCATTTATTTACAAAAACAAATATTTGGATAAGTTTAACAATATTTAAATTTAACCCTAACTTGTCCCAACCCAAACCTTTAGTTAACATAGTGGCACTAATTTGCATATTCTTCCTATTTTTCGGTCAATGAATGTACTTTTTACTTTTAATAAAAGTTTTTGCATTTATTAGTATAAATTTTTTTTAAACTTGTCCCCGTAAGTGGAACTATACTATCTACTACAGCGTGTATAGATAACATTTCGGTAACATTTTTTGCTTACCATTATCCATAAGTTTTTTATGGAAAAAAATATATATATATTGCATGTTCTACCTAGATAGTTTGTCAAAGTATGTACTAAAAATCTAAGTAAGACCATGGAAAATCCAGATATAATTACAAAATCATGCTAAGCCATAAAGAAAATGAAAGAGTTCAAAGTGAAATCGCTTAGGATCAATCAGGACATGGAAATTAATATCGAAGAACAGAATATTGGGGTAGATTGTAACAAGAATCAACATTTATGATTAATTAAAAAACCATATTGCAACTATTTATGATTGTACGAATTTGGCGGAAGAAAAAGGCTTATCACATATTGCACTTCTTCTTAATGATCAATAAAATTTAAAGTTTATCACATCTTGTAATTTCACATCTTGTATTTCTAATCTTCAACAAAATTGCCAACCAAAAAGAATATTTTTCAATCAATTTAGACAGTTGATTTGATTAATAAGTTCGAGGACTGAAAGCCTTGCTCTTGATAGTTCTCCATTCTTGAAGTAAGAATGGGGAATAATCATGTAGTTTATATAAATGGAGTCATAGTAATTTACCAATTCCAGGAGCTGCAGACTGCATTTGCATAAACAACAATATATACAATAAATTAAATTACAAAGGTTCACCTTTGCCTCACTGCACCTTTGCCTCACTGCACCTTTGCCTCTCTGGTTAAATATCATTATTAAGCCATTATTATTATTATTATTATTATTCACTGATGTTACACCTCTATGCAGTCAAAACAACTTTTATATAAAGTATTTTCTTTACCATCAATATGATCAGTAATATTGATGGTGATGAGAATGGTAAACTATTTATTTTATGATAGTTGGCCTGGAAAAAAATGTCCCATATTTGCTTAAACCATTACCTGAAAAAACAATGTTGAATGGTTGAAAGGGAAACTTTGGAAAAGTGTATTGGTATTCTAAGTGCATGTGAATTTAATATTAGAGTTATTGTCTGTGACAATATGTTAGAGTTATCGTCTGTGACAATATGTGTCCTCATATGTTTTTTGCTATAAAAAAAACTCTAGCAAATTAAAAGATGGTTTCTTTCTTATTAACAGCTCTAAAAAAATTTGCCAAGAACCTTTGTATGTGGTAAAAAAATTAAATGGAGCATATTTCACTGCACTTATGAAAAACGTTGCTCTTAATGCTGGTTTGCACAAAGCAACAAAAATAATAATGAAGGTATTTCATCCTAGTAGCTTTAAACAAATTGTTTCTTTATTACTAGCAATTAATGATGAAACTAATTCTGCAGCAACTTTGTTACTAATACTTCTGCAGCAACTAATACTTTGTTGATCTTGAAAGTAGTGCAGGTTTTTTTTTATTATTTTACAAGTGGTGGGTTTTATCATATTCAAACAGTATGTGCAATATTTTAGTTAATGCAGTTGTTTCTGCTGATAAAAAAAACTGAATTTTTTAGTTTAATAGCACATTTGGTTGAAGCTTGGCAATCAAAAAATATTTCAAACTGCAAGAAATTTAAGGACTCAAACAGTTGCAGCATTAACTGTCATGCCTCATTTAGCAAGAAATTACTTAATAATTGACATAACTTTGTTTTAGCTGAGAGATTTCAAAGTGATGTATTAGAAAGGAAATTTGGAAAAATATAGACAAATAAGTGGTAGTAGATTTTTTATTGGTTTTCATCATTATTTCTAAAAAAAATTATTAAAAACCAAAAGTATTAACGAACATTAAGTATATTATTGAATAATATTAAGTATTAACTTTAATAAATTTGAAACTGTCACTGGAGTTAATCTAAAGTTTATTTAATTGATTTGAAAAACTTTCTTTTTGATATCAGTTTAGTGCACTGTAGAATTCATGACAGTTACACCAGAAAGTCAGTGTTTATAATACTGAATATAGAGCAAAGAAAATAAAATAACACTTTGATCCATGTTGCAAAAAAATTTTTTTTGCTATTGTGACAAGTCATGTTATTATTGAAATGATGAAAGCATTTCTGATCATACTTATTTAGCAATTATTTCTAGGGTGGTCTCACTAGGTTAGGTTACTATTTCTAGGTGTAGTATCACTATCATTTAATTAGTTCTCAGATCCCCAGTAGCAGATCTAAATTTATGAATAAATACTAGTTTTATTTTAATTTTTTAAATGATAAAGAAAATTAATCTTTCAAATAATGTAATAGTCAAAATGCAGTCAAAATAACATGAATAACATTTTTTATAGTAATAAAAGTTAACCTGAAATTCCTTGTTTTGATATTTGTCGATAATAAATTTTTTTTTCCATTGTATTAGATGCAACCAATCTATAAATATGGCATGGTTTTTCTTGTCCATACCGATAAACCCTGAAAATAAAAATAGTAGTTGTCATCATTTATCACCACCACCATCACAATACCATCATTGCTGATAATAATCCTACTGATGCTGATACCATTAAAAAAACATGTTTTACCTACAAACTGCTTGAGCATCATGACATGGATTCCATGAAACATCAAACACAACAACACGATTAGCTGCTATTAAGTTTATACCGAGACAACCAGCTCTATAATAATTAATGTATGTTACTATGTTATACAGAGCATTAAATTTATAAGAGTTTATTCCAGTAGTATGAAAACGCTGTAAGAATTTGCAATACCAATACAGTATAAAATGAACCAACTTTTAACAATTTTTTTTAACAACTTTTAACATAATCTAAAATGCCTTATTAATAAAAACTTATTTTTTACCTGGTTGATAGCAAAAATATATTTGTATGTTTATTATCTTTACTATTGAAAAGTCTGATGAGCTTTTCACGTTCAAGAGTGCTTGTGCTTCCATCTAGTCCTGAAGTAAAAAAATTAAATTGTAATCAATAAATATAGTAATAAATAAATAATTTAAATAATTTTTTATAACAATAAAATATTTAAAAATAAAAAATTCAAAATTGAAATGTAAAGATAAATTAATTAAAATTTAGCAAAAAAATTAAAACTTAATTCTTACAAATTTCTATTTTTTTTAATTTTACAATGTCTTAATAAAATTTGAAACAAAATTGTTCTCACTAAAATAATCACGTCCTTTTTTCCAGCAGTACTTTTTCTCATGATCGCTTCCATTTTTGATTGGTATATTTTGAAGAAATTCTTCAATTGAATTTAATGTTAACAAGCTCTGACTATAACAATTATTTAAATGTATTTCATAATATTATTCAAATGTAATTCATAATATTATTCATAATTGCAAGTCTCATATAGTAAAACACTAAATAACACTTTTATTTTATTAATATTATAAATATGCGGTAGTGGTGTAGTGAAACGCTCGTAGGCAAGAGGTTCTGAGTTCGATCCCCACCACGTCCCTGGTAGTACTGCGCTCAACTTATTTTCTGCGCAGCAGCTTTGTTCATCAAGATTCATGTTTCAGAATTATAGAGTTGAGAGAGGGTTATAACCACTATTAAGTAGTCTTCTCATCTGTAGTGGCTCTCTTGGCCTTGAGGAGGTGAATAACAAAAAAAAAAAAATTAAAAAAAAAAAAAATTAATAATAATTTTGTTAATATTACTTGTTTATATGTATAAATTACTTTTTTTTATATATGTATATATATGACATGTATTTTATATATTGATACTACTTTTCTAATTTTATTGAATATTGATGAATATTTATAATTTTCATTAAATTAATATATTCTAATAATTTTTAAATATAAACAAATGTATTATTTTAATATATTTTAACTGTTACATATTACTATAAAATTATTACTTTGTATTATGTTACATTATTATATAGGTATGTATATATTATCTTATATTACTTTATAGTTATGTATAACATATTCATTAATGATTTTACCTGAAAATAAGCATCTTGTCACCACGAGCCATACTTTCTTGTATAATTTTGTTTAGAACAAGAAATTTACCGCTGTTTTCCAGTTTACCAGGAACATACATATAAGAATTGAACAATGGCCCAGCCTACATTGGGAGATTTTTAATCAGAAATATACTTAAAAGAAAAATGTTTTAAAATCCAATGTTTAAAAAAAAAATTATAATAAACCTTTTGGGTCAACAAGAACACAAAACATTAATGCAAAACATCAAAACACAACAACAAAACAATATATAACAATAAATCACAATCACAAAACCACATGGTGCAAAAAAACAACAACAGACAGCAATTTACAAATTAAAACATAATCTTTTGATAACACACAATAACTTGTTATTAATACCATAAACAATTTTAAATGTTATAATAATAAATAAACTAATAAGAGTATTTGAATAATTATGTTATAAATATTATTCATATTTATATGTTATTGTATGTTATTTTTATATATGTTTAAAAAATATTTACTCAATCATTTGTAGTGAAAGAACATTGATATATAAATTTAAATATATATAAGTTATATCATACATACCTAATTCTATTTCATAAAAAAAATTTTCATACCTAATTCTATTTCATAAAAAAAATTTTCATACCTAATTCTATTTCATAAAAAAAAAGTTGGAATTTTCTCATTAAGATCCTGTTTAAGACATAAATCCTGTTTAAAAACTAATTTATGATATATATTCAAAAAGAAAATTGAAAAAATGAGGTTTTAAAAACTTTTTAGTGCTAAAAGTTAAAATAATTAGAATTAAAAAAAGTAATTTTAATTTAAAACTAAATTAAAAAAATATATATATATATTTAAGCAATTAATGAAAACATTTCTTTTCACAATTTTTTTTTTATTTCCTTCAAAATAAATATTTTTTCAAGGTTTTTATTAAGTTAAACTAAGTTTTTATTATTTCACGTAAAAGATTAGAACAGACCACATCAGCAAACTTTTAAGATTCAGGAAATGAATTTGAAAATTGCCCTATTACTGAATCACAAACATTAAAGATGGTGACAAAAAACATTTGCTAACAAATGTTTAATTAAATTAATTAATGTTTTAATGAATTAAAGATATTTATATCTTTAATTCAATATATAAAAAAAGGAAAACAAAAAAAGGTACAAAATCAAAACTGTATAGTAAAAAAAAATTTTTTTTCAAATTTATATATATGTTGAATTTTTTATAACATATTTTTTTTTAATATATGTTTTATTTCTAAATATTTAATAAGTTTATCTAGCCCAAGAGAAGTTGCTATTAAAAATTGAAACAAAAGAATAACCCTTGTTTAGGAGGCATGAGATTCAAAATTTTAGAAATTTGAGAGGTAATTCTTATTTTTTCAGTTAGCTAACTGTCAAATGAAAAATTTTTTTAATGAAAAATAAACCAATCAAAGTTTAGTAATCTTTTCTACAATGATGTTGCCAATGACGATACAATGATGTTCTTAATGATGATACAATGATGTTCTTAATGATGATACTATGGCGTTCTTAATGATACTTTTAATTGATATAACAATGATAATCTTAATGATGTTTTTAATTGTTATAACAGTAGTCCATATCATTAGTTGATATTTAAAAATAAACTGCAAAACTTTACTTTAACTAAACCTTTAGTTGCATTTTCGAAATGTTTAAAAATGATACAATAGCATTTGTAAATAAAAGAAAATATAATTTTAAATTGAGAAGAAGCGTGTTTCAAAATGCAACAACAATGTTTAAAAAATGGGTCAGGGTGACAACATCAGTTATTTCCATGTCTAAAAACATTTGTCCAACAACATTTGTAAATACAATGAAGTGTTACATCTTTCCAAGAACCTCTGAACTTCATTGGTGTCTAATAACATCTGTGTAAAAATTAAATGAATATTACAGATGTAGTTTCATCTTTTTAATTATCAAAGTGTAATAACATCTGTACAACTACATCTGTAGATTTTTAAGATAAAGTTATTTTTAAGTAAATTAACTAATTTTGCATTTTTTTAACCAGATGTAGTTACATATAGGAATTTTTTCAGATGTAATTACATCAAAAGAAAATTTTCCAGATGTTATTGGGCTTGGAAAAAAATTACCAGATGTAGTTACATCCTCCTAAAGATGTTGTTAGGGGTCGTTGAATTTTCAGATAATATTGGACAGAAGTTGTTTGAGTAAAAGAAAAATACAGATGATCTTGGACTAATTCACAGATGTTTTTTGGACAGTAATGTAGTGATATAGTAATCTTTTACCTAAAAAATCAGTATAGTAGCACTTCGAAATATTAAATCGCGTGTGGGCTTCTTTTTATCAAGTTTGGTAAAATTGTATAACGCACAGTATTGTACTCATTGTTAAATTTAAAGTGTATACTACTTTAAATGATTTTTAAAATTTACTTTTAAATAATTGCAAGGAATAAAATCTTTATGGATCAAAATATAGTTTTTATTTATAAAGACGCTTATGTAAGTAACAAACTGTCTAGTTTTAATTTTAGTTGCCCATGGAGAAAATGAGTCATCCCGTGCCACCGGACGACCATGAGAGTACACCCCTGTCAGCTTATTTATATTATTACAAGTATTGATATAAAAAACTCAAATTTATAAAAAAAACTCAAATAAATAAATCAAAAAAAAAAAAAAAAAGATCAAAGTAAAAAAGGCAGGAGCAATTATTTTACAAATAAAAAAAAAAAAACTTTTAAAGTCTATAAAAATTAAAAATTATTATAAAATGTACATAAACAAACATATGACATAAAAAGTTAAATAAAACATTATTCATACCCAGCTCGAAAGGTTTTGTAAAATATCTTCCATTGCAGAACTGATTTTATTTTCTTCATTCAGTTTGTTGATGCTTTCATGTGTTGGTTTGTTAACTCGTTTCATTTTTATTGAATCATCTACAGCAATATCATCTTCGTCGCATAGTATTTCCTTAAAAAATTTTGATTTAGTAACCTTTAAAGGTTTTCTGAAAAAAAATTTGTTTTAATAACCTTGATAAAAACTTTAAATAAAATGCTGCAAATAAATAACAAAAAAAAACATCTGTTGCAATATTAAAATTAAGGAATGCTTATTACAAAAGAAAAACTATGTATTAAAAAGATTAAAAAAAAAAAAGAAACATTATCAAATGATTATAAGAAAAATCTTCTTTTTAATAACTTTATTTCCAGTTTCTAAATAAAAGCTAATATTCCATTAATATAAACTAAACAATAAACCTAGTTACCAATTGTTTTCCTTGTTGGTTTGCACACACAGCTTTATACAAGATATCTGGATGGTTCCAAATCTGAATTCAAAATTTTTTAAATATATATATATAATAAATTGTCTATCAAAAAACTAGAGTGTATGGTATTTTAAAATCAAAAAAAAATTTTGATTCTAAAATACCATACACTCTAGATTTGGGGCAAATTTTAAAAAAATAACCTCCAAAAAATTTGAGCTCAACAGGACCACTTAATTTTTACCCCCCCCCCCTCCCTAAGCACTTTTTTAGAAAAAAAATTCTCAAAAGCCATCAAAAATTGCTGATTTCACAGGTGTTGGGGAAGTTTTACTACAAAAATTTGAAGTTTTTTTTTTCTGGGTTGTTTATTTTTACCTATATATTTTTATATTACCTATAAATTGTTTTACAATAACTATTTTAAACTTGATTTTTTAGATTAGTTTTAGATTAATTAAATTGTTAATCAAATTAACTTAAACATGTATGAAGAAGAAGAACGTGGTCAGAATACAGAAAGTGAAAGAACACTTAGGTCTAAAAAAAACTACTCATTATTGAAGAAGCAAAACCAGCAATAAAAATTAATAATTAATTTTATAAGGAATCCCTTGAGCTAAGAATTTTAGCTAAACTTTTTATATCTTCTTTTTTGTAATTTAGGGTGTCAGCTTCCAACAGGGATGGAGATACTGCAGCACTTAGCTTACAAACAATCATTTTTGCCTAGAACATCAAAAAAAGCCACTATTCTTGCTTATCCTCCTCAAAAAAATTTCAAAGATGTGCAATATAAAGTAAGTGTGAATGTATTTTGGCCAAGGTAAAAGAGCCATGGATTAAAGCTGGATTTTCTATACTAAACAATCAAAGTCAATTTGAAAAATCTTTCAACTCTGGACAATTGCGGTAGTGGTGTAGTGGTAAATTGCACGCTTCATAAGCGAGATGTTCCAAGTTCGATCACCACCACGCCCATGGTAGTACCGCGCTCAACTTGTTTCTTAGCGCAGTGGCCTTGGTTCATGTTTCAGAGTTATAGAGTTAAGAGAGGGTTAAAACCACTATTAAGTAGCCTCCTCATCTGTAGTGGCCTTCTCGGCCTTGAGGAAGTGAATAACAAACAAACAAAACAAAAAAAATGTATATTCAAAAATTAAGAAGCATGAAAAAAGGGGATCCGCTGCAGATTTGGCACAGCAACAAGAGTTTAAAGATTACCTGAAGAAAATATTTTGGGCTGGCATTCCTGATCTTAGAAATACAATTAAAAAGATCTTAGAAAGATCTTTTAGATCTTAGAAGATCTTAGAAATGAGAAAAAAAGATCTGATTCAGTTGATGTAAGATAAATAATATAAGAGATAAGATAATATAGTTAGAATATAAACATATGATAGAACTGAACCAAGGGTAAAGATTGGCTTTCGCTTCCCCCTGAGTATTAGTTTACACAATCTGTTTTTAAAAACTTTCAGAATTATACTAAATCTTTAATTGTAATAAATGATCATTCAGAAAGATTTATTGGAATAATGCGGCAATTTATTCACCGATACAAAAATGAGGAAGAAAAAGTTGACGGTGTACTTTCAGAACACCTGGAATTTATTGAAAGCTTATCTTCACTTAATAAAAAGAAGAAAAGTGGTGAAAATGAACATGAATGTAACTGAAATTATTTGAACTTGAAATTTAATCTAATAACATAAAACTATCATCAAATATTGTAATTTTTTCAATTCAAAAAACAAAAATAAAAAAAATGATACCATGTATTGTTACTCAAATATATAGGTAAAAATGAAAACCCAGAAAAAAAAATTATAGTTAAACTTTCCCTCTGGACCTGTGAAATTTTGATTATTTTTAAGAATTTTTTTTCTAAAAAAGTAATTCTTAGGGGGTAAGGATTCAGTGGTCCTGTTGAGCTGAAATTTTTTGGGAGTTGTTTTTTTAACATTTGTATTTTAGAATCGAAAATTTCCTCAAATTGACTTAAATATGTATGAAGAATAAGAACATATATATATATATATATGTATATATATGTATATATATATATATATATATATATATATATATATATATATATATATATATATATATATATATACATATATATATATATATATATATATATATATATATATATATATATATATATATATATATATATATATTTAATATAAACAGTGTCTGAATAAAAAAAAACATAACAAAAATGTTTACCTTTACACATAAACTAAATGTTTTTATTGGATTCATGCTTTCATAACAAAGTGTAGTATCGATTAGTTTTTTATAAAGAGCTTTTTGAACTGGAGATAGTCTGATCACTAATACATTCTCTTCCTTAGGAGGAAGTGCTGTTTTAAGAACATTATGACCACGCCTTTAACGCCATAAAAAAAAACATTAAAGAAAGTCAAAGATTAGAACAACACACAATAACGGTATTCAATTTTATAATAGATTAATGTAATTTAATAAACATAGTGCCCAGAAAAAATTAAATAAAATTTATTTAAAACAGTTACTGCATTAATTAAGAATAAAATGTTTATAAAATAATAAATTAAATATCAAACAATAAATAAATAATAAATTAAATATTAAATTTATTTTAATTTAAACAATAAAATAATAAATTAAATATTAAATGTAGCTTAAAATTTGATATATTTAAATTGAATTTCTTCAAATCAAAATTATAAAATAATATATTAAATATTAAATGTAAACAATAAATTTTAAATTCTTTTAATAACAATATTATTAATATTGAATTTAATTCTTCAAATTGTTCCACTTAAAACTATTTAATGATTATATTATTATGATCATGTGATTAAAATTCAACAACATTTGTACTTTTAGGTGACAAATAAATCCTCCCCTGTTAATCAATAATTTTTTTTTCAAACAAAAATCCAATGTTGTGTTGGTTTTATGCTGATTGAAATGACAACAACTTTCTCTACCTAAATTTTTTTTTAAATGTTCCCCTCCCATAAAAATGCCCCCACCATTTATTTAAAACCTAAGAATACATCTACAAGAAAAAAACAAAAGTAAACTAGAAACAAAGTACCTTTGAACAAAGCCTTTCAAAAGACTGTACAAAACATGAGCTCTCTGTCGCATCAAATGTTTATCCTGTAAGAAAAAAGCTGTCAACAGAAAGTCATCAAACTAATAAAAATAATTTTACTCGACATGCAAAAGGCTTTTAATAAAAACTTATAAATTTTTTTACAACTATTAAAAATTGGTTAGTATACACAAACTTTTACAACCTTCTTTCCAATTTATCCAGACATTAGCATATGAGTATTTTTATTGTAATGTTAGCTCTAGCGCAACCACCCAAAATTTACAAGCTCCTACTCTTAACCAAAATTAAATTAGAAGTGAGAGCTGTATGTATGATGTATGTATAATACTCACACTTTTTAATTAAATTCACCTCCCCAAAGCTCCAGGGGCTACTACAAGCTCCAGAGGCTACTAGTTAAAAAAAAGAGGCTACTACAGGCTCCAGAGGCTACTAGTTGAAAAAAGAGGCTACTACAGGTTCCAGAGGCTACTAGTTGAAAAGGCTACTCATTTAAGTATTCAAAAAATACTTGTTTAAGTACTCAATAAACACCTTATTTAATACATTCTAATCAATTTTGATCATTTTCTAACTCAGTTAAATAACCTATACAATGTTTTAAAAAAAATGTTTTGGATTTAAGTTTTGGGTCATTTTCTTTTCAAAAAATAAATTTTAATTAACTCAATTTGCCCAAAGAATAGCACGATTTTTATCAAATATACTACTTTTGCCATTATTCACTCTATTTTTACAATGCTATTTGTGGCATTCCAAACAAAACAGTCCCACACCTTAACACTACTCCCACCATATTTAACAGTTGATACACATTACTTTATCAATCAATGACTTTATTCAAAAAAAAAACAGAGAAAAGAAAAAGTTTCTCAAAATTCCCCAAAAAAGAGAGAAAGGAGAGACTTTAATAAAATTGGGGACTATGACAGTGAGAAATTGGTAAATCTATAGGCTTGAGTCAAAAGGCAGTTTATACAATAAAGTAGAGGCTAGATTTAACCTCGTCTAGGTCTAACCTCATCCCCACAATTCTCCACAACAGGGTTAAAAAAAATCATTACTTAACATACTAAAAGAAGAAATTGTGTCCAAAAGAATCAGAAAATGACCAGCAAATAGCTGCAGAATATGATAGAACAACATGTCAAGATGTTTCTGCAAGCTACATTTGCTGCTACCTCATTCATTAACTGCCTGTCAATCATGAAAGAGAGGATTGCTTAATGAGAAGCAGAAGGCATATTTAGATATTTTCAGTGGGCAACCAAAAAGCCAACAACAAGAGTGGGGCTGATTGATGCACTAATAGATGTCTGATTACATGACCCAGATATACACGAAATAAGCTAAAGATTGATTTCGAAATGCACAAGAAGACTGAAGCACTAGATAAAACAAAAAGAAGAGGTCGCTGATAGAACCAGGGGTGTGGAGTCTTAAAAAATAAGTAACGACTCCAACTCCAGTTGTTGAAATTTTTTGTGTACAACTCTGACTCCGACTCCAGTTGTTGAAATTTTTTGAGCATAACTCCGACTCCAACTCCGACTCCAACTCCTAAGCAAAATTTTTAAAAAATTCTTTAAACTTTTAAAAAAAAATTACGCAGTATGTTAAAAATTTTTTTTTTGACAAATTTATAAAACGTTCTTTGAGGTTTAGTATGAAAAAAAGATTAATTTGATGTTTTGTACATGCACGTGCAACACTGAGAAATTTTACTATTGGAGTCGGAGTCGCGATTTTATTTAGCAACTCCGACTCCGCTAAAAATGTCGCAACTCTGCAACTCCGACTCCACATCATCTGCAAAATTATGAAATCTAATTTAAATCAGACTTTATAATTTAAAAATTAAAGATCCAGAATTGAAATTGTCAGAAATTAATGTACTTTTAATATAAGCATTTAAATTAATGTACTATTAATAAAACATTTAAATTCATTTTCAATATAATATTGGCTCAAATAAATAAATACAAAGTTTTGTTATAAAAGTGACCTATTTGTATACTCATGTTGTAAATGATTTGCAAGAATATATATATATATATATATATATATATATATATATATATATATATATATATATATATATATATATATATATATATATATATATATATATATATATATATATATATATATATATATATATATATATATATCAGGGTTCCCACTATTAAAACTCCTTAAAATTAAGGATTTTAAGGAGATTTAAGAAGATATTTTCCTAATATCTAAATATTTGGTCGCGAACAACATTTTTTTGAAAAAAAAAGTAAGGATAATTAAGGAGAAAACAATTACATTAAAAACATAATCTTATTTTTTTCAATAAATTTTAAATATAAACAGAGAAATTATTATTACTTTAATTACTATATATATATATATATATATATATATATATATACATATATATATATATATATATATATATATATATATATATATATATATATATATATATATATATATATATATATATATATATATTATATATATATATATATATATATATATATAATCTTCTTTATTAACAAGTATAATCCATTCAATTTGATAAATTTTTCTAGATAAATAAAAAAATAAAATAAGGAGAAATTAAGAAGAGCAGTCAAATTTTAACTTTTTTCAAGGTTATTTAAGGATATTTAAGGTTTTTAAGGAGGTGTGGGAACCCTATATATATATATATATATATATATATATATATATATATATATATATATATATATACATATATATACATATATATATATATATATATATATATATATATATATATATATATATATATATATATATATATATATATATATATATATATATATATATATATACATATATATATATATATATATATATATATATATATATATATATATATATATATATATATATATATATTTATATATATATATATATATAGCTGTTTTTTATTATGTTAATAAAACTAAATCAAAAAGTGATATAAGAGATTATAGAGTGTTATAAAAAAATTATTTAAGAAAATATTTTAAATAAAGACTTTTTTCTTTAATTGTAGTTTAAACAACTTGAAATTATTATTAAAATTAATTTTTTTAGTAAAAAATATTTGAACCAAGTAGTCAACCATTTAGTAAAAAATATTTGAACCAAGTAGTCAACCATTTAGTAAAAAATATTTGAACCAAGTAGTCAACCATTTAGTAAAAAATATTTGAACCAAGTAGTCAACCATTTAGTAAAAAATATTTGAACCAAGTAGTCAACCATTTAGTAAAAAATATTTGAACCAAGTAGATAAAATATGATAAATGTTAGCAGCTTTTTTCTCTTTTTAATAATTGAAAAAGTTTGAAGGAAAGTTTTTGTAACATTTCAAACAAAATAAATCTGTATTTTTAATTGTTGTTTAAAAAGATTTTTTGAAATTATATACCAGAGTAAAAAAAATTACGGACTTTAAAAATAACTCAAATGCTATTTTGTCACATATACATCTGCAAAAATTAGGTCACTGAACTTAAAGATAAAAAAGTTTAATTATAACTATGAAATTAGGTTAAAGGTTATTAGGTTTTTTTAGAAATTCTTTATTATTATGTAAACTTTCTATCACTCTTCAAAAAAAAATGATTAAAAAGTTAATGTTAATATAATTAACATTATATTAGGTATTACATTGATATTATATTAACTTATAATTATATTTTAAAAGCTGTTGCATCACTGAACCCATCAATGGGATAATTGTCATTTTAAAAATTATTGTGGTAAAGAAATCAAAATATAATCTAAAAGTTTAGATTTGATTGCGAGATCTGGTCGAAGAAATTTTTTATTTTAATATTGTGACGTGTTATCAGTAAATACTTGTAAACTATTTGATCATTTTTGGGTTTTTTTATCAAGTTGTACATTTTTAAGAAATGGAATCCAAATTACAAGTGAAAAACATTATGCAGAATACCAAGCTTATTATGTTTCTCTGAGTTCTGATAAAAAAGAAAGAAAGTCTAAAGAAAGATCTAAGAGATAATGAGAAAAATTGGAAGCCGATCTAAATTTAAAAGCACTACCAAATTCAAAGAAAAATAAGCTGAAATTTTTTCTATTCTTTCAAATAGCTCTGTTTGTAAAGAAAATCTGGACCTACCTCCAGAATGTTTAAAGCTGTATGGCCTTTCTGAAAATGATGTTTTAGCAGTTGTAAACCTTTATTATGGAATTTTCCCAAAATGGAATTTTCCCAAAAATCACTGAACAAAAAAGATGTCAGATTCAATCATCTGAAAACTAAAAACATTCATCATTTATATTATATGGTAAAAGAACCTTAAGTGTTACTTAAGGAAAAGCATCAGCACATCAAAATTGTATTCAGCAAATTTGCAACCTTCCACGCAATGTAAAATCTGTTACAAAATTTCAGCATGTTTGTGTTTTTAGTTTGCATGAAAATATGCAATTCGCCTTAAATACATTCAAGTTTCAAAATTCAAATCTGAAATGGATCTGAAATGATAAATAACTTTGATAATGAACTGTACACATGATTGTGCCTAAGACAAATGTGTTGCATGAAACGGATCAATAAACACTTGCAAACTGTTTGAATTACAAGCCTGAAACTAAAAAATATTGAAAAATTTCAAAAAAGTAACAAAACTTATGCAGCACATATCACCAATCAACTTTAATTAAGAAGTTGAAGGAAGTTTCAAAGAATTTTAGTTCTGAAATTGCGGTAATTTAAGTTGCTGGGCTGAAATTGCTTGGTGTTTTTATCGAAATGAATGGCAAGTGTCTCATTTTGGTCAAAACTAAAATTCTATCATGACCCTTGCAAATTTGAGTTAAAAGCATTTGCTATAATTTTTGATTCAACGATCATACAAAGTCTTCAGTTACACCGTGCATTGACAAAGCCCTTCACTTTATCATATTTCTGAGTCAAAAAAGTATGTATGTTCAGCGACATCTCAGTTTAATATCATTTTGACATCTCAGCCACTTCCCAGTTTAAAAACAGAAGCATTATGGCTGTATTGTTTGTGTTTTAAAAATGTTTTAAGAAAGAATTCTCCTGGCATTTCTTTGCAGTGATGCACATAAGCTACTGTTAAGCGTACTGCAGTGCTGAAAATTAAATTTAGTCAATTATTTATTATTTGAAAATATCTTTAATTCATGTCAGAAAGTAATACAAGACAACACAAAAACTTGGATTCAGTTCAATTTTAATTTATTCAAGAAAAATAAAAGATATGTCAAAATCACATTATTTTTTTTTTCAGAATGATAATGTTGTTCCCGTGCTATTATCACCTGAGCATAATTAAAATTTATTATATATAACTATTTATATATATATAATATATAAACTATATATATATATATATATATATATATATATATATATATATATATATATATATATATATATATATATATATATATATATATATATATATATATATATATATATATATATATATATATATATATATATATATATATATATATATATATATATATATATATATATATATATATATATATATATATATATATATATATATATATATATTAGGGTGTCCCAAAAAAAAAAATTTATTTTGCACGCATGTTTTTTCCATTCCTTTATGTCTACTGAGTTCATATATATGACTAAAAAGTTTTTCTGAGGTCAATTTCAGCTATATGTAAAATCTCAATTTCTTAATTTTTGATAAAATTTGAGCTTTTTTTTACCTTTTTTTAGATTCCAACAATTTTACTTTTTTAATGTTCCTTACCCTAGAGAATTTAGAAAACCAATGTTTTTAGACTATATAAGAATAAGTCTATCTGGCCTATTTGGTACAGAAGGTTCATTCGAGCATGATTTACAGAGGGGGTCGATAATGATGACTAGTTGAGGAACCTTTGTGTTTAATGTATGCTGTTTTATTTTAACAGGATTTTGTCTATTCTTTTGATTTTAACCGCTTATAGTAATAATTAGAAGTTAAATATGAACTTGTTTTTTCAAATATAATTACGTAATAGTTATGAAAACCTTCAATATACATTTATTTACTTGAAAATTGTATAGTTAAATGTAATTTTTTTAGGGGGACACTAGAATAAATTTTTAAAAATTTGTTTTAGCATTAACTAATAATAAAAGTATTAAATAAAATGGGTCGTACTCAAAAAAACAAAAAAATAAAGGCTGAGAAGAGAAAGTACAGCATGTCAACAAATCCAAGAAGGCCGCTGTTTCTTCTAAAGTACACAATCAATGAGCTTCCAATAAACCAGCTGGCAACCATCGGAAATATTCATTCAGTTTCTAAAATCTCCTAGGTAGAACAAATAATTATTATTTTATATATAAATATACTATAAAACAATGATAAAATTTAAAAATGATCTATTTTATGCAATACATATTTAATCTAATTTATCTCCCCCCAAACATTTAAAATGAGACACAATGAGGCAAAAATTTTATGTGAGAACAAAAAAACCATAATGATAAATACTTGTCTATTTTTATTTTAGATCAATAAGATTTCAATCTACAAAGTCGATAGTAGCCTGCCCTCAAAAGCACGAGAACAGGGATTTGATCTGCAAAGATAGTTTCTGCAAGAATTCTGAACAAAGATGTGTTGCCTCCGCTGTAATAGACGCTTGGAAGAAAGCAGTGTTTCAAGATTTTATCATCAGTGGATCCAGTGTCAGAGATAAAATACTGAAGCTCCATAGTAAGTACATAAATCTGCATCATCTCAAATTATTGAATTGGAACTCTAGCGATGGCAACTTCTCTAAAAAACAGAATGAGTTTTTAGAGGAGAGTAATACACTCTTTGATATTTCATTGGCAAATTTTGAACAAAAAGTAAATCAGGATCATTTTCGTTTGGAGAATGCTAAAAAGGAAGATATTAGGGTTTATCTAGATCAAAAAAGAGACCGAAACATGTATATTACAGAAGAGTTGGATAAAGTATTACAAAATTCAGTTAAAAATAAAAATATTTGGCTCAAGAGGATGGAGAAAGCTAGAGATAAAAGTAGTATCACAATTAATGCAGTAAAATCCAACAAACTTGAAGCTTCTTTTTATTCATCTGGAAATGATTCTGAATCGGAACTTAGTTTAGATTCTTCAGATGATGAAAAATTACCTAATAGATTCAGTCATTCTACTAAATCTAAGATAATGATAAGTATAAGTGCTGAAGATCTGGTAGACTGTACTGCTGCAGTTTCTGCCCGATTCAGAGTAGGTATACGCCCACAAACTTTATTAGTAGCTGCAACTTGCAATAAAGCTCGTGTAAATCTAGAAGATATTAATCTATCAAGAAGTATCGTTCATAGAAAAAGATTCAAAAAAATTGAGATATTAGGAGATAAGCTCAGGCAAGAAATTATAACTACTCTGAAGAGAAAAAAGCTATGTGTTCATTTTGATGGAAAAAGGATAGAACAGATTGAAGAAGATCTAAAAATTAACTGTTTCTGTAGAAAGAATAGCGGTTAGTGTTACATCCCCTGATATGGATGACACAAATGACATACTGCTAGGTGTTGTTCAGACACCAAGCTCTAAAGGTAATGACCAGGCTGAAGCAATTTTGAATTTGCTAGAATACTATGACATTGTAGATCAAATATTTTCTGTTTGCTGTGATACTACTGCATCCAATACTGGAATACACTCCGGAGCTGTTGTTAGCCTTAGTTCCATTCTTAATATTCCACTTATATGGTTTCTCTGTAGAAGACATATGCTAGAAATACACATCTCACACTTTATGGAGGCTTTGACTGGAGAGAAGACGAAGGGCCCAAGAAAAGGGCTGTATGACAAACTCCAGAATAATTGGTGTTTTTTCAAAAAAGAGGTTGACAAGATGATAGATCTAGTTAGGTTTGATTGGAGTCAGCTTCAGGTTGAGTCACCCCTTTATGAAATTGCTAAAAAAGCTCTGGAGTTTGGAAAAGAGGCCCTTGCCTCAAAAACTTTTGTGAGGAATGATTACAGGAAACTATGCGAGCTTTTTGTTTTCTTTTTGGGAGGAGAAGTACCTGGACTGTGTTTTCATCAACCTGGAGCCTGCCATGGAGCTAGGTACAGTATATTAAAAGAAAAAAAGTTAAGTATAATAAATAACATATAAATAAAAGAATATAATAAATAAATATTAATGGTGACAAAATCTTACTCTTTAGGTTTATGGCTGATGCTTTATACATTCTTACCCTGAGAATAACCGATAAAATCACAATGATTATGAGCGAAGTGGAAAAAAAGATGATAGAGACAGCAGCCTTTTTCCCATCTGTCTGGTATGCACCTTGGTTTCTAAAGTCGTACTTGGTTGCAAGTTTACACTTAAATGATCTTGCAGCTTTTAAGAATGCTTTTTGTATCAAAGAAAAATATCCCAATCTTGGTTCAGCATTGGTTGCTAGTATGCAAAGATAAACCTGGTACTTGACTGAGCAGTTGGTGCTGCTATCTCTGGCTGATGATGATGTAGAGCAGGAAGTGAAAAAAAGATGTTGGATAGATTAGTTCAGTTCGATGTTTCTGACAAGTTCAAGATTGGAAAACCTGAGCTACCAATCATATCAGAGTCCACTGAGTTTTGGGAACTGGTAGGTCCAGAAAGTTGGCTTCTGTTTAAAATCGCAGAGGTCCCTGATGGTGAAGTAGAGCTGTGGAGGATGGAAAAAGCCCCTAAGTCATTAGATTTATTCAAAAAATTTGTTAAGAATTTGACTTGCGTCAACGATTGTGCTGAAAGAAACATACGGCTCATTCAGGACTTTGTAGGTGGATATTAATCTGACAATATGCAACAAAAATTAATGGTGGTGGCCAGGGACAATAGAAAGAAGCTTAAAAAAGATCTTTCCAAGTCCCAGTTAAAAAATATAACTTATTATTCTTGAAATATACATTTTTTGACACACTTTAGTATTTTTATTAGGAAAATGTGTAAAATTTTGGTTTTTAACAAAAAATGAAATTTTACATATTGCTGAAATTATGGTCTGACAATGTTTTTTTTTTATATATTTGCAATTAGGGGACACTAGAGAATGGGAAAAAATTGTGTGCACATAGAAATTTAAAAAAAGTATAAATTTGGGACACCCTAATATATATATTTATATATATATATATATATATATATATATATATATATATATATATATATATAATATATATATATATATATATATATATATATATATATATATATATATATATATATATACAGGGCTCGAATTAAGTGATCGCGAATTGCGATATCTGGAAATGCTTGCGGTCTTTAAAATTTTACCTTTTTAAAAACCGTAAAACTGTTTTGATCACTAAACTCAATAGATATCATTTTTAAAAAATTTTTACGTCGATTATGATATTAAATCTTAATGTAAAATCACTATTATTTTTACTATTATTAAAGATTATAATTTAAACTTTAATATTTTAATTTATTATAAATCATCAGATAAAACTAGAAAAATAAAGCACGATAAAGTACGATATAAATATTAAAAAAAATAAGCGCTAATCACAACAATATAAGGGACTTTAACAGTGATCGAATATTTTAAATAAAAGAAATTGTTAATTAAGATATAAAATACTTTTATATGTTATTTAAATCTCATTCAATATTTTCTTATAAATTTAACGCTTGTAACACTTTAGCTGATACGAATATAAAATTAAAAGTCGGAGGAGTTAGTATATAAAAACTAATTTAATTTTTTTAATAGTTTTTTTAAAACAAAAAAAAAAGAAACTCTAATAACATATTAAAAAAATATATATTTTATAATTTTTTTTCTTATTAAATAATTTAATTTAATTCAAAACATTTAAATTTTTAAATAAAAAATTCCATAAACTTTCCTCCTAAATAAAAATCTATTTTAATATTTTTTATAATGCGCAAGTAGCTTTAGCATACTTTTTTATTGGTTGTTTTTTTCTACAAAGTTTTATACAATGCGCAAATAGCTTAAGTTTTTAATAAGTTGATTTTTAAATTACCACGAAAGTTTTTCGGACCTTTAGTAATAATTTTTGTCTTGCAACTTTTTTTTATTTATAATCTTTAAGTTACATATTATTAATTATTGTTTAAAAAAACAATAACTAATAATATATAAACTTTGACTGTTATTATTTTTGCAGTAGTAAATTTATTGTTTTGATTTTTCATTAATTTTTGCAATATGATAAACTGATCGTTTCATTAAAACAGTGTTTACAGTTTTTAAAAAAACTAAGAATTTAATGACAATAGATATTTCCGGATACTGCAATTCGCGATCACTTAATTCAAGCCCTGATATATATTCATAAGTATAAATATTAACAATATATACAAATTATATAGGCTATATAGAATTATATTTTCATTATAATAAAGCTACAATTTATTAATGCTAGCTAATTTTAGGGACATGCTTGTAATAAATGCTGCTTTTGTCAAGTGATAAAATGTATCATTATATTGAAACATTTTTTTCTCTGCGCAGCAGCCATTTTGTCAAACTCTGTGTTTCGGAGGAAGAAGTAAAAGAAACTGTAATGGCACTTTGCCCTTCCCCCTAATTTGAAATACTGGATTGAAATTATAAAAACAAATTACTTTCTTTAAACTTTAAATAAAATATATTTTAAAGTAATTAGAAATAAAACAAGTTTTCAAATTCCAAAATAAGTTTAAAATAAAATTACAGAAGACATTTACAATAATAACAATAGTTCAAGCACAGCCTGGTTTTACAAGACAGTGTTGATGACAGCAAACTTTTGCATATAAGTGCTTTTTAAGTAAAAATTTAAATAGAATCATATCTGATAAATAGAAAAATATACAAGATGCTTAAATTTCAAAAACAAAAAATAAAATGAAAAAGCAAAACAAACCTTTTCTGTGCTGTCAAAGCATTGACCATTCATTATT
>NC_061169.1:3542082-3599582 GCF_022113875.1 Hydra vulgaris | reverse complement strand
ACCAAGCCTGTTATATATATATAAATATATATATATATATACTTTAGTTTTTAACACATAATTTTTCACAAACTTTCTTAAATAAGCTGAAATTTTTACCGATTGTACTTTATGTTACTTCAATTAAAAATACCAACCACAAAAATTCAGCAGGTAATTAAAATTTAAATATTTTTCTGAAGAGCTTCTGTGCAAAAGTTTACAACCATTACCCACATTTAAATTAAGATTTTGTAAACAAAAGCAAAACTGAAGACCAAAATATTTGTAAACTTAAATTCACTTATTTTGAGATATTTCAAAAGCATAACTAATTGTTAAAATATTTACATTTTAAAAGGATGGGAAAAGCTAAAGAAGTTTCAAAATGAAATGAATAAACTAATTATAAAAACTGTTGGAAAAAAAAATGATAAACAGAAAGATAACTTCACAATGTTTCCAAACCAGGAATAAGTCACATTATGAAAATTTTTTGTCAGCACAAAACTATTAAAAGCAAGCTAAGCTCTAAAAGACCTAAAGCTACAACTTAAAAAACTGATAGGTTATTAATAAGGTAGAATAACCATTGGCGTGAAGGAATTTTAAAGAAAGTTCGAGAATTTCTGGAAACGCGCTGTGCCAGCGAGCAAATAATTCTTATTGGTTTAACGGGTTTGCTGACTAAGCGAAAGTGATTCTAGAATATGCTATTATGATTTTTCTTTAGATAATTTTATTGTTGTTTTGTTGTTGACAGAAGTCTTAAGTTTGTTTTACTTTGTAAAAGTTTAGTAGATTTCTGTAAAGAATCTTAATTAGAATATATATACAATATTTAATTTATTTTGGTACATTCTCGAAACCAACCATGAGTATCTCTTGCAAGAGAACTGAACTCTACTATTATTCTATTAACAATATAATAACAGTAGAATAAGATAGGAATAGAAATTAAATATATAATAGTAATATAAAACTATAAATGTAAAACATGTTATGTGGAACATTTAAAATTAATATAAAGTAAAGTAACCAATAAAATTAGCTCTTGCTCGTAAATTCTTTTGTGAGTCGATCAAATACACTTTATAATCACGAAACATTGTACAACTTTCATTTTTATCTTCATCTGTAGGTAATATTTGTGCAGCCTTCATATCCCAACTTTCTATGTTATTATCACTTGAAACCCATTCAACCATTGCATCAAGCAAACCTTTTACAGAAACGTCAAGATTTTCAGCACTTTTTTCTGGTTTTGGAGGCATCCACATATTAAACTCATTCATCCAGTTTTGAACTGTATTAACAGGAACAACACATAAAACCTTAGTAGCACAAGTGTGTCTAAAATTAATAAATATTATCAATAAATAATTTAATTAAAATTAATTTATTTAATCAATAAATAACTTTAAAAACAACTTAATAAATAAGCTTAATAAACACTTTTATAATTATTATTTAAATTTCTTACAAAAATAATTTAAATATTTTTTTATATAAATAGTATTTAATATTATACACCTTTCTTTGTTATTATTACAGAGATTTTAACTTTAAAAAATACAAACTTCTATAAACATTAAAAAAACAGCAGGGTTTGGCTTTAATATACAAATTAGTCTGATTTTTTTTTTTTAATTTAACTTTGTCCATTTATGGAGAGACAATTTTTCATCAATATTAATAATATATTTTTAGCTTATTGGCTTTCTATATGTATCTTCATTAATATCTTTTTATAAAGCATTGCAAATGCTGTAATTTAGATTTAGCCTAGTGAACTCCCAAGATTTTGTACTACACCTGATGCATCCCAGTTGCCTTCCATTACATTCTTATTATTTTCATTAATGCCTGTAGATATTTTCTTTTTTCACCTATGTTTTAATAATCTAATTGATAAACACCTGTATAACTATTTGAATTCAATTTAAATTTATTACTGCATAACATGTTAAGTAAAGAGTTACCAAAACACAGACAACTTTTAAGTTACCATTTTACGAAACACAAAGTATAAAGCTTAGTTTTGGTATCCATAGCAATAATAGCATAGCAATGTAATAATTATGGTATCCATAGCAATAATGGCATAGCGATGTAATAAATTTTGACTATATCTGAAAACTGTTTATGAGTGTTTATTATCAGAAAAAACAAAAACAAAGAAGTTGTAGTTGACAATTCTAAAAAATGCAAAAAACAAAACAGATAGCAAAAATGATGAACTTTTCAAAATTAGAATCAATTATTTTGTATCAATGAGCAAATAATACCCGTTGAAACAAAACATAGTGGTATTTGCTATTAAAAACCTAAAAGATCTCACAAATGAGGTTTATGATTTTCAAATAGGGTTTATGACATTCACAAATGATTCATAATTTTTTTTTTTTTTTTTGCATTATTTTTTTCTTTAAAACCAGTGAAAGAGATGATATGACAACAGAGAGTGTTGTTTTAAGATATGAACAAATACCAAAAAAACTTCAAAATGTGTTTTGACAATTAGCACTGTACTCTTTCTTTTCTTCTAAAACTAAAAGAAAAATCATACTAATAACTGCAACTATTCATTTTAACCAAATAATTAAATGCTTCTTTTCGAGAAAAATCTAAAAAAATAAGATATAAAGTATATATCTCAGGCATTTTGCTTTTCTAATAGTTTTATAACAAATGCGTTCATATGATCTCAACACACTTTAATAATAATGTCAAATGATGGGGTCAAAAGTATAAGAAATATATTCAAGTACTTAATCCAGAGGTTGCAAAAGAATACAATTCTAAAAGAAATGGTATTAATTTGGCTGACATGCTTATTAGCTTATATTAAATACAATTTAGCAGTCTAATCGCTTCAATCCAAATCACTAGCAATTTACTAATAAAGAATAAACAGACTCAATTGGGTGACCAATAAAAAAATATTAATAGATTCTGATGAAACTGAAACACAAAATCGCAAAGTTCAGAAAGCAATACAACAAAATGATATTCAATATGATGAACACTGGCCGAATCCTGAAACAAATAAAAACAAACTGCGCAACAAAACTTAAAAATTCTTAAAATGCTTAAAGTTTATTTATGTTTCAGCAATCAAAGAGTTTTTAATAAACAAGCACCCATGTAATCTGTCATCATGTAATATGTCATTATAATAAACATCATAATCTATTATATTACATCATTATCTATATTATTAAATGGAAACTAAAGCGGTAGTGATTTAGTTGTAGAACACTCATCTAATAAGTAAGAAGTTCCAAGTTTGATCCCCACCATGCCCCTGGTAGTACCGTGATCAACTTGTTTCTCAGCACAGTGGCCTTGTTCATCAAGGTTCGTGTTTTATAGTTATTGAGTTGAGAGAGGGTTGTAAACACAATTTAAGTAACCTCTCTGACTGTAGTGGTCTCCATGGCCTTAGGGAGTTGAATTAATATTTAAAAAAAAGAACTGATTAATTGATGGTGTTACAAATAACTAGTGGATGCTATTAGACAAACAATATTTATGCATTTATGCAAAATCCCTTTTAAACACAATAAAATAAAATGGCCTAACAAATTTTAAAACAAACACAATTAAATACAATGGCCTAACAAACTCTAAAACAAACACAACTAAATACAATGGCCTGTTTGTCGAAGTTTTAAGATTTAAAGGGTTATAATTAGGGCATATCGGATCTGGCAAAATAATCAGGATCTGGTTCCGGATCCTACCCAGATATTCGGGATTTGGATCCGGATCAAAATCTGAATCCAACTTTATCATGAAAACAAAACAAAAAACTATTTTACACAAAGATTTTAAGAATTTTAAGAATTGTGTGAAATAAACCCTTTGCAAGCCTTCCCAGGAAAGGCGTGCGGTTTTTCGTCTTGAACAACCACTAAAATGTTTTTCAAGTTAGAGAACGTGATCACGGCCGTTTCTGCAAGTTATATTATTTGCGTTTCTGAAAAATTGTTTTAAATTTAATAACTACATAAGAAATTAAAGTAAACTTAAATAGAAAACAATAATAATAGTTTAAATAATTTGTGTGTTGTTTTTATTTTTATTTTTTTTTAGTAGTTAATATTATCGCAGGCCTTGTTTTAAATAAAAAAGTGCTTAATGCATTAGCTTAACGCGATTTTGACGTCATAAAATTATCTTCTTTTTTTTTATAGACGTTAAGTGTTTTAACTACTGTAATAAATAAATAACCACAAACTAGTTCAATTTATCAATTAACTCAAATAACTATAAACTTTTAAAATGTAAATTTATAATGAAAAGTTTGAAATGTTTTCAATTGTTATTTTATTATTAATTTTAGTTCAATATTATTTAGTAAAAAAATATATATATATATACTTTTTAATTATTTCTGAAACTTGTTTTTGAATAATTATTGTTTATAAATCGTTATTGAATGAAAAATAATAATGAAGTTTTTAAAAATAAAAAATTAAAAATTTTTTTTTTTTAAAAACTTCTGGAGTAAACAAAAAATATTAATATTGATACAAAAACCCATGTTAATTATTTAAACAACGATTTTGTTTTGAAAAGCAAAGAATAATTTAGGTTTTTAAATATTTTTTAAATTTATCTTGCTTGGCATTTCAACTTGCATTATATAAAACATTGTCTGCTTTGAGCATATTTTTGATACCTAGTTTAGAACGCGTTCGCCAGGAATTTAATTCTTAAATTTTTTATGTTATTGTAAAAATGTTTTACATTTTAAACAAATCACAAAGAAACAGAGCTATAGAAAAAAACCGTTATTAAAGATAAAATTTTTTTTTTTTTTAATTTTAGGAAATTAAAAAAAAAATTAAATTAAATATAAAAGTCTTAATTATGCAAACTCTTTTGTTAATTATTCTTAAAACAAAAAACAAATACTTCTACGCAAAACTTTAATCGTGCAAACTTTAAAAAATACTTAACTAAAATAATTTAAGTATATTTAATAATTTGAATCGTATCTGTTTATTATAAACGTTCGTAAAAATTTGTTTATTAAAAATTAAGTTGCTTAACTTATAAACAAATTCAAAAGTATTTTCATTCTACGTGTAATTACAAAACTCTTTTTTTTTTTTAAGCAATTTAACTTAATAAAATAAAAAAAGAATAAATATGAGGTAATCTTTGTTAAGAATAAACTTAATTTATTTATTGAACTATATATATATTTTTATTTATATATCAACTTAATTAAAATAAAGTAACATTTTAAAATATTTTAACATGACTTGTGCTATTTATAAACCGTAGGGCTGCTGTCCTTACAGCACCATTGTTTTTGGATAATATTTTATTTTGATGAAGATCATATAACTTACATTTGATTTTAATAACATAAGTCTTCTCTTTTTCTGTGATCATCGCATCAGCAAAGCATCAACAAAGTCCCAAGGTTTAAAAGTTTTTAAAGTAAATCTTTTGTCCTTCAAAATACAATCCGTATTCGAACTTTAAACAATTTAGTGAGAATAGAAATAAAAACCTTATATAGTATATAAGGTTTTTATATACTAGTTGGTCTTGTTTTATAAAGAAAAATACATATTCATTAGTAAAAAATAGAGACTGTCATTAAACTAAAATGTGCCTTAGTATTTATTTAACGGAATCTGTAATGTTCAACGTAATATTAGTGCCATCAGCGGATGTTGTAGTCTACTCATGATTTCTTTACCTTATAATATAACTTGATTTATGAAAAAAACTTATTGAATCGCACGCGGAAAAAATTTAACAAATTGTCTTTATTCAAAAATTGCGAGTAACAAGTAATTTTTTTTTTCTGTGTCTGTTCCCTCTCCTCGCATAACTTAAAGGTAAAGGTATCTATATACCTTTAACTAATAAGAAAAGCAAAGAGTAATAATTAATGAAGTAATTTTTAGAAAAATAAAAATAGATTGTTCATTCATTAGCACATTTTTTTTAATATCTCGAAAAAATGTCTTGGTATTTTTGTTATCATGATAACAAAAATATTAAGACGTTTTTTGAGAAATTAAAAAAAATGTTAATCCTTAATTACAAATTTTTTTGCAAATGTTTTTTATTATAAATTCAGTAAAAAACTCTTAAAAAATCTATATTACAAAAAACATTTATATTCTGTATTAATTTATTAATATATTTATTAAATTAAATTTATAAATTTATTAATATATTTATTAAAAACATTGCAAAAAATTTGTAGTTTAGGATTGACAAACAATTTTTCATGTTGCAAAATGCTTGGATAAAAAGTTTAGCGTAAAATTAATTGCTATAAAAAGGTAAGATATATCGCGATGAAAAGTTACAACAATTATTTTTAACGTAAATTCTTTTTTGTAATAATTATCTTTACATACCGTTATATAAAAGTTAATGTGGTTTTTTAAAAAAATAATTACTTCTAATTTATCTAATTACCGCTAATTTAAAAGTTAAAAAATGATAAAAAGTAGCTTAACCAAAACAGCTCTATGCGTACATAAAAATCGCTTAAGGCGTACGTAAATCGCTCTAGGTGTAACGCTTTAAAACAAGGCCTGCTATCGGCAACAAAATTCATTAAGTCAAGCAAAAAAAAAACGGTTTTAGGCATTAAAAAGGATGACTTTCCCATATTTTATGTGTTTTTTCTTTTAAAGTGGAAAGAGAAAATATGTATTGTCATCTGTTTGTAAAATATATTTGTATAATTACAATGTAACAAGTTTATATCAAGAGTTAAATTATATGATCGCGATTTGCAAACTATTAAAATATTAGGTCTTTTAAATTTTAGTTCATGCAAAGCTGTGTACTTTGTTTATAAGGAGCAAATTATTAAAAGTTTGCTAGCAAAAAAGTTACAAAAAACAAAACAAAAACAATAAAGTTATGACTACAAAAATAATAACACTTTAGTCACTAACTGCATAATAAAAGTAATAAAACTATAATAGCGATATTACATTTATAAAGCACTTATTACTTTTAAAGTTAATTCTTTGTTCAAACAACATTATTAATTCCAAACATTTATTAAAGTAGAAAAGCATCTAGAAAAAATAAAGCAGATATTCAAATATTATTAAAAATTTCAAGAACTTTCACATATCACTTAAACAACGTTATAAAAAAGTCCTTTATAAAAAGTATAGCATTATGAAAAATGTTACGTAAAAACGCACATTATTTTTTAAATCAACCAATAAAAAATTTTTATTGGTTAATTTTAAAATTAATGCGTGTTTTTATGGTCCATTAGTAACGTTTTTCATAATGCTAAACTTTTAATACGATACGTTTTCATAAAGTTGTTTGTAACGTTTTTATAAGTTACTTTAGTTTTAATATTATTTGAACATCAACTTTATTTTTCTAGATATTTTTCTACTTCAATTAAAATTTGAGAATACCAATGTTGCTTGAACAAAGAATGATTTTTAAAAGTTATAAGTGGGTTATAAAAGTAATAACACTATTATAGTGTTATTACTTTTGAAATGCAGTTAGTGACTAGAGTGTTATTACTTTTGTAATCGTAAGTTTATTGTTTTATTTTTTCGCTAACAAATTAAGTTGATTCTCCCCTTAAAAACAAAGAACACGGTTTTGTATAAACTAAAATTTTGAATACTAGATATTTTTCCAGATTTTGCGTTTTGCATTTGCTTAATTCAACCCTTGTTGTTACATTAAAATTATACAAATAAATTTTACAAACACACTGCAATCCTTTTAAAAAAAATTAAGAAAAGGAAAATCATTCTTTTTATTGTAGACTTCAAACTGTTTGTTTTTTTTATAAATTTTGTTGCTGAATGTAACTCAAAAGAAACAAAAATAAAAACAGTACACAAATTGCTTAAATTAATAATTTGTTTTTATTTTTTTTAATTTCAATCTCTTTTTATTTTGTTAGTTTTGTTTTTTTTTGTTTTTGAAACTTTTTCAGCATTATTATAAAACTTGCAAACGGCTGTGTTCACGTTTTCTAAAATAATATAATCATGTGTGGTCATACGAGACAAAAAACTGCACGCCTTTCGTGGGAAGGCTTGCTTTGTAGCTTTTCATATTTGCAATTTTAGTTTCAATTTTTATCACTTCTATTATTTTTATAGTAATTTTTTAAGAAGCATAAGGTATCAATAATGCTATCATTTTAGCTACTCCTAAGTTAGGTTACAAACAATCCGCACGCACTAAAAGCTCTTTCACTCTTAACAGATGTTGGTTGAATAGTTTTTAAACACTGAAATAAAGTCTCTAAATTTGAAGTATGTTTTTTTGTTGAATCAAAGACAGAAAACTCTTTATTGAGAAAGTTGATATCTTCATTAAGTCTTGTTTTAACTCACTTTGTATAGCTTTTTTTAACTGCATTTTGATATCAAAATTTCCTTCTACTGTGTTTTCAAAATCAACTTCACAATCTTCTGTACATTCTTCTTCAACTGATAGAGGTAAACGTTTTAGTAAAAGATCTTTAGCTAACAATAACTGCTTTTTTTTTTTTGGCTTTACTCCAAAAGCATCTAAAGTACCAGATAATAATAAACTAGGTTTGTTTTAATACTCCATAAGATGAATCAAAGTAGGATTTCTTATGCTTAAAATTCTTGTTTTTAATGCTTCATTTAAGTCCTTGCTTATGTCAGAATCATATGATTGTAGTTGATTTAAAACAAAACTAAAGATTTTTTATGCAGTAAGCAAATTTGAGTCTTGATGGCAAAGTGCTTTTTGAACTTTTTACAGGTTTTAAAGCCTTAGCTAAATCTTTAAGAATTTGCAACTCTGAATCCGACATTGTTATTGGAGACTGCACTTCGATAAAAGCCATTTTAAAGCATTTGCTTAACTTGACAAAACGATCAATCATATCAAATAATAAGTTCCAACGTGTCTTGCAGTCTAAAATAGGTTTAAATTCATGTCCGAATTCTGATTTTACATGCTTCTGCAACATATCATTTTTTACAGGTGATTTTTTAAACAATTTTATTATTGTGCGAACTTTTTTTAAAATTGAAAAGTACATCCCCTACTGCCAAATGGATTGCATGGACATAGCAGATGTGATGTAGTGGCTTGATTAAACGTCCGAATTTAACCATAAGAGATGCACCGTCTGTAGTTGTACTAACAATATCATAATTAAAATCTAGTTTAAATTCTCTCAACCTTTCGCTCACTATCTCAACCATTTTTTCAGATAGCAGACTCATAACAACACGTAAAAGGCCAAGATTAAAAAGGCTTTCATTTGTGTGCACATTAATGTTCATATAACGACGCATTTTAATTGAAGTGTATTCATCAACAGTTAAGCTAAATCTCATATTGTTAGCTTTCATTTCTTTTAATTCTGACACCAATTGAATCTTAATGTTTTTGGCATAAGCCAGTAAAATATTTCTAATAGAAACTAAACTTGAAGGTATTTTGTGCCCTTTAGCTAAAGCAAATTCTCGTAATCTCTTACTTTTAGCAACAGTATTAAATAAAAGTCCATCAATCGCGATGAGATCTGTTAATATAGTGGCAATGGTAACTTTTGTTTGTACAAAATTTCTGATATCTTTTTAGGATGAACTTTGAACTACTTTTGTAGTAGGTAATAATGGCAATTCTATTTTATGTTTTATCTTTGAATGCTTTTGCATCACACTAATACAACCTCTTTTTATTGTTACAATGATGTTACAGGTTTTGCATTTGCAGGTTTACTTGGCACTTTAAGAAATGCTGCCAAACAGGAGTATCGTTAGTAAATTCTTGAAAAGTCATTTTAAAGTTAGCTTTTTAAAAATTGCTTTGATATAAAATAATGCTTTTAAGTGTAAACAGATTGACAAGCTGTTGTACGCGGATTTAACAACATAAAAAGTAATATTTTGTAAAAATACTTGAGAATCAAATACCCAAACAAAATAGATCCGGTTCCAGATCTTAAATTTAGGATATGGGTACCCAGGTATTCAGATCCGGATCTTGGATCCGACTATGCCCTAGTTATAATTTTTTTTTTTTTTATAAATTAATCTTCTTATTTTAAACACTAAAATTTATTTTTAATTAAATTTTAGTGTTTAAAATAAAAAATTTACTTTTACTCTTTTAATAACTTTTTCATTAGTAGTGAAATTTTTTAATATTTATAAAATATTTCTACCATTTCATCAGTATTGTTTTTCATCAGCATTCTCTCATAAGAGCTTTAATTGTTCATAAAATAGTTTCAACAATTGTTCTTCAAGTACATTATATTAAGTTAAAAAGTCAATGAAAATTTTAATTAAAAAAACTTTATTCTTTAATGGATTAACATTTGCCTATTTTTTTTAATTTTGATGTTTAATTTATAATTAAAAACTTTTTGCAAGACATGCTTGCTTTTAAAAAACTTTATATAAACTTAATTTGCGCTTTTTTGTTGTTGTTGTTGTTGTTGTTCCAAATATTTAAAACTGAATAAATGTTTTAAATTAATTTTTTATTTTTAGTGCCACAGCCAATCACAAGTTGTAGGTTGTAATTAATTCATAATTTATCTTTACTTTTAGTTTAATAGTTTGCAGTTACCTTAATGTTATAAAGTTATACATAAATAAAAAGGTTTTAATTTCATTTGATGATATGAAAATTTTTTATAATTTTATTATTTATTATATTAAATATATTATATTATATATTTATGTTTTTTTGTTGCTTATTATAAGTTTAATAAAATTTTTGAATTTTATTTAAGTCTTTGTTTCCAGTTTTCGTTTATTTATGATTCTTACAGTAACTTTTACAGCTAAGATCTAAAAGTTCAGATATTTTAACTTTTTTTGCTAGATATATGTTTCTTTATTATTTTTATTTTTTCCACTTTGTACACATTATAACAAAGACTTATTATGAATATTACAAAAAGTTAGTACAGATACAGATACAGAATAGTATAGAGCATATTAATAGATGAATATCTGCAACATCAAGTTTAGTTTTGTTGTTTAGTTTTGAAATTAAAGTGTCATGTTGCTTCGATTTTTTCTCATAGTATACATAAACCTAATAATATTTTTTATTTTTTTAATTTTCATCAATATATATTTAAAAAGTTCGAAAAGCACATGAGTAAATAAATATCAAAGTAAAAATAACTAAATAACATTTTTTTAATGTTTCTAATTAAAAGTAATCATATATTTAATAATAGGTTTTGTTATATTTTGTTTACATATTTAAAAAATCAATGATATTAAATTCTTTTTTTTTATTTTATAGATTTACCTTTATTATCTTAAGATGGGTGAGTTACCTTTTCAAATTCAACTTCAAGTTATAAAATATGAAATTTAAGTCGTTAACCCAAAGTCTAGATTTTTAAATGAATAATTTTTCTACTTTTTACTAAAAAACATTGAAATAAATAGATATTTATATATCTGACTCCAACCTAAATAACCCAAAGATCAGCAAAAAAAGAATCAGAAAATATAAAACATTTAGATCATTGAAATTCTTTTAAAATTGTAGGTCGTATCTGACCTACAAAATCATTTACAAATGAAGCCCACTCATGGTAGACACGAGTACCCTTTCTTTTGATTTTGAAAGTAGTCCATGTGCACATACCAAAACTATCAAAAGTTAAATTATTTTTTGATAGCTTTTTGAGAAAACTAATTTATAAGACTTATTTTAACCAGAGGTTAATACCTCTCTGACTCACCCTAAGACCCCTGCAAGTGGATCAAATAGTTGTATATAATATGTTTGGTTGTTTGACCTATTGGATTGAGTCTTTGAGGATCGTATTCAGAAATAACATTCAAAACTATTTATAAATAACAATTTGGGCTTTATAGTTAGAACATCGGCTAATTTATCACTTTTTAAAAGTGATAAATCTTTTATCACCAACAGAGGGTAATACCGCCAAAACTAAAGTTTTGTGAACACTAGTGTACTTGAAACCTTTTTATCCATACTCATCAGAATATTTCACTCTTTTTTTTCACTTGAATATGTTTCTAGCTCTTACTTAATGCAATTGATAAGGGAATCTTTAGATAGCCTTGCCCTACATCTACTCCAATCTTAACATTAACATTCTCTGGTTCAAGAGATCTATGTTATAAAACTGTTGCAACAAACTTATAAACAATATTGCTTAATACACCAGGAATAGTTCTTTCAATACACTAAATATTAGCAAAACAACTTGAAGTCCGATGATAATGATTTATTTTAAACTATCAACTTTCAAATTAATCAAAATATAAAATTATAACCCTAGTAGCAAACAATATTGGCGCAATATTATTTTTAGCATGTAAAGTGTGTACACAATATTGCAGATTTTTTTTTCCTTTCACTTATATAAATCGGGCAATTTCTAACATCTTATAGTCACTAGTAAATTTGATACAAATGTTAAAAAATGTTTTTTTTTTAATAATTTATATTTATTGAATTTTGTAGTAGACAATCTATACCCTGTATGAAATTTTCTTGTAATTGTTTGTAATTTTTTGTTTTCAGTTTTGAGTGTGAAAAGTAAGTTGCTTTTGGTTTACTACTCCAATAGAAACAAAAAACTTCTTAGGGCCAAAATTGTTTAACGTTATTTTTGCGTCATGGGTTACTAAATTGTTAAATAACAATTTAGTAAAATTGTTAAATAACAATTTAGTAACCAAGTTTTATCAATTACAATTAATTAATTGTGATTGGTAAAACTTTTTTTTTTTGTTATGGGTGAGGTGGATTGTACAATGAGTCAATTTCCTTTGCTTTGCTAACTTTGTGCAAGGATGCTTAATATCTTTTCTTATTTGTTTAAAACTTCTGCAAAGAAAAAGATTTTGATTGATTGTGTAAAGATTCAAATTAGTGATTATGATCTATATCTGTACTAGTTTCACATGATACAATTTGTGGAAGAACTGATATTTCAGTACCATTTTTAAGCTCATTAACACAAATAAAACACTTAATTTTCTCACTAGAATAATTTTAGTATTAAGATCTAAAAGTAATAAGAAGTTATTTTTTTAGTGAAAATACAATAATGCAAAACGTAATTAGTTTTTATTGGCTTATTTTTTTATAAAACATACATTTGTACATAGGTCGAGCGTTGAATAAATCTTTTGAATCTGTTTTTTTTAAACTCACTAGATTTTTTCTGCAATAAGAAAATAATATACTAGGCAGATCAGGGTTTTCAACAGATTGTTTTACCAAAAAAATCACTTAATAAGATTTTCGTAATTATTTCGTATTTTGGACCTGGTTTATTGCATTTGGTTTGAATGCATCTTAAATAGTTAATTTTTTTTTTATACACAATATGCAAAAGTATTTTAAAAACTCGTATTGATCTTTAGCAAAGTATGACATTTCTTTTCTATTCATGAGAAATGATTCCTGTATTTTTCAATCGGCTCTTAAATTTAAGTTAATATAAATTTTTTATTTATATAATTAAATAAACTCGCTGTTATTGCTTTATATGTTGTTAAAGTCTTTTAAAACAAATAAATATTGTTAAAGTCTTTTAAAACAACAACAACTATGAGCCAATTGAAAACTAATAAATATTATTATAGCCAATTGCGCTGCTGCATTTACAGAAAGTAAACAACTATAATGGCTGACGGAAAAATATTATTTTAATACAAAAACATCATTATTTATAAAACTTCCTAAAAAGTTCTCAAAAAGCTACCAACAAGTGATTCAAATTTTGATAGTTTGATATGTGCAAATGTACTAAATTCAAAATCAAAAAGAAAAATTTCATAATGCTTGTTATAAGGTCTTAGGTCACCTTCAGGGTACCCATGTAGAACTAGAATCAACAGAATCTCATAACAAAATACTTCTCTCCAGCACCACTTATCATAGAACTAGAATCGATAGAATCTTGTAATTATCTATATCCAAGAATTACTATTCATGTCTAAGATTTTCGCTTAGTTGGAAAATTTAAAAACATCTATATCCATCCTGACCGCACTCCAGCTTAACATTAAACTTTCAACAAACTTAACAAGTGGAAAAAGCTCAACAACAGTTTAAAATTTAATAACTGCCTTGACCACCCCTTTCGATTTGTCATCCTTGGTGGGTTTTGCTCATTATTTAAACTTGGTGAAGTTTGTTGTATCGACACCACTTTGGTGTATTTGGCAACTAGAAGACAGCATGCAAGGCTTACAAACCACGATTGATCAACTAATTCTGCAATCCAACATTCACACCTTAATTCTTTAATTATTATCAACCCCCCACTATCTCAAAAATTTCTCAAATGCCTCTATACTAATCTGACCTCTCTCATAAACAAATACAATGAACTCATCTTTCTACTTGTACTAAAGTACTGACCCCAATGTTAGTAAATGATATGTTATATCATTTGCTAACACAAGATCTACTTAAGGCAGTCTTTAAAAGTTTTAAGAAATGTGCTTATCTGTAGATTGATATAACATATCATTTACTAACACAAGATCTACTTACATAACTCCTCTTGGATCCAACAAAAAGAACCATATAAAAAACCAAACACTATGCTTTACTTGGTTTTAATAATTCAGGACTATCATTCAGCCAGCTTTAAAAAAGCTGTAAACATTTATTATAAACATACTGACTTTGAAAGCATGATCAACTACTTCAACTTGACTAATTGGGTTCTGGAATTTGCAAACCTTACAGTTAAATAGCGCTATACCTATTTTTCAGAAATTTTTCACTTTTATCATTTTTCACTCCAACTTGCAGCAACCTTATCCAGCTCAAACCCAATCCAATATAAACAATGAAGTTTAACAAGTGTCAAAAGATAAATCAGCTATTTTCGCCAGAATTCAAGCAGCACCCCAAAAACATAAAACCGACGTCTAACAAATTATTGTGCAAAGTCAAAAAACTTTTTTATAAAGCTCTCTGCAAGCACAAACAAAGAATTATAAATAAATGCAAGGATAATCCTTGACTCCATATGACTTAATTAATAAGGCTAAAAATTGTGAAAATCTTAATCAAGCTCTAGATAATAACAACGGCATGATAATATCTGATGGACCTGAGATGTGCAACTTGCTGAACAAACAGTTCTTCTCTGCATATAGCAAAGACCTCATAGATGATCCTCATATTCTTCAGCCAAGCACGAATGAGATTCTCAGCATAAATGAAAACATACTTTCTCAAGCTGTTTTTGACTAGCAATTCTCAATACTGGAAAATTACAAACCACCACGCATTGATGGATTCCATCCGTACATCCTCTTGGAAACCCGAGCTGCAATTAACCTTTAACTTTAACTCCTTTGTCTTTTTTGTTGATATAAAAAAACTCTTTTTCTACCGGTAAAATTCTCTTATCCCGTTTAGCAATAAATTGCCGACCTTAATCTGTGTGAGGTCAGCATCAGGCCAACAGAAAAAATGTAAAACTAAAGTTTGATTATAAAGCATAGAAAAGAGGTCAGCGATTTTTTGCTGACCTCAAATATATTTCACATATATTTCTTCCTGACCAAGTCATATATATATATATATATATATATATATATATATATATATATATATATATATATATATATATATATATATATATATATACATATATATATATATATATATATATATATATATATATATATATATATATACAAAATTAAATAACTATAATATATTGTAAAGATAATTCTAAAAATTTACCGCAAAAAAATATCAATAAATGTAATTTATTTTCAAAAAAAAAAATATATATATATATATATATATATATAAAATTAAATAACTATAATATATTGTAAAGATAATTCAAAAATTTACCGCAAAAAAATATCAATAAATGTAATTGTTTGGATTGTCTTTCCCAATCCCATTGCATGTGCCAGAATGCAGCCATTACCATGAGTAAGTTTGAAATCTGAAGTTGTTTCAATGAGGTTATCATACAAAAAGCGTATACCACCAATCTGAATTAACACAGTGAAGGTATATGTATTTTTTGATATACAGTTAAAATTTATATTATAATATAAAATGCAAAATATCTATCTATTTGTGTACATATATGTGTGTGTATATATATATATATATATATATATATATATATATATATATATATATATATATATATATATATATATATATATATATATATATATATATATATATATATATATATATATATATATATATATATATTATATATATATATATGTATATATATATATATATGTATGTATATATATATATATAAATATATATATATGTAAAAAAAAAAATATATATATATATATATATGTATATATATATATATATATATACATATATATATATATATATACATATATATACATATATATATATATATATATATATATATATTAAGCAGTAGTGGTGTAGTGGTAGAGCGCTCGCTTCATAAACGAGTGGTTCCGAGTTCGATCCCCACCACGTCCCTGGTAGTACCGCGCTCAACTCGTTTCTCCGCGAAGCGGCCTTGTTCGTCAAGGTTCGTGTTTCGGAGTTATAGAGTTGAGAGAGGGTTATAACCACAAATAAGTAGCCTCCTTGTCTGTAGTGGCCTTCTCGGCCTTGAGGAGGTGAATTAAAATAAAAAAAAATATATATATATATATATATATATATATATATATATATATATATATATATATATATATGTTGTGTAAATGTTTTTATCCAATATATATATATATATATATATATATATATATATATATATATATATATATATATATATATATATATATATGAACGTGTAAAGGTTTTTATCCAATATGATGGGTTTATGTGTCAAACCATTTTATTGCTATAAACCTCTTTTTTTATATTTGTTTTTGATGCACCAGGACTTCTTTAAAGTTTACTAGTTTATGTGTTATGTGGAATATTTGGATTTTTATTTTTAAAATTTACATATAATAATAGATTATGTAGATTTTTTGTAATTTTTTTTTACTTAAAGTAAAAATTCTTTAATTAAAGAAAGAAAAAAAAATGTATCCAATTTTGTATAATACAATAAGTATTAATATTGTTATTATTATTCACATGTTTATATATTTTAAATTAATGTCATTAATATCAGTTGTTTACTTCAGATAAGTTTATTATTATTTATAAATGACTATGAATGGTAACAATTCTTTTCAGAAATATATATATATATATATATATATATATATATATATATATATATATATATATATATATATATATAAATATATATATATATATATATATATATATATATATATATATATATATATATATATATATATATATATATATTGATATTTTCAAAAATACTAAATAATATTTAATCATGGATAAAAAGGTATACAACAAATATATGAAATTATTACTTGGCACTATTCCTGGAGATGATACTAAGAAGAAAAAAAAGGTTTCTAAATTGCCAACACAGAGAATCTTATTATGCCTAGGATCAAGCTTTATCTGAAGCCATAGAAAATGTGTTCTTATATTATTAGAAAGCTAATATCTCAACAGTAGGTAATATCTCTAGTAGGCAGAAAAAATATTGGTAGAGTAATCAAAGATTACTATGAAAAAGAATTTATTACTTCAAATGAAATTGAAAGTAATAAATGTTTTTTTGTACCCAAAATAGGTTTGAAGATCAAAGAAAATTGCCATTGCAAAAAAAATTCTGGTGCATAGGGATGGAAAACTTGTTGACACTCTTTGATTCCAAAGAAACGAATGACTGATTGCCAACTCTTGTGTCTGGAGCTGATGTTGCAAAGCTCCTTGGCATTTCCCTGCATCCAAAATCAACTAAAGGAACTGGTAAAGTTCTTGGAGACATCATAGAAAACATCAACTTCTTAGAGAATAGAAGTGTTATAGAAAATGTTATTGGCATGGTTTTTGATACATCTTCAACAAATAGGGGTAAGCTTGATTAATTAAGTAAAACATATCTATATGAAGATTAATTACACTGTAGTTATATATATTTTTATGAAAGAGAACCGCTGCATATATATCTACAGAAGGTATTAGACCGTGCCCTTATCTGGTTTTCTTTTTTGCATGAATTTCTTTTGAACCAGTGCTGGGAAGGTTTGAAAGTGGAGTTACCAGCTTGTCCAAACATATTGGTGAATTCAAAAGGTTGTTCCTTTTATTACCTACAAACAATATACTATACAAAAAATAGTAAAGAGCTACTTTTTACAATTGGGATGTAGTGAACTTACTACTTATAGTTTTAACTTACAAAAACTAACATTTATTTGACATTATATCTTTTTAATTTTCTAGGTTTAAGAAACATTTCGTTTATATATATATATAGTATATATATATATATATATATATATATATGCATGTGCAAACCTTTATTTAAATCCAGTATTCTAAAAAGCTTCTTCAACTATAGTGGCCTTTGTGAACTTAGGGAGCATACAAGAAAATTTTTAAATAGTTTATTACATTTTATTATTTTTCTTTAATTTAATCTAATTCTAACATTTTTGCAAAACTTAAAAAAACCTGATGTGGCTTTAAAACATTTTCCAAATGTTTTGGTATGAGTATATCTGGATCAGTCGATGGATGATTTATGTTAACAAGAATATTTCCATGTACTCCACCAATATTTAAAAGATCATTTGTATGAAGTCCTAAATTTAACAAATAAAAATGTAAACAGCTTAAACAAATACACACACATACATATACACATACATAAGTGAATACATATAAATACTAAGAGAATACATTTGTATTATGTACATTTTTGTATACTTGAAACAGTGCTCAATAGATAAACTAGAGCTTTATAATATATTAGTTATTACCTGCAGTACCAGAAATTAGCTAAATGCTGATACTTCTATAAGATTATTTCTGTTCAGAGTAAACTACATAGCATACATTGCATTTAAAGAATATAAAAGGCAAATCACAGCATATATGGTGAACAAAACCTTCGGTGTACACTAATAGCTAGATACCAAATTATTTTTAGATACAAATATTTACACAATTAAACCTGTCTTGATGCCAATGAAAAAGGTATTTTTCTTATGTGTTTTTCTAATGAAATTGTTTAAACTAACAGATATGGTTTACTGATTAAAAAAAAAAAGTATGAAAGCATATTCTTAGTATTTGTCTAGTCTGTAAACGCAGGCCATTATCTATAAATTTTGTAAAATTGCATGAATATTTTTTGGGGACTGGACTGAGAGTGCATCAATTACTTTTTAAACAACTGTCTTTGGAGTAAATGTTAGATAATTCGGAAAAATTCTGTTATAGCTGCTATTGAGCTGCTATTTGTTGGAAAGCTCAATTTTAGATCAAATGTACCTAATTTATCTTAAGTAAAGAAAGTATATTATGTGTTTGTTTTGCAAGAAACTATATATATTTCAAGGTGACTCGTCACCTCAACACCAAACACAAGGATACAATTATTGATAGACAATTTAGTAAAAAATAAACGAAAACAGAGGTTATTCTTTATCCTGTTAAGTTTCAAAATTATTTATTTTTGATTGCAAAAAAGGCATATTTCTTGGTGCTAAATGGATCATCAGAATTATATTAATTATTTCTTGATGCTAAATGGATCATCAGAATTATATTAATTATTTCTTGGATTAATTATATAACATCTAGAAACTCTGATCTTGTATCTTGTGCATGTTCATCTAACAATATACAAGATCCGGTTTCTAGACTAGTTATATACTATACTATAATGAAAGTTATATTTTTCAGTTATAACAGTCATTTTCTTAGCTATTAAGACTTTTTAAACACAGTTAGGAAGTATCATTTATCACAGCTAGAAAGTATCGATTCACAAGTGTAGCAAGTGAGTTGATTTAATTTATCTTTTACATTAAATAACACATTATAATGTTTTGGTTTAAATACATGTTTAAACTGCAATCATCAGACTGTAGTAAAAAACCATTCATATACATAGTTCATGTAATAAATTTCATCATTTAAATAATATCTTTATACTTTTATATCTATGTGTGTTTATATATATATATATATATATATATATATATATATATATATATATATATATATATATATATATATATATATATATATATATATATATATATACGGTTTTATTAGTTTGATAATGGCTCTCACTATATGAGCCGAAATATCACTTATGTTTAAAAAAAAAAAAAGAAAGAAACGAAATAATTAGTATGATACCGTGTATGATGTTTTAATGCTTATAATTACACATACTGTTAAAGATGTCACTTAAATTATATATATATATATATATATATATATATATATATATATATATATATATATATATATATATATATATATATATATATATATATATATATATATATATATATATATATATATATATATATATATATATATATATATATATATATATATATATAATTTTTAATGCTATCTACAAAATAGAGTACTAGAATAGAATGTTCTTAAAGAACAGAACAATAATAAATTAGTAGAAAGATACTAATCAATTTTTTTTTATTTTACAGTGTTTTGTCAATAAAGACTTATTAGAAATGCATTTCTGATGAGTCTTTATATATAATGTATATACACAACCCTCAAAATTTTGGCATACAACAATGAAAGAAAACAAAGAAAAAGTCTGACCTAACTGCCAATATGACATGTGTCTGAGGCAACAGTTTTTTGCTGACTTCAGAATAATAAATTTTTTCCTCAGAAAAAATAAATTTAAAATAAAATGATTAAAATAAAAATGGCTAAACCAAAATTTTATTTCAATCGATATAAAATTATTAAAATAAAAATGGCAAAACGAACATTTTATTTAAATTCTAAATTAAATAATTGAAATAAAGACGGGAAAATAAATTTAAATTAAAAAAAATATATTAAAATAAAAGCAAAAAAAATTAACATTTTGTTTAAGTTTTAAATAAAATTTAAAAAATTTTAAAAATGACAAAACAAATGTTCATCCTAAATAAAATATCTAAAATAAAAAGACAAAACAAACGTTTTATTTAAACTCTAAAAATAAAATAATTAAGATAAAAACAAAAAAACAGACTTTTTAGTTAAATTCTGAACATAATAATTTAACACAAGAGCAAAACAAACGTTTTATTTAAATCTTTAATAAAATTATCTAAAAAAAAAATAACACTCTGTTTAAATTTCATAATTCTAGTAAATATATCATTTTTTTTCAGTTTAAACAACATGTTTTGATTATACAATCATCATTTTCAAGTATAAAACTGTTAATATACAAAAACTATTTAATATATAGTGGAAACAAACATTAATTTTATATATGCATTCACACAATGTTTAATGCTTCTTTGATTTTTAAGTGATGCAAAGTTTGGGCCTAGTACTGAAAAAATACTGAAATACTGAAAAAGAATCTTCATTGGCTACATTAAAGCAACTAGTTTTTGAATAAATATGTTGATTTGAAGTTTTTTGTAATTTTAAATGTTCCTCGATTCTTTTACTTTTAAATGTCGAGTGGTTTGATCCACATAACAAGCATTACAGCTTTTACACACATTATTTGTATTTGATATTTGAGCAGAGATGTTGATGAGTTTAATCTTTTGTTGAAAAATATATACTAATTTTAAAGGATGAGAATGCCAATTTAATATTAAGAGTTTTAGAATGTTTTTTGCATAAGCCATTTATTTTGTTTTGAAATTTTTTTGATATTTTACCAATATAAGAGATTTTAAAGTAATTTATTTTTGAGGAACCTATAATTTCTTTATTTTTATTTTTATTTAGTCTGTTTAGGTAGATTTTTTAAATGCAATTAATTAATTTAGTTGGGTAAATGTTTTTCTGAACAATATTTACACTAATTATCTAAATTTTCCATTATTCTATGATGTACGTATTAATACCTTTCCTGTTGTTTTTTTTGTTTGACTAAGAATTAAAACTTTTGTTTGTTTTCACTATATATTAAATAGTTTTTGTATTTAAAAGTTTATACTTTAAAATGATTATTGTATAATCGAAACATGTTGTTGAAACTGAAAAAAAATTATATTTATTAGACTACAAAATTTGTGCTATTATGACCATTAGGTAATTTAATAATTGTTTGAATAAATTTAAAATAAAACAACAAAACAAATGTTTTATATTCTAAATAAATTAATTAAAATAAAACAGCAAAACTAACGTCCTATTTAAATTGCAAACATATCATTTAAAACAACAAAACAAACGTTTTTCAAATTTTCAGGCAAATACCTACATTTCCAGGAAAAGTCAGTTAACTATGTTTAACAAATTGCAAATAACTCTGAGGGTTGTATATATATAAGGAGGTCGGCAAAAAATTTTGGACATTAAACTGTTAGACACGGTTTACAAAGGGGTTACCATAAAATATAAAAACAAGGTCAGCCATAAAATATAAAAACAAGGTCAAACACTTTAAGGTCAGCATTGCTGAATTCCAAGAGCTAGATATATATATATATATATATATATATATATATATATATATATATATCAGGTTATATATTAATCAGGTTGTATATCATATATTAAAGTTTAACATCATTACCTAGTTCACTATAGTATATTTTTGATTGTGCTTTTCTATCTGAGCTTGAATTAACATCAGAACTATATTCCTCTTCTTCACTGTCAGTGCTCAAAATACAAATTGTTTCTGTTGATTTAGTTACGGGTTTGGTATCTATTTGATCATCGCTGTCTGAGTCAAGGCAAATAGTTTCTGCATCATTTTTTAGAATTTTTTTTTGGACAAATAAGACTTTACTATTTGCATCAATATTTAATTCTTTAGAAGAACTCTGAGCACCCAATCTGTTTAGTCTTGCTTGTTCTTTTTCTCGTAGAGTTTGGGTTGTAAACTCAAGTTGCTTATCACCAATTACTTTACGAATATTTCTTCGCAAACCTCTTTTTTTCAACTTGGAAGCCAAAGAATTTTTTTTCTTTATTATCTGTGAATCAGGTATGTTTATTATTTCTGTATCATCAATGCCATTATGAAAAAACTCAGAAGTATTATGCTCTTCTGCATCACATTTTGCTCTATTCTTTATATCATTTTTTGAACAAACTCTTTTTAATAAAAACATTTCAGATTCAGTAGTATTAAAACTTCTTTTCAATGAAACAACATCACTCTCAACAGCATCACAAAGTTCTTTTATCACATCAGTGACTATATTTTGATCAAACAAATGTTTTTCCATTTTAGTAAATTTTTTTTTGTTTTAACTTGTTCCACTGATTTTTGAATCTGTTTTTCAAAAAATTAATATATTATGAAAATATTTTCAGTACAAATATAAAATTTTAATATCACTAGAGTTTAAAAAAAAATCTTAAAATTCAAAATTTACTTTATTTAATAGATTTTAATTTCCATTTACAATTAGCACTTAAAATAAATTGATTAAAAAAAAAAAAACATTATTAAATTAAATTATAAACTTCTGTTAATAGTAAATTAATTTTATCCTTATTAAATAATTCTATTTATATAATAGAGCGTTAAGTTATTATCACTTTTTAACAAGATAAATTTAAATTCCATTATTTAAAGCTCCAATATAAAGTGTAAATAAGAGCTAAAAAGTTGGACTTTTTTTAAATTGACTTCGTAGCTCCGGAGTTCATAAAAATATTTCCGCGTATAAAAATGCCCAAAATTAAGCGAAGCGATATATATATATATATATATATATATATATATATATATATATATATATATATATATATATATATATATATATATATATATATATATATATATATATATATATATATATATATATATATATATATATATATATATATATATATATATATATATATATATATATATATATATATATATATATATATATATATATATATATATAAATATATATATATATATATATATATATATATATATACATATATATATATATATATATATATATATATATATATATATATATATATATATATACATATATTAATGTTCATTTCAAGGTCATGAAGGCCACTACTGTCAGGGAGGCTAGTTGAATTGTGGTTACAGCCACAATTTAACCGTAAGTTAACAGTTGAGCGTGGTGCTTGCATTACCATTACCCTACACCACTATCATGCGGTAGTTAATGGTAATGCAATAGTGGTACTGGTACCACTACGACACTTTTTTATTTTGAAAGACCAAACAGTTTGGGTTAGTATTACAATTCTGAGATTAAGCTATTGGACGTAATACATATGATTTATATTCATCGAGAAATTTTAAGTTTCATAGTATAATTTCTCAGCGTTCAAAAATTATGACCATATAAAATTTGCAACCCCTTCAAATTGAAAGGGGTTTAAACTTTATATGGTCATATTTTTTGAATGCGAAAATATTTTACTATGAAATTTAAAACTTATCGATTAATACAAGTCTAGTTGAAAATAGTTTAAAAAAATATTTTATCAACTTGTTGCTCTCAAGTTTGGGGAAGAGAGGGCTAAAATATTGGGGTTTTTTTGTTCCCAGGCTACAATCATCACAATTTTTTACAAAGCATTTTTATTTGGCATAAGTATAAACATAAAAACTTTTAATGACTGACAATGTGAAATCTGCTTAGCTTCTGTATTTGAGATTGAAACTTTATTATTCGGAATAAAAATGCACATGAAAAAAATAATTAAAATTTTAAAATCATAGTTTATTATAAACTACTTTTTACGAAAAAAAATAGAGTTTAGTTGTAGTTGAATTAGACAAAACCGGCCGAACTCCGTAAGCTTATAAACAGTTGCCATGCTAGCTAGTGCTAAATTGCACAGAAGATGATGCGTTGTAATTATTATGGTAGTTGATTAGTAAACACTCACTGATTGAAGGAGTCGACGCTGATAGCACTGACAACTTTGTTTTGTAGTGCGTTCCATTGGTGAGCAACGCGGTTTTTGAAGAAGATGAAGCAAGCAAGACATTTGTTATTAATTTCACGATAAAAGCGCTACTATTTCAAGAAGTACTTGAATGTTGAGGCAAAAGAAAGAACCATAACGTTGCATTTTTTAGACAAATAAGCCGCCTTGCCTTTACCAGGACCCGACCAGTTATAAATTATTAGAGTTTTTGCATCTTTACTGCACTCAATGTGTGTAATTTACTGCACTCAATTTGTGTGATTAAAAAGACTGTGGGATTAGTGGGAACCTGTAGAGAACGTGAATTTCAACCTGACTTATTAATAATTAAAGGTAACCCCTCTTTATGGGTTTGTGGCTTAAAAAAATGATTATCATCTTTTGAATTTGTATTGGTAGTTACAATTTGGTATAAAACCTTTACTGCTGTTATTGACGTTAGTTGTATTTTACAACTAATGTCAATAACAGCAGTAAAGGTTAGCTATAGCTGAACATCTAGGATTCGAAACTGAACTCGCTACTAAAAGAAAGCGTAAACTAAAACGTTTTCACGATGAAGCATCAACGCAGCCCATTTTCACGACAGCCAAACAAAGTGAACGTTTTTAATTTTGGATTAGATAGTCTGATTAAACAGATTGATTTAAGATTGAGACAAGCAGGATGGTTGCCAATATTTTTTTTTTTGTTCTTTTATTTATATGGTTGGATAACGATGATCTTTCCGTTTAAAATAAGCTTGAGAACTAGCACGGTTTTATCCGAAAGATGTTAAGGAAGAGAATATCTTTGAAGAAGTTTGCCGTTTAAAAAATGCCCGCAGAACAATTTTCAAGCAAACAAATCTAATGTGGCTACTCAATCAAATCTTTGAAAAGAAGCTTGAAGACTTTTTCTTTGAAAAAAATCTTGAAGGTCTACTTGCATCATGCTCCAGATTTTCAACACTATTCCTAAGTCAGTTGCTGAGGGTGAACAATCGTTTAGTAAACTAAAAATTGTAAAAAACTCTCTCCGTTTAACTACGGGCCAGGACCGCGTTACTGATATTTGATTACTTCAGTTGAAGAAGATTTGGCATAATAAGTAAACAACGACGACGCCATCGATATTTTTTATGTAAATATTTCTTTTTAATTATATTTTTTAATATACGAAGAGCAAGTATAACTTAATGATCTTATTACCACAAGCTTTTATTTAAACAAAAAAACATAATAAATTTTAAAGAGAAAAAATTGATATAACTCAAATTAATTGAAAATTTAAATACATAATTATATCAAGCATTAGGGATTGCCATAAATTATGTTTACTACATTAGGGATTGCCATAAATTAGGCAAAGCTAAATTTAATTAATGAACTAAATCAACTTTTTCCTCAGAGTCTTTAATTCAACCAAAATGTAAAATAATGCTTCACCTTTAATGAAAATTGCCGCGTAAAAGTGCAATTACTCTTTTTGTTTATTAAATAAATTTAGCGTTGCATAGTTCGTGGACAGTTTCTTAGGCAACTATCAAAGTATTAAAAATTATTTATTATCGTAAAATCGCCAAAGTACGGTCACTTAAGCATTGAACACTCATTTATCACGCATAAATAAAAAATTTTCTTTTTTTTTTCCTGAAATATACAGGCAATTATATTGATAATTGAAATTGTAAAAAATGAAAAATAAAAACTAATACTCAATATTTAATTTCAAATGAGAACATCTACTTTGACCGAACTTTCCATGCCATCTCATAATTTTGGTCGCTATATAAATTCTAATAACGCATCACTTCACAAATGATGAAAACTAATTTTAGATGTTGCTTTATTGTTTAATGATGATATAATATCATGCAATACCAGTAACCAAGGAGGGTGTCGTCCTGAAAACTTAAAAAAAGTCTTTTGGGGCGCCTAAGAAAACAACATAGAGTACATAAAACCTTTTTTAAGTAAAAATAGTACTATTTTATTACTTTGGTCATTATCACTTTTTTTTTGCAGGTGCTCCCAGAAGTCCATACTAGCTTATCACAGAGATGATCTTTTGGACTTCTTGGGGCATGCTACGTTCGCTACGTCCGCTACGTCTGCTGGTAATAAAGTTAAAAAGATATTTTTAATTAAATTTAAAAGAATTTTTTAACAAAACTTTTTTTTTTTTTTTTTTAGTTTGCTTTATATAAACTTTGTATGTTTATTGGCAATTCTTGCACATATGGTCAACCAAAGTAGAACAGCAAAATCCACACAACCAATTGTCACAGGATTCGCAACACGTCTATAATTGATGTTGAGCTGTAATTTTATGTCCAAAAAAATGTCACAAGCTTGACATTTTTTTGAATTTAAAGAACCATCAGATTTACAGTGTTAATATTAGAACTTACAAAAAATTTAGAAAGGATTTGGACGATATTAAGGATGGTCTAAACCAGGGCTGTAGGGAGGGGGGAGCACAGGGAACACGTGTCCCCCTCTAGTAATTTTTATATTCCTCATGTTAATATAGTTTCTATGGAGAGAAAAACAAATAAGCGCGGCGGTGGAGTTTTATGAAATTATGTTCACGAAAATTTTGAGTGTTGTTTTAGGCATAATTTGAGCGTTCCTGACTCTGATAAAGAAATTTTAACTATTGAAATTACAAACAATCAAACTAAAAACATTTTACTAAGCTTTTGTTATCGACCGTTTGACGGCGTGAGTGAAAACCTCAGGCGAAAAAATTTATAAGAACTACAAAATCCTATTTGAAAAAAATTGCAGAAACGTGATGAAAAAACTATTACTCCCAATTATTCAATACATTTAAAAACGACGTAAAGCGCACGTGGCAAATAATGAAAGAAATTAATGGCAAAAAGAAACCATGCTCCGGTTTTCTGCCACAAATGGTTAGAATAAATAACAAAATTATATGAACCAAAAACTATAGCTCAAGAATTTGCCAAATATTTCACTCATATAGGACCAACACTGTCTAAAAAAATCCCTAAGACCAAATCTTTGTTTACTGATTATCTAGAACCCCTGGATAATTACATTTGTTCAGATGAGTTATCTTCCGAATTAATGTTTAATGTTTTGACAGAGTTGTTAACAAGGCCAAAAGTAGCAAGGCCAAGTCTACATGTTACAAGGCCAAGGTCAAAAGTTAGAGATTCAAGGCAATCGCCTACGCAAACATTGTCAAGACCAAAGACTTAACTTTTTGCCTTATTACGTTAATAAAGTAATTACGTAAAATAAAGAATGATTAACTACGTAATTAATTATGTAAAATAAAGAATAAAACTTTGAATTCTTTAATTTTATGTATTTTGTTATAAAGACCAAGGCCAAAACAATCAATGTCAAGGCTAAATATTTCAAGACCGAAACCAAGGCCAAGGCCAAAGGCTTCAAGGTCAAGGCCAAGGCATTAATTTTTGGCCTTAAAGCCAGGTCAACGCCATAGCCAAGGCCAAGGACTAACAACTCTGGTTTGAAAGAGCATTCAAATCTGTTTAAAAAAAAAAAGCAATTGAAGCAGACCAAATTAATGGAAACGTGGCTATAGATAGCTTGGAACAACTTAAAGTTGTTCTTTTTAAAATCTTTAGGGCTTCTATCCATCAAGGAGTATTCCCAGAACAATTAAAAATTCCAAATATTGTTTCTATTTTTAAAGAAACAAATCTGAAATCAGTTATTATCGCTCCATCTCTGCTCTCTCCACATTTTTGAAAATTCAAGAAAAAATTATGTTCAACAGAATATACAAATATTTTTCATGACAATAATCTACTTTACATCAATCAATTTAGTTTCAAGAAAGATAACTCAACCCCAGTGGGCATGCGTCGTCCGGGGGACGTCCATTGGACGTCTTACGGACGTCTGGACGTCCATGAGACGTCCAGCAGACGTCCTCCGGACGACGCTTGCCCACTGGGACTAAACATTCACTTATCCAATTTGTCCGTGAAATCTTAAAATCATTCGAAAAATCACATTATACACTATGAATTTTTATTGACCTATATTAAAAGCTTTTCATACGTCGATCACCATATTTTTATACGGTCAATAAAAAATTTTAAACGGTCGATCATATTTTGATTTATCAACTCAAATACTACGGAATAAAAAATAAAACTTTAAAATTGTTCAAAAGTTATCTATCTAACCGAAAACAATTTGTACCATTTAACAATGTTTATCAACCCACTTTTCTTAATATAACCTGTGGAGTCTCACAAGCTTCAATTCTTGGACATCTTCTTTCTTTTAATTTATATAAATGGCTTAAATAAAGCTTCAAAACTAACGAGCATTATGTATGCAGATGGTACAAACTTATTCCTTTCTAACTATGATATCGCTGAACTTTTTAAAACAGTGAACGAAGAACTCAGACATAAATCTAATTGGTTCAAGTGTAATAAGTTAAACTTGAATACTAATTAAACAAAATGGGTTTTATTTCATTTGATTACAAAAAAGCAATTTCTTCCATCAAAATTACCTCAAATTTTTATCAATCAAATGGAAATAAAAAGAGATTTTGTTACAAAATTTTTAGGTGTTTAATTTGATAAAAACATTACTTGGAATCACCATATTGATTATCTCAATAAGAAAGTCTTAATCCAACTTTATTATTCATTTATACATAGTTATTTAAATCATGTCAATATTGCTTGGGGAAGTACAGAAAAAAGTAAGTTGCATAGTCTTTATCTCCGTCAGAAACGCGCAATCTGTATAATCAATTTTGCAAATCTCTTCCCTCATTCGAAACATTATAATGCTTCGAATGAGGGAAGAGATTTTTTTTTTCTATCATTATAAGTTTATAATATGTTCCAAAAACGTTCCAAAACTTCTAGAGAGGATTCAATGATCTTTTATATAAGCTTATATTTTATTTAAGGTTATATAAGCTGTAAACGACTAACAAATGTAAACCAAAAAAAAATATATATATATATATATATATATATATATATATATGTATATATATATATATATATATATATATATATATATATATATATATATATATATATATATATATATATATATATATATATATATATATATATATATATATATATATATATGGTCGCTTTGAATTCTGATAAAGTCGAAATTTTGATTACCTACACTAGTTGTCGTTTAAGTTGTTTAATAGTTGATTTGTTTTTCATTTCAGCTTCCTTTGCCAAACGTTTTTGAGTCCTAATTAATTTAGCCTCCTGTTTTGCTTTTTCACGCAAAATTATTCTAGCTTGTAATTCGTTATTTTTATTTTTTGCTTTTGATTTTGATTTTGATTTGCTTATTTGTAAGTTCTATCAAAACTTCTTCAGAAGTCATGAGACGCATGTTATTATTAGAAACATTTAGCTTTGACTCTGATACGGAGCCTTTGGACAGGCCAACATGTAAAGCATTTAAAATTAGGGATGTACCTAAGTTTCGGCTTCGGCTTCGGCATGCCGAAGCTTCGGCAATTTTGCCGAAGCTTCGGTTCGGCCGAAGCCAGGTCAATTTTTTGCCGAATCTTTGGCTTCGGCAAAATATTTTAAGTAATAAAAGTTCTAAGCTACTGTTGGACAAGTTATAAAAATACGCAAATTGCCAGTATCTAATTAAGTTATAAATTCAGGACTACCGAGTTAAAGTTGGAATCTATACCATATACTTAGTATTATTTACTCCCAAGTGTTTTTTTATGGAGGGGATAATAATAAATAAGTAAAAATATTTTTAAAATAATAATAAAATTAGGGAAGGTCCTCATACACTTTGAAAGCTTACAAGTGTGACTTTAGATGAACTAAATCAGCATTTCTATGCAGAATAATTTGTATTATGTAACGAATTCATATTAATTATTGTGTGGGATTACCGCAAATAGAACAAAATTAGGTTTCAACATTTAACCTATAAACCTTAGTAATCTCTCTTTAAAGAAGATTAAAGATACGTGGCTACTATTTTAAATTGTGTGTATATTTAATTTTTTTAAATTTTATTTAACCATATTAATAAAAATTTACAAATTTTCATCGTAAATTTACAGAAATTTATTAGGTGTCACTTATATAGATACAAACTAGTCAATGGAGTGACACATAAAAAACGTAAAGTTCTCAACAACAAAAAGGAAGAAAAGCAAATGAAATATAAATGAGGAGAATAAAAAAATAATAAATAAAATTTTGTTTAAAATAAATTAAAGGCTGAAGCTTTGATTACTTTGAGCTCTTATATTTATCATCAAAATTTATTTAAATTAAATAAACAATTTTAATCAAATAAATATCAGCCTGCTCAGTCCCTGTTTATTTATAAATATAAAGTAAATAATAATATAATTATAAACAAAAAATTTATAAAGTATTCTATTTATTATTTTATTTAAAGCTCACTCTATAGAGTTGAAGCTTTTATCACAGATAGTTAATATTTGATTTCAAATACTAATGCAGATTTATCCATTACAGAAACAGAAGAAGAATGAATAGTAAGATTTCAGAGTGTAAAAGAGTAAAAGAAGCTAAAGAAAATGTTATGTAGTGTAATGTTAAAAATGATCAAAAAAAAATACTTAAAAGTATGTAAAAAAGAAGTTAGAGAGAATTCTATCATTTGTACTTTTTTTTAGCACTAGGTTCACAACAGTTGTAGTGGAATACAAAATGGTTTTAACTTGGTTTTTTTTTTAGTTTAGAAATTGTTCGTTTAATGAATACAGAGAAGTAGAAAAAAGATATTGAAATAAATAGCAATAAAAAGATAAAGTGTGTTTGTAAAATTTTTTATGTTTTAGATAAAACGAGATCAGCTAAGAGTGTTTATTTAAAGAAAGAGTGATCAAGTGCAAAAGATAAATTTGCTCTAGTAATGTTCAGAGATTTTTATCCACTTCTATTAACAAAAGGTGCATTAAAAATAAAAATAAAATATACAGCACATTAAAAGATGCTATATAACATTAATATGGTTTGCACACAGAAAAAGAAGAACTAGAAGTAGAAAAATTTTGGGAGAATGTTTCAAAAAAGTTCAAGTTTTAAAAAAAAAACGCTCGGTGCGGTCAAGTATCAGAAACGACATAATGAGAAACTTTCTAACAGGGGCGCTGAGAGCTTTTGCCCTGCTTGGGACAGCAACCCTGACTGGCGTCCTCATTTTTATACAATTTTTCTATATTATTAGTGAAGGACCTTAGTTTTGGTACCTTTTTTGTTTTACACCCCTCCTGATCTGATTGCTGATTAAATTTTTAGCGTATATAGTGCCGAAGCTTCGGCTTCGGCAAAGTGGCTTCGGCAAAATTTTAGCTTCGGTACATCCCTAATAAATATGCTATCAAGTTTATAAAATCAGGCCTCAGTAGATGACATAAATTCATTAGTTCAGAGGTGGGCGATGGGGTTAGGGAGGGGATGGTGTTCCTAGGCTCTAATCATTAAGAAGGTTTAATCAGTTTCTGACAAAACAACGTTATTTGACATATAAATAGGGAGTTTTGTTACGTGACATTTTTTTGCGGAAAAAAATACTTCGTTTGTTTTTGAAAAACTTCGGCCATTTTTATGCGTGTCGCATAGCTCAACCTATAAAAACTTGCACCTACAAACTTGATATACAAAATAAAACATCTACTAAAAAGTGGAAATAATTTTTTACATGTCCTACTGAGGCCAAAATTATTTTTAACCTATTATAGTCCTTTTTTAATTCGACCGATTTATGACGTTTTTTTTTTCGACCGTTTTTTTTCTCAACTAATTTTAGAGACTTTTATTTTCAACCAATTTGAGATAATTTGATTTTCAACCAATTATAGGCGATATTCATTTCAACCTACTAATCTGTGTTTTAACCGTTTATCCTTCCCCTCCTCCTACCTCCCACCCTCACACACGCCCACCTTGTATTAAGGACTCGAGATCAATGTCGCTTAATTGACCTAATTTATATATGTATATATAATATATATATATATATATATATATATATATATATATATATATATATATATATATATATATATATATATATATATATATATATATATATATATATATATATATATATATATATATATATATATATATATATATGTATATATATCGCTGCCCAGGCCTTTTGGATTTGTTCAAACAGTTGATCCTTATTACGAACACTTTCACTATTAATTCTGCGGTTGACGATCTTCCACAGGTTCTCGATAGGGTTGAGATCCGGAGATTGAGGCGGCTAATTCCATCACCGATAGGTGGTTGTCTTGAAACCACTGCTTGACTACTTTTGCAGTGTGTTTTGGATCGTTGTCTTGCTGAAAAACTTATTTTATTGTCAAATTCCATGAGGTAACATAACATAACATCTTTCAGGATATTTTTAAACATGAAACGGTCCATTATTCCATCGATTCGATGTATTAGACCTAGACCGTTAGCAGAAAAATACACCAGACCATTACATTGCCTCCACCATGCTTCACGGTCTTATGGCAGTAACGTGGCGTTTTATGGCAGTAATCGAGGCGTTTTCCGGCCGGTCGACGTACGCGGTAAATGCCATCGCTCTCAATGATGTTGAACTTCAATTCATCACTGAACAGGACAGTTCGCCATTTCTGCACATTCCAGTCAACATGAGATGTAGCAAACAGGAGTCTTTTCTTCTGGTTCTTTAATGAAAAAGCGGTTTCTTTGCAGGGCGTCGAGAAAACAATCTGGCTTCAACAGCACGTCGTCTGATTTTTCGGTCCGATACAGGCAGCTCTAATTGCTTTTGTATCTCGACTGATGATATCCAGGAATCCTTCTTTACGGATCTGAAGATCATAGAATCCTCTCTAGAAGTTTTGGAACGTGATACGGTCCATTTTTTCACGCGATATTTATCATAAACACATTTTTGTGACATTCCACTTACGTAATCGCCAATAATTTTCTTTCTTAGTTCCAACCCAAGACTGTTGGGAGCCATTTTTGCACTTAAAGTCATAAAAATAATAAAAATAGTCACGCTTCTCAAGCCTTTCCATGTTACATTTACCTTGTGATGAAACAATAATGCTCTGTGGAACACAACGTCTTGGTTGGATGTAGACTGTCTTGATGCAATGAAACACTTGTTGTATTTCACTTTTTGTATTGATGTTCTTCGATAAAACCTTTTGATAAAACTCACTTCGATAAACTGTCTTGATAATACTGACTGATTGACTTCCATATACTGACTGAATTACTTGTCGGTTAACCTGTTCTGGAAGATTCTAGATGCTTCTTTTCGATGCTTCTGGAAGGTTCTGGATGCGTCTGGATGCTTCCAGATGTTTCTTCTGGAAACTTTTCTGCACTTCTTCTGCATGCTTCTGGAAACTTCTGGATACTTCCTTTAATTATTAAAAAAACTCCATGACGTTGACACGGACCAGACTAAAGAAAATGAAACAAACCAAAAAAATTGCACTTGTTTTGTCCGCTGCAAAATGGCATTTGTCAACGAAATTCTGCCTGTGTGCTGTCATCTGTCAGCTGATTGCTCATGTCATGGCGTGCTATGACTCCAGACTCCTGAACTGTTTGCTGTGGTAATATAGTTCGTTTCGTTTTTAAGACATGTAAAATTAGAAACACTTTTTAGCATTGTTTGATGTTGGTTGCAAATGTTTTGTCCAATACTGTATATATATATATATATAATATTTATATAATGTATATATATATATATAAACATATATAAATATATATATATATATATATATATATATATATATATATATATATATTTATATATATATATATATATATATATATATATATATATATATATATATATATATATATATATATATATATATATAAAATGATCAACGAAAGTATTTATGAATGGTATTTGACATTGAAAGATACATCTAATCATGCAATATATTGAAGGTGTTGCGTAGATTTCAATTTAAAACTGTTTTGCTGCAAGAAAACTTTAGCCAAAAAGATAAATAGATTTGTTGACACCATCAAAAAATAAAAGAAACATCAAAAAATTATTATTAAAAATAGCATTTTTTTAACCTGTGGCAAATTTCCTCATAATACAGTGAATGCATCTGAAATTCCTAAAGAAACAATACCAATAAGCAAAAAAAAAATGCTTAAAAAAGTAAATAAAATTTTAAAAAGAAAAATGAAATCTATGATGGATTTAAAAATAGAATATATGATGGATTCAAAAATGGATTATTTTACATATCTAATAGATTTTGAAGAAATGCAATATTGAAGGTATGCAATATAGAAGAGTCATTAAAGGCAAAAGTGCTCCTTTCTCAACTAAATTTTTATCCCATAATCTTACATATCGAATGTGACAATATTTTTTTTTGCAAAACAAACGTAGAAGGAAGCAAAAGAATAAACTTGTCTTCGGAGGAATTATATAAGGATTATATTTTTATTCAAGTAAATTTAACACTAAACAAGTAATCTATAAGTAATATAAGAAATAATTTAAAACCTCGTATGCGTGTTGCAGCTGTTGAAAGCCTCGTATAATGCCTGATGCAGCTGTTGAAAGCAAATGGAAAAAATTCAGGATGCAAGACTAAACAATTTAATAGAGCAACAAAAAAAAAAGGTTCTTTATCAAAATTTATTAACAATTCATCTGATTTTGTAGATTTTTCTATACAACATTGTGTTCGAGAAGATGATTCACTTAAAGTATTTTGGGAACGTTGCGGGAACGTTGCGCAAGTGGTACATATTGATCAATTAAACGCTAAACGAACTACATATCTTGTTAAGTATGATATCAAACCTGATTTCCTTTATTAATCAAAAAGGTAATCTTTTTAGCTAGGATTGTGAGGTAATTTTATTTAATAAAAATTTAGAATTATGTTGTAGTATGTATTTATCTTATTTCTTTTATTATTATGCTTCAATTATTTGTTTTTACAGCATTTGAGTACAGTGGATTTTATCTTTATAAATGATATGAATCATATCTGATATTTTTATATGCACCAATTTTGTTTAATTTAAAGACATTTTTATTATATATATCAATATTTTTATCTCTATGCTTAACTGCACGCTTTATCTCTATGCTTTACTCCAGAAATAAAGGGCTAACCTTAGGCTAAGTTACTATTACTTTTTCATGAACTGCCTATCAAATAAAGGAAAAAATCCAGAAATGGAGGGCTAACCTTAGGCAACATGACAGCTCACTGATGAAGTACAAAGTCCTATGGCTTGCCTTCTCGTTGGTACATTTTAAGTTAGACTATTTTGTCTAATTTATGAACGGAATAGCCTAGACAAATTTTGTATAAAATTGTTTGATGATGAATATATATATATATATAATATATATATATATATATATATATATATATATATATATATATATATATATATATATATACAGAGATGCAGGTCTTGAGACCAAAGTCTTGGTCTCGAGACACATATTTTACTGTCTTGGTCTTGGTATTGGTCTTGAAGCCTAAAGTCTTGGTCTTAGTCTTGGTCTCAAAGTCTAGAGTCTTGGTCTTGGTCTTGGTCTCGGACCTCTACTGACTTTTACTTTCTTGGCTCTTACGAAAAATATCAACTCAATAGGCCGGGTGAATAAAAAGAAGCAATTGCTTTTACTAAGTAATTGGTCAGCTTAATGTGAATAAAACTTCAGCAATCTTGTCGAAGTTTTTATTAACGTAAAGCTGAGTAAATTACTTAACTTTACGTGAATAAAATTTGACGAAAACTTTTAAAGTTTTTATTCACGAGTTTTCATTAAAGCTGACCAATTATTGAGTAAAAGCAATTCCCGCTCTTAACGGTAGCTCGTCGCGTTGGTTTGACAAATTCCTAAATTTATGTTACGATAATTAAGAAAAGCTCTTTTAGATTTTTTTTTTTTAAATGTTTAATTTAAATAATTTATATTATTATTTTTTTATTTGCTATGTATTCTTTTTGTGATCAATGTTTAAAAATGCATAAATAAGTAAAAAATCAGTCCATAAAAATTTGTATTTAGACATTAAAAAAAAGAAAAAAAAGTTTTATTTGCTATTCTCCTTATGTAAAAAAACAATTACTTTGAACCTTGTCAATCAATGCGACGAGTTGTATCTAGAAAAAGTTTTTTCCTTTAAACATACCTTTGTTAAACTGTCAAAATGGCTAATAAATTTCCCGCAATTATTAAATTTGGTTATTGTGATTTTCGTGAAAGTCATCAAGTAATTAAAGACAAAGTTAAGTTCAAAACTCATGCTAAGTGTAATATTTGTAAAGAACCAATAACTGAAACTAAAGGTACAACTTCTAGCTACACAAGGTATGTTAGTATTTGCTGCTTGGTATGCCATATTGCAATAATGCCTTTTTCTTCTTAAGGTGGTGCTATCCTATTTTGATAATTTTAAAAACTGTTTTTGTATGATACACTTTTAAGTTTTTCTTAAGTAATTGTTAATCATGGTAACTTTTTTTTTTAAGTTTGATAATAATTATGAAAAAAAATCAAAAACAAACAAACAAAAAAACAAAAACAGAAAAAGTTTAAAAAAAATTTTAGGCAGCACTCATGTTAATAAAGTTGTAAGGAAAAGTTAACAAACGGGTTAAATTTATAATTTAGAAAGAACGTGAATGTCAATATTTTTACTTTAAGAAATAAATTCTTCTTTCCGTTTTTTAACAAAATGAAATTGTTTTCTTTTAAACGTTTTTTAAAAGAGAACTATTTCATTACGTAAAAAAGGTTTTCTCCACCATAGATTTAAAGTCTTTAAAATAACTAAAAAACTAACTTATTTTTAAATTTAGAAAAAAGGAGAAGTGCTTTAGTTTGAAAGAATTCGACAGAAATACTAAAGAATCTTTATTGTTTCGGTTCTTCATCAAAGATTAACAATATATTGTTTATTTAAAAAAAAATAACTTTGTTCTTCTAAGTAAATCTACCTTTTTTGTTTTTGTTTTCATGTGTTTCTAAATTTGAGGTTTTTTAATATGCCGACCCTCTCATTTGTTAGGACCCATTTTCTTAGATTAACAATTAAAAATAAAAAACAAAAAAAAATGTTCAAATATATCGATGTTTTTAGAAAACAAAAAGTATTTTGTCTATTTAAATTTTACCTTTCAACTTTTTAATTTTGTTGTTTTAGAAATTATAGTAATGTTCACCCTGAAAAACACGCAGAGTATGTGGCACAGAAACATATTAATTTCAATCGCAAACAAATAATTATTGACACATTCTTCACAAAACAGAATAGTTCGTATGAATCGCAACATCCTGACCAAATTAAAATTACAGACTCCTTAGTTGCAAACCTTATTGTTGGTTGCTCACTTCTATTATTTCTTGTCGAGAATTCAAATTTTCGGAAACTTATCTGCGATATGAAAAACAAGTACGTACTACCATCACGAAGCCATCTAACATCTCAATTAATACCAGAAGCTGTTAAAGAAAAAAGAGAACTTATTTCAAAACAAGTTCAGTCCATTGGGCATATAGCAATGACTGTTGATATATGGACTGATAGAAGGATGCATTCATATCTTGCTTGTACGGGACACTACTTTTCTGATGGCAAGCTCCAAAATTTTTTTTTTGGTTTTCGTCCAGTCAAAGGAAGGCATAATGGTCAATTAATTGCAGATGAACTAAATAACATCATTGAGCAAAATCAAATCAGAACAAAGTTAGGATGTGTTGTAACTGATAACGCCTCAAATATGAAAAAAGCTTTTGATGTCCTCAGTGAATTACAGGCTAATGAGAGTGAAGATGAATCTAGACATATTGTTATAGTTGATGACGAAGAAATGTGGAATGATCTGCATGAAGAAGATCAACTCATTGTGAACGAAGCTATCGAGCAACATGCAACTGAAAGATTGGCCTGCTATGCGCATTCTTTGCAGCTGTGTGTAAAAGATGGACTAACTCATCTGAAAACAGCTAACAGTTTGTTAGCCAAATGCTCAAAGCTGGCAAATTTAACACATCAAAGTACGCTTTTCCGTGGAAATTTTGAGTCAAAGTTTGGAAAAGGACGCTTTATACCAAAAACCAATGCTACAAGGTGGAACAGCATGTTTGTTCAGCTGTCCAGTATTATCAGGTTGGATCCTGTAAAACTTTCGGATTTGCTCAGAGGAGACCATAGTAATCTTATTTTGACACAACGTGAGATGGCAATGTTGCGTGAACTAGTAGAAGTTCTTCAGCCTTTTGCAGAGGCTACAGATTTGTTACAGGGTGATAGCTATCCAACAATAGGATGTATTGTGCCTTCAGTTGTTGGCCTGCATAAGTGTCTTAACACACTCAGTTCAACTATCAAGAATCACATTCCACTGGTTAACGGTTTGTTGAGCTCCTTGTGTGACAGATTTGGTGGATTGTTGCAGAATGTCAAAACTTTGCCAACAGGTGACAAAATTAGGAAGAACCTAAATTTTTCTTCAATGCTTTACCTAATGGCCTCAGCCTTAGATCCTAGTTATTCGTTACTTGGCTGGAGGAAGACCATCTTGGACCAGATGATGTCAAAAGATTTGTTCGTGAACATATAGCGAGTAAGTTAAAAAAGTTTTATTTTTGTTTATTTTTATTGAACTATTAAGTTGTTGTCGAATGGATAAAAAATTAACAGTGGTTTGTTGGTTATAACAAAATTATTATAAGTATAATTATATTCTAATAATTTTGTTACAACTTGTCAGTTTTAAATTTTGATTGTTTTGTTTTTATGCTTTACGTTGAAAATATTGATTTTTCAGCTCTTATAACAGCAGAGGTTTCGGCCATTATTGTAAAGTCGCAAACCACTCAAGATCTATTGGCACCTTCTACTCAAAATTTATTGCCCCTAACAGTAGAAGAGGAGGAACCTCAAGAACAGCTGGACCAAAATGGTGGTGCTAGTAGTGACGTGACTCTTTCATGCAAGCGTAAATCAACGCTTTTTGCTTCATACACAAAACGTCGTCAGAGAATTGAAATGAGACAACAAAATAATGTTCCATTGTCACCAACCACTATTGCTACAGCTTTCATGGAAAAAATGGTTTCGATTGCATCAAGCACTTATGGAGAAGAGGCATGGGTGAAAGCTCAATCTGCTAAATATTACAATATTATGAATCCTCTGATAGAGAAGCTTTTCTGTATTCCAGCTTCTTCTGCACCAGTGGAGCGCGTATTCAGCCAGGTAGATTTAAATATGCGACCGAATCGTGCCAGACTGGGTGATGAGATGTTATCGTCTCTTGTTTATTTGAAATGTAACAGTGATGTGTAAACCATAATTTCTGACAATGTTTAGTTTGTTTCTACTAGGGTTAACTAACGTGTTATATAAGTTGTGAAATCAAGTTGTACAAAAACCAGGTTTTTTATTTATGTTGTTTCTGAAATGACCCGTTAACTTTATTTTTTGTAACTATAGTATGGGGCTACTGGTCTAGCATGTCTGCAGTTTGTTTTTAGACATTTTTTATTAGTATTTTTTGTTTTTAACATTACAAAAAAAGTTAGTTTCTTATTGTTGTTATTATTACTGAAAGTTTTCTGTTTTCATTAAATATATCTTTTGTAGACTGCAGTTGTCATATACGCGTAACTACGTTTTATTGTAAGGTAATGTTTATGAAAGCTAAATTATCACACCAACTAAGATCTAGTAGCATTCATACATTTTTCTTGACACAAGCAAAAACCCAAGCAAGTAGATCCAGCATTCAATATTCTAAACTGGAAACAATGTATTAATACGTTATAATATATTATAAATACATTTACACTAGCCTAAATAAAGAAGGGGCGTAAAGCTGGTCAATAAATAGTACCTGTTTACTCTTTACATTAGTAAGCATGGGTTTTATTGGACTTCTTTAAACCTAATTCTTGATCCCGGTCTTGTAAAAACTTGGGTTGATTTTTTAATGTCTTGGTCTTTGTCTTGAAGCAATCAGTCTTGGTCTTGGTCTCGGTCTTGAGCCTAAATGTCTTGGTCTTAGTCTTGGTCTTGGCCTTTACTGTCTTGACATCTCTGTATATATATATATATATATATATATATATATATATATATATATATATATATATATATATATATATATATATATATATATATATATATATATATATATACTGATGTATTGGTCAAGTTTATTAACTTTATAAGTAGGATTAAAAATGATGGAATATTTATATTAAATAAAGCTGTTAAATTGTTTCCTATGACAAATGAAACCATATTAAGACTATTAATTACAAGTATAAGATTAAAAACATGTATAAGACTTCTAAAAACATAAAAGTCTCCTTTAAAATTAAATCTTGAAATGTGTTTGTCTACTATTTTAAACAATAACCGATCTCAGTAATTTTGATTGATACAATTTGTGACAACTTGGAACTTTGTACCCTTGCTCTTAAAACTGTTTGAAGTCATAATGAACAGATTCAGAAGCCTGTTCTGACCAAAAACCAAGACCTTTTCCAGGGTATTTGTCAGTTATTGATTCCAAAAAAACTGGTACACGGATGACTAGAGCATGTACTTTTTCGTTCAATGCCATATATGCTTCCTTGTAGGAATTGATGCGATTCTTGTAAGAAATGTCTAAACTTAGACCAAAGCAAGTTTTCTTCATATTATTTAGTGCTTTCATTGCATTCATAAGGTTTATTATAAATTCATCTGGTACAACCTCGAAATTGGATTTGAGAATATAGTCTAATGTTTCTATGTTATCCAATAGCTTTGAACACTGTCCTCCTTTAAACTGACCGCTGTGCAATCTTGGCCTAGTAAATCCAATTGATTTATTCCACATATCCATGGAAGTTAATGTTTCTGTTTTTAAAAGTATTTTATCACCTATGTTATACAAACGGTTTGTGTTTCTAGAAAATAAATGAAAGAAAATCTGTTGCAGCAATTCTTCCTCCATTGGAGGAAGGATTTCTGCAACAGATATATCATCTGGTAGGTCTATCAAAAGAGTTAGGACACAATTCTTAAATGGTGCAGCCTAGAGTTTACTTTTTTTTCTGTGGTTCTCCCAAGCTTTTTTGTACTTCTTTGCATTATCTCTAATCACACCAAGTGTTCTGGAAAAAAAGTAGATTAAAATCCCAAATCAAAAAAATATCCAGAATAATGTTTTGACAGTAAAAAAATAATTTATAATGGCATACTAATTCCTAATTACCTTATGCGTCCACAGGTTGTGAAATCCTGCATGTCTTGCTTTGACAATTCACACCGACTGCAGGGGTAAGTAGAAGAAGGAGCTTTAATTCCAAAATCAGCATTCGCAAGCTTTAAGTCAAATGCTAAAAAATACTTCTTAATCGCAATTCCCAATATTTTCTTATTTTTTTAATGTTTTGGTGATTCTCTTTAACATCTTCAGCAATGGCCAGAATAATAAGTTTCTTAACTCCCCTGTCCTTGAACTTTTCCTGCTTTATTCCTTCTCTGTATAAGAACTTGGTTTCAGGTTCATTCACTTTACAATCAAGAATAATTAAACAAACCTTTAGAAATCCTCCACCCCCATCTATTACAATCTTTACAATATAATCTGGTGATATATTTCTTTTTTTCACTAGTTGATTTATTAGCTCAGACACATTTTTACAGTAGACTAAATATTTTGTTTTGCTTATTGATTTGAAGTTCTGCAATATTAATGAAACGATCTAAAACAGAGTCTTGAAACACAAGTTTTTTAGATTGGTTTCAAAAAACTCTCTTTCTTTCCAGCTTCTAAGAACATTACAAGCAGTTTTTGTTTGGGAATCACTTGACCCTAGTCCTACTATATTTTTGAATCTTGAGATTTTACTAGCTGCCACCTTGTTTTTAGGAAAAAGGGCTTTCAACTCTGTTTTCTTTGGAAGTTTGATATTAAATATTTTAGGCCCTTTGTTAGCTTTATTGAATCACCTGCATTCACTTTAGATAGTTTTCGCTTTAGACAGAGCCGCCTCAAGATTATTCCTGCAAATTGAAATATTGCAAGGGTGAGGTAGACCACGTCCTAATGTACATAGACATTTTTGACATACAGATATGGGTTGGGGAGGTGGCAGAACTGATGCAGTACAAACTCGTCTTCCTTTTTTTCGATTTTGATCTGTTGTTGCAAGGAAAACTATCTACCCTGATCCTGGGTAGATAGTTTTCCTGATCCTGGGTAGATAGTTCACATCTAGGCTGACTTCTTGTAATAATGGAAGTTCTTATTCCAGAAAAATCATATGGTGATGGAAGAGCTTTTGGTTCTTTTATAACTTTTTCAATCAGTTGCAAAAATTTTCTGTTGCGCAAACAGATACCAGAAGGATAATGTTTCTTAGCCAAGTCTAAATTTGGGATAAAATAATTTTAAAGTTTTCTTTTTGATTATCTTCGTGGTTTAATGCCTGATTAGGCATTATTGAAGTGCTGGTGGTACAAAATGTAGACTTTGCCGAATATATTATAGGAAATATCGAGTTTAATGGTTAAATTTGATTTGCATAGATTTCCTTTTATTGATTTTGATATATTTCTTTAAATCTATTGTAAAGATTGTTACGAGATTAATTCCCTCCGGACAATTAATTCTAACACTCGTTTAGAGTAATGATTAACAATTGCAATACAATCAATTCCCCTTGGAGACCAATATGAAAAACTCTCAATAACGATTGCTAAAACTATTCCTTCAGAGAATAATTACGCACAAGGAAGTTGGAATAACTAGTGCTTCCAATACCGGTAGTACGGATAACGATATACCGGTAGTACCGAACTTTTTCAAGTACCAAAATACCGGTATTGGTTTAGCTCAATAACGGTATTAAAAATATATGTAGAGGGCTTATGATATAGCAGTAGGGAAAGCCCTCTTTTCGCAAAATACAAAATTAAATGACATATCTTAAACTTTCAGTCGCGATAAACGTTGTTTATCGCGACTGAATTTTTATGTCATTAAGCTATCTTTATCCTGGTGGGATAAAGATAGCTTAATGACAAAAAACGTGTTTAATTTCAAAGTAAAATTTTGTCTTCCTTCTATTAATAAAGCACTCATTTAAAATATTATAATTACGTCACTTGCTTTAACGTGGATCCCATGTTTGAGTTTTGCACTAACGTAAATATGAAAAGTTTGAAGTCGTTAGAGTTGAGAACATTTTTAATTTGTAAAAATGTCAAGATGATAGATTATTAATCGTTTTTCATAGTGTAACTTATAAATGTAAAGTTATTGAATTAACAGCAATTAAAGTTACACTTACTTAACTTTATGCATTTTGAATTAAGAACTAAAAATCAAGATTTTATATCTAATAGATAGAATTACTTTAATACCCAGAAAAACATAAAACATCCTAAAAAGTGTTCAAACCGTTCAGCACTGTACGAGTTGATGAAAGTTCTGCGTGGTTTTACTTTCTGCTTGATAAAGAAAATTAACTTGCAATGTGTAAGAAGTGCAAAAAAGAGATAAAATCAAATGGTGGAGTACCAGTGTACTGAATGCACATTTAAAAACTAAACACGAAATTGACTTGTTGAATAGGAAATTGTCCCAAGATGCCGCATCATCATCGGGTTATTTTTATTCGTACCGTTATCAACGGACGAAAAATCCAAACCTCTGATCACCAATTTATTACAAAATCAACGCGACAATTCGTTGTTCTCAGTTTTTTTTGATTGAACACCTTTTATGTTGGAATCTTGAAATTATTCAGTACCGAAAAACCGGTATTGAAAATTGGTATCGGTATTGGAAGCGTTAAAAATAACGTTACAAGAAAATTATATTGTAATATATTATAATATAATAATATAATATAATACATTTAATAAAATATATAATATAATGTTATAATATAATAATATAATACATAATTTAATATATAATATAATACATTTAATATAATATTTAATATACTATATTATAACATTATAGTATAATATAATTTTATTTTTATTTGTATATATGTATTAAACTATTAATAGTTTAATACATATATAAAAATAAATATTGAAGAAAAACCAACATTAATTCTATTTCCTATAAACAAGAATACAAAACATCATATATTTGTTCTTAATAAATTTTGACACATAAAAACCTATATTAAAATGTTTGCCTCTCTATTGTAAATATTTTAAAGCTTTTAAAATATGCAACAGTCATCAAACAACTCATGATCGAATAAAATACTTAATGGATATACAAGGATAAATACTGGCTTTTTAGGTTTAGAAAAATGTCTTTTTTTTTTTCTTGGACCTCAAAAAATTTTTGGCCATTTGACATTTGGCCATTTTTTTTTAAATTGAAGGATTTGAAAAAAATTACTATAACAAAACACATATTATTGACCAATAACACCATTTTCAATGGTGTTATTTTCTGAAAGTAGAGGTCAGTACGGATCCAAAAAAGTATCACATGACCCTGGGACATTTTTTTTGGTTTGAACCTACTTCCACCGGGGTGTGACAAGTTTTCGAATGCGTAATAAGATTTTTTTTATTTGTTTGAAAAAGGAACTTAAAACTCTCGAAAATTAAATTCGGAATCATTGAACTTAAAATAATTACTGATACAACTTTTTACGCTAATCAAGAATCATTTTTCAATATTAAATTTACTATTTAAGAAAAAAGTTATGAATTAAAAACGGAAGATGAGTGTTGCGGGGTTGAATGAAATACGCTAAAAAATAAATAAATACGAGGCAATAGCTTATTTCTTAAAGGCGGCTTTTTTTTGTTAGGTCTCAAGTGACCAATAAGTCTCCAATTATAAATTTTTTGTATAAATTTCAATTAACGAATTTTTCTAACTTAATTTAAATGATTTTTACTTACTGCTTTTATAAAATGGTTCTAATAAATGAATGAAATTCGCTAGTAACTCTCTTGTTAATTTGCTTACCAGCTCACTCGTCGCACATTCTACAGCCACTAGATGTTGGTGTTTATTGCCATGTCAAAAGAGTTTGGCGCAAATTACTTCAACAGTTTTATGCAAAGACAAAGTTTAGCAACTTATCAAAAGAATGTTTCAGTAACCTGCAAAAAAAACTTTTCAGCTCTGGTGAAGTTTTTACACGTACCCAGATAGTTACTGGGTTTCAGAATACTGGTTTGTTTCCACTCAACAACGATAAATTCAATCAGTCAAAATTGCAGATTTCTAATACATTTGAAACACCGAAATCTGAACCTAAGCCTTCATCATCTCAACAACCAGAATCTATGTTAATGCCATCACCAAATCTAGCACCAGGAACTATACTACCTCAGCCACTACCCTCTGAATCTACACCAACAACATCTAGCATCAGGATATGTCACATAGCATCAGCTTCAAAGTCATCTCAAAAGACACCTTGTCTGCAAACGACCTTCAATATTGTAGTAACTCCGCCTATTCAAAAGGAAATTCAAAAAGAGGTTGCAAAACAACTGCAATCAGCCCAATCAATTGGATCAGCTTTGCAACAAATGTTTTGTATTCAACATGTTGACACACAAAAAAGAAAAAATGTAGTTGTGCCAAGATTCGAAGGAGAGTGTCCTGAAATACTTAAAAGGTTGAAAGATGCTGAGAGAAAAAAAGCAACAAAGCAAGCTAAAAAACAACCTAAGCTTAGCTCTAATGGAGAACAGCAAATAAACCAAGCAACAAGTCCAACGAAAATATTAGCTGCAAACCAATTTAAGTGTAAAAAGTGCCGAAAAGTTTTGGGCGAAACTTCAGCAAGTCAAATTATGGAATGGTGCCAGTGTGAAAACTCAAATTGCAAGGTTTGGCAATGTCAAACATGCATACCAAAGTGATACGTAAAAGGCGCTGAGTTTTATTGCTACAAAAAGTGCCGCACAAGTGAAAACTCAACTCAACCTCTAGTACCTCTAAACGGCTCAACATCATCACAAGAATAAAAAAGTTTACTTTATTTGATTGATTTTTTTAATTGTTACTACTGATTGTTTTTTTAATTGTTATTATTGATTGCATTTTTGTTTTTTTAATAAAGTGATGTTTTAATTATTTTTTAATAAAGCGTTGTTTTAATTATATTTGCGTATTTTATTTTCCCTGAATGTTTATGTAGAATGGAATAATTTTTTTTTTAATCAAATAAAGTTTCATAAAAAACTTTACAAAAAAAGTTGTTAAAATGTTATATATTTAAATACAGCTCATTACAAGGAAAAATCTTTTTTCCGTAAAAAATTAATAATTAAAATCCTTAACTATTTCATTTGACCCCATTTTAGTAAAATATTTTCTAACATTTTCTGTTAAATATGATATAGAGTAAAATATTTACTCTATATTATATTTAACAGAAAATGTTAGAAAATATTTTATAAAAAGTACTTTGAGAAAATGTTTCATAAAACCTCTACGAATTGAAAATATTAAAATACGTCTAATAGACGTAGCTTATTTAGTTCCAAAGATAGACGGTGTATCTTTGGAACTATTTAAGCTACAAAAGTGGTTTAAACAATTTTGGAAATGAAATATATTAAAGTATCCAATGCATTTGAAATATTTTTATTTTAAATATTCACATTCGCTAAAAAAGTTGAATAAACTCACTAATATAAAATAATTTAGAGTTTACACTTTTCTAAAAAAATGTTATAAATAAATATATTTCATATCTAAAAGTGTCAATTGTACTACTAAAACGTTTTCAAATTAAAAAACACTGAAAGAAAACTCAAATTAAAATTTTATTTTACATACGAATATAATACGCGCTTTGAAATATAGTGATTTTTATAAATTGTGGTATCAAACGATGCTCATTACTGGACATAGTCAAGTGAACTCTTCCGATTCATAAATTTTAATCATTTTCTGTTAAACAATATCTTTCAAATGTTGCCCTTTTTAAACCACAGGTTTATCAAGTATTCCTTTTTCATTTTTCAACTTTTGGGTTTTCTTAACAAAATGTTTTTAAACTGAAAATATTTAGGAAGTTTTTTGAATTGACTAATTATCAGAAGCTAATGAGAGTAACCGCAGTGGCGGATTTAGAATAGAGCGTAGGAAGGGGGGGGCGAGCTGCCCCCACGCCCCCCTAAAACGGTCTAACGGCGCCCCCTAAAACAATTAAAATATATATATATAAGGTTAAACTACTGAAGGCAACCCCGGTCGCCCCTATTTATTGACTTGCCCCCCCCCCCCCCGCGACACTAAACCTCAATCCGCCACTGAGTAACCGAACTTTTTCTTACTCCTAACTTATTTTAACTTTTTTTTTTTTTTTTGCATCTAAAAGTTTGTTAAAGTCATTATAGTTTATGTACTTTTGCTCTTTATCTGATACTATTGTTTTGGGTCTATTAGCCGATCCCATAATTTTTTTTGCCGATCAATTTTTGGAGGTACGGCTAATGAGTGGTGTAAAGGTCATACTTACATATAAAAATATATATTTTTTTTTTGTCGAATAAGACGCAAAACGTTTGAAAAAGTCTAAAAGTTCTTAACAAAAGCCTATAAGATAAAAAAATTTAATTTAATTGCACTTAAAAATTTTAAGTATAGTATATTGGTGTTTGCAAAGAATCGCTACATAAATTATTTTTTAATATAAACTCATTCTTTTCAAATTTGTTGTATAGGCTGGTTTGGCGCTTAATCATTCTTTTGTAATCGCTTTTTGTGATTTTTCACTAAATTTAGACAAACTTCAAAGCATTTGCGCGAACACATTCTAATGTCAAATCTACTTAATTTTTTCAGTGATATTTTCTGTATGCGTTCATGCACTAAAAAAAAACATTGTTCTAATTAATTTAAGAAATATGTAGTAATTATCTTTTACTGATAACGATAGATATTTTAACACTTAGGCTATTTTAAAGTGATTTTTTGTTGGTCTATATGGTTGTTTCTATTTATTCTCGAAAATTTATTATCTTTAATTCATTTTTCTATCAAACGATGTTTTTTTAAAAAAATACTTTAGCTTGAATAAACAGGAGACGGTATAACGTAACTTTTTGAAGCCAGTTTTAAAAACGACCCCCATCCAAACATTTTAAGAAACTTAGAATTTTGCGAAAAACTTAATTAAAATAAAGTCAGTTTATATTTGGCAGCTCATACAACTTTATAAAGAATTATTTGCTAACTGATTGCCTTTTTCAGTTTATTCTAATTACATTCGGAATACTAGATTTATTTCAACATGATACTAGAAGATATTGTATTTCAGATAGTATAAAAGATTCTTGAGAAACTGATTGTTTGTGAGTTGTTACCAATATTTAAACAATTAAAAACAAATATATTTTCATATATGTGTGTTTGTGTCTGTTACGTAGAGCAAACTTTACTGATACTCATAATCAATCAATCAATCAATATATATTTTGATAAAAGATCTTACAATCGAGGTCATTTACAAATAGTTAAAAACTAATCTTAAGTAAATACCATGAAATAGAATTGATAATACAAATATTAATGATAATAATAATGATGATAAAATAAAAGTTATAAGAATAATAATAAAACTATATGGTAATAAACCAATATCAATTTTCAAACAACAATTGAATATAATGTACAGACAGAAAGTAACAAACAGTTATGTACTGATAAAACGTAACAACCTACCATTTATTGTCATGTAAAAAGAGTACCCGTACGAAAATTTCCCATGGGAATTTTAGAAAAAAAACCCATGGAAAAACCATGGGTATTTGGAACACGTTCCCATGAAAAAACCATGAGTTTTCCATGAAAAAACCATGAGTTTTCCATGAAAAAACCATGAGTTTTCCATGGAAAAACCATGAGTTTTCCATGGAAAAACCATGAGTTTTCCATGGAAAAACCATGAGTTTTCCATGGAAAAAACATGAGTTTTCCATGGAAAAACCATGAGTTTTCCATGGAAAAACCATGAGTTTTCCATGGAAAAACCATGAGTTTTCTATGGAAAACACATGAATTTCCCATGGAAAACACATGAATTTCCCATGAAAAATCTTTAAGTTTTTCATGGAAAAGTGTTCCAAATACCATGGATATTCAATGATTTTCCATCCATGGAAAAACCATGGAATTTCCATAGGTATTAGGAACACCTTTCCAATGAAAACTTATGGATTTTTCATGGTAAAAAAGCATGATTTGTTTTCAAGTTTTTTATCTAATGTTATTTGAATTGTCATATTAAATCATAAAAGCAAATTTTATCCCACTATTATTGAGTTCTCTTAATCTATGAGATCGCTTTCTTCAAATAAAATCAATAAACAAAATAAAATTTAAATCTTGTTAAATCCTACAAATCTTTGAAAAATAATAGCTATAATGCACCTAAAACATCAAAACTTGACTTCCCCACAATATTTAATGCACGCATATGTATAACATACTGAAAATAAATAAAACAAAAAATTACAAGTAATATAATACTATAAGTGATATACATAGTGATAAACAATTGAAATTTATCAAATTGAAATTTTTACATTTACAAATTTTTACAAATATCAATTGAAATTTTTACAAAAAATAAAACAATTTACATGTTTATTATTTTATATTAACTATTTGATAAAAATAGTATATATAAATTTGATAATAACTTCAAGTTTTAACAAGTTAAAAAGAACCATCAATACAACATATTTAATTCAAAAAAACATCAAGCCCATTTATAAATGCGTCTGTACTGTATCTGTAGAAACAGGTAGATGTTAAACAAAGTACCATTCACATATTAATATTCATTTTTTTTCACCCTAGTTAGTCTCATTCTCCATTTCACCAATCTAGACAATACATCATACAACTATTATATACATTCTAACTAGTTTTCTTTATTTACTAATTCATTTTACTTATAATTATTATCTATTATAACTTACTTTATAATTAGGCATTATACACAATTATGAATGTTGCCAAATGTTAGGTATATAGAAAAAAGTAGCAATGAATATATCATTATTTATAAATACAAATTATTAGATTGTTACCTCTTTTTTGCCTAAGCTATCTGCATTATGTACAACATCGTTTATATTTCCAGTCAAACATTCCTGCCTATAATGTAACTTTATTAAAATGATTTATTCAAACTAATACATTTATAAATGTTACCTGCATGTTAGAAACATTTATATAGAACAAGGCAGCAACAAATATTATATTATATATTTACTTTTGTAATTAAAAAAAAAAACTTACTTCTTCTTCTGAGCTATCTTCATGATGTACAACATCATTTACAAACCTGTTTTCTTCACGTCCTTCCATTTTTTAATATATTATAAAGCACAGGACTTGTTAATGAATGGCTAAATAAATAAATTAAAAATTTATATTTAAATGAAATGATAAGGTTAAAATGAAAAGATTTATACACATATATAAATTTTACCTGCATGCTAGTAACATTTATATAGAATAAGGCAGCAACAAATATAGTATAACTTATAAATTGTAATTTTAAGTAAAAACTTACTTCTTTGTCTGAGCTGTCTGCATGATGTACAACATTATTTATATTGTCAGTCAAACTTACCTGCTTATTAATGCAGTAATTTAAATAAAATGATAAAGTTAAAATAAAAGAACTTACGCACATACCATTAAATTCAAAAATTTATTATATTTTTACTTCACTATTTAAAACATAACAAATATGTAATCTATAAAGTATAGTAATGTAAAAGCATAGTAAATATCAAAGTGTGTGCAAAAATTAATTTATTTTAACTAAAGACGAGCACTTTACATCAGTTAAATATAAACAAATAAAAATAATTGTATTATAATAAATAATAGTGTATTATTTATAAACATTGCTTTTATATGCTTATATTTAACTATGAAGTAAAATCTTGTGCATTAAGTATATTCCTATACTGATACTTATAAAATATTACCACAGTTTTCCTTCTCCAACTAAGTGGTTCTTGGAACATCCTTACAAGTTGAATCCCAAAGATTACGTTTATATCTTTTCTGGTTTAAACTCAATTCACCATTTTATTTTGACAGCTTTTGAACTATTTTTAAAAATATTAAATGCATATAAAAACTGACGAGGTTATAAACAATATAAACGATGAACAACATTATTTATATTGCCAGTCAAACCTGTTGGCTTATAATGTAGTAATTTAAATGAAATAATAAAGTAAATATAAAAGAATTTATAAACATTATTTATATTACATTATTTACATATTCTAATAATTCTAAAGAAAAAACTACAACAAAAAGACAAAAACAACTTAACAGAACTAAAATTGAATAGAACATTTATCATAAAAAAATGTTTTTTAATACTTAATGAACATTTACGATACAATAAACTTCAAGCATTTTTATGTAATCTAAGGCTATTATAAAAAAAAATAAAAAAGATCATACTAGTTATCTTTTGTACATTAGTTATCTAATCTTATTATCTTAGTTATCTAATCTTATCTAATATACTGCTTGTATATTAATATTTTAAATAAGTTTCTTTAATACTTTCGATAAATTTTATAATAATAATTATACTAGTTTGAATGTACATTAAATTACACTATGTACATTAATACACTAGTTATTTAATGTAGATTAAAACTAAACATTTATTTGTTGTAAACCAAATAATAATTATTTGGCAAATAATTTGCCAAGTAGGCATTAAAATTCAAACTGGTTTACTTGACATACTTGCTATACTATTGCAAGTTATGCAAAGTAAGCAAAGCTACTGGAAACAGTTAAAATAAGTATATGCATAAATGATATATAATAAAATATAATTAAAAATAATCCCTTTTATAATGCATTATAATATGATAAATATATCTAGTTGTTTATGTCTGTATGTTTAGTTAAATCATATAAATGTATTGCATTATAAAAAACATATAATTCATAGCCTTATTAAACACAGAAAAACAGAAGAATGCAGTAAGTATTGTTTTCTAATTTAAAAATAATCATAACTCTACGAGCTATGACGCCATCTTTAAAAGCGCATTTGTAACAACCATGGCGCAGCTTAAGCCATGAAAAAAAAAACATGGTTCACCCATGGAAATTCCATAGGATTTCAATTTTCATGAAATTTACCCATGGAAATTCCATGGAATTCCCGTTTTTCATGGGAAAACCATGGTTTACTCATGGAATTCCATGGGTTTTCCATGGAATATTTCCGTAAGGGTAATGTCAAAAGATGTAGAAAGATCATGTCAAAAACTCTTTTGACATGACAATAAAACAATTACTGCAAAAAATGTAACAATGATTTAATAAATATAATAATCCTAATATCAAAAATCATAATAAAAACAATAAAAGTAAAATAAATACTTCATTAAAAAATAACAATAAATAAAAAAAACAAAAATTATTCAATAATACTCACAAATAAAAACGTTTCACACACACACACACACACACACACACAAACATTTAGTCACGAAAAGTATAAAGTTTTCATAATAAATATTAAAACAAAAAAGTAAATCACATCAAGCAAACACAAATCGTCAGTCAAAAATAATAAAATTTAAAATATATTCTTTTTTCTTTCTTCAAAAACAGAGCGATTTTTATATTTTATTTTAACTCCATTTTCGAATGTTTTTTTTATTTTAACTCTGGTTTTTTGTTTTTCCTTTTTCTTTTCTCGTATTAATATAACAATAGTAGATTGTTTATATATAGTTGAATATAGTTAAATATACATATAGTTAAATTATTAGTATATAGTTAAATTATTACTCTATTGTTAATTTACATTTCTTTTAAACTTTATTAAATTTTCTATTTATTTAAATCATATAATTTTTATTTATTTAAATCATATAATTTTAATCAAAATTTTGTTCGATCATTGAGTTATTTTTAATGATATCATTGTTAATATTATTTATTATAACTGTTTTTGTTTCAAGTTAATTTGCTATTCTTCATAATAATCATACTTACTGTTATTGTTTGCTTTTTACGATTATTATAACCATAGCTACTTTTTTTACTTCCTACATAATACCTCTTACATTCTTTATTCTACTGCAGAAATTACTCATTTTCATTGTTCTACTATCGATTTAAATTTTTATTTGTGTAAAAAAAAAATAAGTCTAAGTTGCCGATCAATTTAATGTGAAAATTGTTCATTTTGGACTCATACAAAATGCAACAGGCTCAATGATTCTGGGTTTAATTTATTACAATTAGGTCGCTCAATGCGACATAGTGTAAATTGTACTAAGAGTATATTTCCATTCACAGATGTACCAGATGACGAACTTAAATTACTATTTTCTTCTAATAAAGTTATTATAACTGACGATTTACCTCCGTCTACAAACATCTTTCCATCGTTACATTTGAATAAAATTTCTAACCAAATTAATGACTATGTTTCATCTCGTGTTTTAGATTCCGATGAAGAAATCTATGCATCACTAGACATAATTTGTAAATATTATGACAGACAAATTTTGTTCCCTGAAGTTTGACGAAATAAACGCTGTTTTTTTTTTATCACCAAAACATTTCATCGCTGTAAAAACACTTTGAGTATTTAAAAATATTTTTATCATTAATTAATTTTAGGTTTTCTATTATTTCTGTTACTGAAACACGTTTAAAAAAGGAAATTCACTTAATTCATCCGATTCTCATAGATAACTACAACATTGAGCATACACCAACTGAATCTTCCTGTGGGGGTACATTGTTATACTTGTCAAAAAAGTTAATATACAAACGAAGAGATGATTTGATGATTTATTCACCTAATATTTTAGAATTCACTTTTGTTGAATTAATTTTTTCCAAAAGATCCAATATTATTGTAGGGGGCATTTATAGACACTCTTGAATGGACATATATATTTTCAATAATATAATGTCTGGATTACTTCTAAAAATATCTGCAGAAAATAAATCTGTTTTCTTATTGGGTGATTTTAATATAGATTTGATACAATTAAGTAATGACATTGCGACCTGTGATTTTTTAAACTTACTTTCTATTTATAATATTCGCCCTTCTATTATTTTGCCAACAAGAATTATTGAACACTCTGCTACAATCATTGACAATATTTTTTCTAATATAATAGCTAATGATACTATTTCTGGAAATTTGACAACTTCTGTCTCTGATCACCTACCTCAATTTTGCATTTGACCCAGATTCAACAAATTATTTATACCACGAAGTCACAAAATATATCGTAGAAATTTTAAAAACTTTGATAAAAAAAAATTTAGATCTGGCTTATTAAAGTGTGATTGGGATGATGATATAAAAAACAGTGACACTAACTCTTGTTTCCATAAGTTTATTACTGAAACAACATCGATTTTGGATCGCTATGCTCCACTCAAAAAGACTAGTATTAAGAGCTTCAAACGTCGATTTAAACCATAGATTACAAAAGGAATCATAAAATCTATTCAAATACGCAATCTTTTTCAAAAAAAAATGTTAAGATCAAAAGATTTAATAAATATAAACACATTTAAAACTATTTTTAAGCGATAGAAATTCATGATAATTACTTTAATTAAACTTAGCAAGGAAATCCATTTTAAAAATTTCTTTTCAGATAATGTAAAAAATTTTCGCAAAATTTAGAAAGGAATTAATAATCTAATAAATGTCAAAAATTATAACAGCTCATCTCCCAACTGTTTACAAGATAATGATAGATATTTAACTGAACCAACTCTAATCTCTGAAAAATGTAAAACTTTTTTTTACAAATGTTGCTCATAAACTTAAATCCAATATTCACTCGTCTTACGTCAACTATCAAAAGTATCTTAAATATTCAAACTTACATAGTCTACTCTTGTCTTCAACAAACATTCCTAAAATTTCATCTCTTATATCTAAATTGAAGCCGAGAAAATCATTAGGTCAAAACAATATTCCTACAAACATTCTTTTTAATTTTAACTACGAATTTTCAAATATTTTCTCTAAACTATTTAATATCTCATTCATGAATGGAACTTTTCCTGATATTTTAAAATTGTCTTGTATTATTCCAATTTTCAAAAGCGACTCTAAACTTTTATGTACTAACTATAGACCTATTTCTCTTTTATCTAACATTAGAAAGCTTCTTTAAAAATTAATGTATTCTAGAATGTACTATTTTCTAAACTCTTTTAATTGTTTAAATGAGTTTCAACTTGGTTTTCGATCAAACCATTCTACTTGCCACGCACTGATAAGTATAACTGAAAAAATAAGAAAAGCTCTTGATACTGGTCATTTTGCTTGTGGTGTTTTTATCGATTTACAAAAAGCTTTCGATACCGTTGATCATAGCATTTTGATTCCTAAGTAAGAACATTATGGAATTCGTTGAGTTGTAAGTTATTGGTTTTGATCTTATCTTTTGGACCGGAAACAATATGTAAGTAATAATGGTTATACTTCTAGTAACAAACGTGTTACATGCGGTGTTCCTCAAGGTTCCGTTCTTGGTCTTCTTTTGTTTTTAATTCACATTAATGATCTAAATAACTCTGTTCACTTCTCGTCGGTTCTTCTATTTGCAGATGATACCAATCTCTTACATGTCAACAAATCATACTATTCTCTATGTAAAAATATAAATTCAGATCATAAAGGTATAGTTCATTGGTTAAATGCCAATCTAGTATGTTTTAACACCGAAAAGACTGAACTAATTTTTTTTTTCATCTCCTAGAAAAAACTGTAGCAACAACAGAAAAAACTGTAACAACGTTGAAATTAAAATCAAAATAAATAATAAACGACTATATCCTTCGAGAGTTATTAAATATCTTGGTGTGTTAATTGATTGCAATCTTTCGTGGAACTTCCATATCGATGAGCTGCGCAAGAAACTTAATCGTGCAAATAGTATGCTTTCAGTAATTTGACATTATATTGATAAAGTTACTCTTTTAAATATTTACTATGCAATATATTTTATCTCATCTTAGTTATTGCTGTCAAGTTTGGAGTCAAAGTGACAACTATCATATTAACAAACTAATGTCGTCTCAACGTCAATCCATTAGAATAATAAACTTTCAACCTTTCAAATCAGATACATCAGATTCTTTTAAAAAATTAAAATTCCAACCTTTCATTTGCTAGTAAAGTTTGCTAATCTTCTTTTTGTTTTTAAGTCTCTAAATAAAAATTTACCTTCTCACATCATACACACTCTACGCAAAATATAAATAATGGAAAACTTATTGTACCATCATATAAAACTCAAAAGTATGGTAAGAATTCTGTTGCGTATCACTGCATCTGTGAATGAAACAAGAGCCTTGTGTGCATTGTGAATGAGTTCAATAAACTCCAACTCCAAACTCCTTTGTCGTCTTTTCTTAATCTTAATCAAAATCAATTTAGAAAAATTCTGAAAAATATTTT
>NC_061169.1:3502082-3534582 GCF_022113875.1 Hydra vulgaris | reverse complement strand
AATACTTAACATTTTTATTATTTTTTACACAAAACAGATTATCCCTTGTATCTTCAAAATACTTTATTTAAGGAAAAACATATTTGGCGATGTAACACTTGCAAAAAGACGAAGTCAATTCGAGCAGGATTTTTTGAAAGCTCTACATCTTTAAGTGTAAGTCTGATACTTCAATTAATGTTTTTATGGATCCTGGAGGTCCCTGTAACCGCTGCATCTGAGGTAGTAGGTGTAAACGAAAAAACCTCAATTCAGTGGTATCAATACTTCCGGGACATTTGTTCATTTAAAACTATGGATGTTGCTGCTGCTAATCAATTAGGTGGTCCAGGGCTCATTGTAGAAATAGATGAATCTTTATTTTTTAAACGAAAATATAATGTTGGGCATAACGTTGAAAAACATTGGATTTTTGGGGCATTTGATGTAACTAGTAAGAAAGGATACTTAAGAAGGGTAGAGGATCGAACAGCTCAGACATTAGTGCCAATAATTCAACAATGGGTTGCACCTGGATCAATAATACATTCAGATCAGTGGGCTTCTTATACTAATTTAAATAACTTAGGTTACAATCATTTCACTGTAAACCATACAATAAACTTTGTTGATCCTGACACTGGAGCAACAACAAATCATGTTGAGTCGTTTTGGTGTAGGATGAAACAAAGGTTAAAGTATGTTTTGGGATCACAGGGTGATTTAAAGTGGTCTAGGCTAGATGAAGCTGTATACAGAGAATATTATGATTTTTATAATAAAAATGTTTGGGAAAATTTCTCTTTATTCTTAAAACATATTAATGATAGGTATCCTCTGTAATGTAAAATAAGTATTATAATATAATATTTATATTAAAAGTGTTTCATAATATTTATATTAAACTTGTTTTTTTTTTATGTACAACACAAAATATACGTTGCAAAAACTAAAAGAAGATAAGCCACAAAAAGATATGCAAAGAAGATAAGCTACAAGAAGATAACTGTAGAAGATCGATTAAAAGAATATTAGCCACAAAAAGAAATGTAAAGAAGAGAAGATACGAGAAAATACCTTTAGATGATCGATTAAAAGAAGATAAGCTACAAAAAGAAATCTTAAGAAGAGAAGACACCTTTAGAAGATCTATTTAATCTAATATTTAATGTATATATGTTGATAATTTGTAAAATTTAATTTTTTTTCTAAAATGTTAAATTTTTATTAAAATGCATTTACGCAAGTTTTTGTTTTTTTATTTTCGACGTTACGAATTAACGTAATATTTTAGCGCCTATTCTGTAAAATACCAAAAGCGAACACCGAGAATATTCGTTCCGAGAATTAACGAACTTCACCGAGTTTAGGGTGCGCCGTGTACAGGTCCGCCGAAATAGACAGATTACAATGTTGCTATCTAAAAAATAAAATTCTAAACAGAGATAATAACAACCTAGTGACGACTCACCATTGGAAACCGTTTTTTGTTAAATTTAAGAAAAACTTTTATAATATTACGCAGCAATGACATCATTTTTGTAAATAACGAATTTTTTGTAACGTATTTTAGTTTGAAAATGGCTCCAATTAAATATCTGTCAATTAAATGTCATACTCACCTAACGTCAAATAGCCTGCTGCCGGGGGTTTCAGTACATACATCGACTGACAAATAGCCTGACTCGCAGTGGAGTGCTGCTACATCGACTGAGGGTTTGGTATGGGTCAGCAACCTTTTCATTCATTATTCTTCGTTTTCTCTCATCGTTTTCTAAAAACGCTCACTTAATTTAGGCTAGCAAAAAAAGTGAGCAATTGCGCATATAAATATGCTATAGTAGATATATATATATATATATATATATATATATATATATATATATATATATATATATATATATATATATATATATATATATATATATATATATATATATATATATATATATATATATATATATATATATATATAATATATATATATATATATATATATATATATATTCGTTAAAATAAGCATTTCGTTAAAATAAGCATTTTGTTACAACATTTCAAATACAAATATATTATTATAATAAATTTATATAAATATAATGGTCGTTATTAAAAAATAAAAAAACGCGGGGACTCGTAGAAGACCATACGGTCTTCTCGTCGAGTACTGCTAAGAAATGTTCGTGTTAAAATTTAAAAGATAAAGATAACAAGATTAAAAAATAAAAATAAGTTAACAAAAGTAAGAAACTTAAAATACTCCATAATAAATACAAGATGCGTTATATCTATTATATATGTAAATTATAGTTGTTGATAATACACATATACTTTTTATAAGTTCATGTTTAAATAAATGGTAAAAATAAAGATCACAAAAAATATCAAAAGTATATTGTTAAATCATCGATTGTAAAAATTAGTTCTTTAAGCTTTTGTTTAAAAGAAAAGTAGTTACTTTGATTAATAAAATCCTCAGTAAAATTTTTTAAAACTATTTTATTCCATAAGAATGGTCCGCGATAATCAATACAAAATTTAAAATGTTTTGTTTGAAAAATGGGCTGCTTAATAAAATTATTATTGCGTAAAATGTATTTATTTTTATCTTTTGATTAATACAAATTATGGAAAGAAATCGGGGATGAATTGGTTTTACATTTAAACATAAAACAAAGAATATTAAAAATATTAATCTTATTTATATAAAAAACTTTCATTTCAAATAAAAGGCTTGGCATGAGTATAACGGTCTTTAAAATATATAAGACGTGCTACATGCTTCTGCTGACAATAAAGAGGTTTAAGTTTGCCTTTATTTGCGCTACCCCAAGCAATGTTTGCATAGTTTATGTGGCAATGAATAAATGAGTGATGTAATTGTACTAAAGTTTGTTTATTTAAGACATTTCTCGCTTGGTACAATATTCCTATACTTTTTGAAATTTTTCTTGATAAGTTTTTAATGTAATTTGTAAAGTTTTTAATGATTTTTCTATGTAAGATTTTCATCTAAACAAACGCCTAGAAAATTAGTTACTGCTACTTTTTTAATTTGTATATTGTCAATAACAAGTGGAGGCATGTTAATTGGCAGTTTATGTTTTTTGGTAAGAGGATGGAAAAGAATCCATTTAGTTTTATCAATGTTAAGGGATAGTTTGTTTATCTTAAACCAGTCAGATATTTTGATTAACTTGATGTTCACGTTATGAAATAAAGTAGGAATGCTTTTGTGAGACATAAATAAATTAGTGTCGTCAGCAAACATAATTGTTATTAAATTCGAGGCTTTGTATAGATCATTAATATAAATAAGGAAGAGAAGAGGTCCTAATATGGACCCTTGAGGAACTCCACATGTAATATTTAACAAGTTTAGTGAAAATGATTTATCAGCATAAACAAATTGTTTACGATTAGTTAAATAACTTTTCCACCCTTTTAAAACATTGCCTATTATACCATAATATTCTAATTTTTTAATAAGAATTTTATGATCAATTGTATCAAACGCTTTCGCTAAATCAATAAATATTCCCAATGTAAATTTAGAATTGTTAAATGAGTCTGATATACTTCTTGTAAGCTGAATAATTGCATGTTCTGTTGAATTATTTTTTTTGAATCCATATTGCATGTTATATAATAATTTGTTTGTTAAAAGGTGATTGTATATTCTGTTGTACAAAATTCTTTCTAAAATTTTAGAAAAAACAGAGAGGATGGAAATTGGACGATAGTGTTTTACATTAGTTTTTTCTCCTTCTTTAAATTTTTTTGAATTTTTCCTTAGGCGTTCAAATAATCTTACATAATTTTTATAAATAGTCTTACTCTCAGTTGTTTTTGATTTTAAATATTTAATATAAAGTTTTAGCTTATTTTTTGAAGATTTTAGAATACCTTTAGTAATCCATGGCGATACAATTTTTTTATATTTGTAATTTACTTCTACTTTGGGAAAATTAATGTCATAAATTTCATAAAAATTTGAAAAAAGGATTTGTATATTAAATTAATGTCTTCAGAAAAGTTTATAATGTCCCAATTAATTAACGATAGCTAATATTTAAAAGATTCTAGGTTTTTATTATGAAAAATTCGTTTTTTAAATGATTTTTTTTCTTAACATATAATTTTCGCATAAATATCAATTGAAAAAATATAGGGAAGTGATCAGATATATCACTTTTAATAATGCCTTTTTTAAGCGAATTATTAAAAATATCGTTGGTTATAATGTTATCAATTAAGGAAGTTGTTGTTTGAGTAATTCTAGTTGGTTTGTTTATTAGAGGATTTTTCAAATAGGCCATTATAAAACCCATTAATGTCTTTTTTGACATGATACTCAAAGCAATTTAAATTCAGATCACTTAACATGTAAAGTAATTTCTTTTAATGGTTGCTTTTATTTATAACATCATCTTGTAAAAATGTACTAAAAGTTTTAATTTCGCCTGTAGGTGGGCGATAACAACAGCTAATCACAATAATTTTAGTTTTATTGTTCAATATTTTAAAATTGTTAAAACCTCTTTATTGTTAAAATCTCTATTGTTGGTTTTTTGTCTTTTGTTGTTGTTTTGTCTTTTTATTGTTAAAACCTCAATTGTTAAAACCTTTTTATTGACATCAGAAATACTCATGTCATGCCTAATATAATACTGAAAGTTTTCTTTTACATAAATAATTAAACCACCGCCGCGTTTATTTTTTCCGCCCTAATGAAATCAAATTATAGCCCGATATTTTAAAGTTATTATCTAAACTTGAGTCATTAGAACTACACCAAGTTTCAGTTATGCATATTACACTAAAAAGAGTTTAATTTTCCTCAAAACTATTGCAAAGATTTTCAAATTTTTTTTAAACTTCTTATATTTATATGAACTGCATTAAATTTATTATGCTCAAGAAATTCTTTTATTTCATAACTATAGAAACAGCTGCAGTTGCTTTAAAGCACCTGTTTCGCTAAAAAAAACTTTGATCCGGATCGGACTCTTTTTTGAGTATAAAATCATTGAATTGAAAAATATCAAAATTCTTTGAGTGATTTGAATCCATTTTAGTATTTAAAAACGATAAAAATTTAAGATAAAATAATAACTCTAATATAAAAGAATTTCTTAATTGTCGCGCGTTACAAGTTTATTATACACAACTTTAGCATATTTACCTTGGGCTCTCAGATCTAAATAACTGTTTTCGCAATTCCAAAGTTCCTTCGCTGTAGTCTTCGTTTACGTAAAGCCGATCGTTCCACAATTTTAACTGAACATAGTTATCCAACGCAGTTTTTTTGTCTTTGTAATTTAAAAATTTTACTATTATGGTTCTGTTGTACTTTTTTCTATCGCTATTTTTTTCCCCCGTCCTGTGCGCACGTTCAATTTCAAAATTACATATATATATATATATATATATATATATATATATATATATATATATATATATATATATATATATATATATATATATATATATATATATATATATATATATTTAATATATATATTTAATATATATATATATATATATATATATATATATATATATATATATATATATATATATATATATATATATATATATATATATATATATATATTTAAACAATTAAAAATGTATTCTACAAAAAGAGTGCTCAATGTTCTTAAAAGAACAGAGCAATTACAAATTAGTAGAAAATCACTTAGCAAAATTTTTTCTCATTTAACACTGTGTTTCATCAATAAAGACTCATCAGAAATGAATGATCAAATTAATAAATAATTAAATAATTAAATTAATAAAACTTCAATTTATACCAAAAATTAAATTACAGGAAGTCACATGTCTTAACTACTGCAATATTTCACACATTTGTGTAATTTGCTGACACTATTGTAAAAAGAATTTTTTAGAAATGATTACTTAAGCTTTTTTAAAAAATAATATATTTTTTTCAAAGGGGAGTTAATGTAACTATTATTTGAGCTCACTTATTTTTATAGTTTTTTAGGAGAAACTTATTTTCGTGCCTGCATTTAGAAATCAATTCCGATTTTTTGTTTAATAAACATTCTTGGTTTGTATGTGTAATTATTTCAAATTTTTCTTGTAGACATAGTATGCATTTTTTGGAAATATTGTTATATGCAGGCACTGTTTTAAGGATGGACCAATTCAGTGTAAAATCATCAATACTTTTATCTTTTAATTCCCATAAATTTTGTATTTTTTTTTTCAGGGTCAAATTTTAATTCAAAGTTTTTTTAACTCTTTAATTGCTCTGTTCTTTTTAGAACATTGAGCACTCTTTTTGTAGAATACATTTTTAATTATTTAAATTTATATTAGGCTTCTTATTAACATTTGTTGAGCACTCTTAATTGTATTTTAACATTCCGTGTAAATATGGAAACTAATAATTTTACTTACTCCTTGAAAAATAAAATTCAAATATTGAAAACTATTGAATTTATAATAATACTAGATGAAAAAAGTTATACTATTTCTTTAATTGAAAAAGTTAAGCATTTTATAAAAAGAATTCGTTGGAAAGCGCATTTTTTCTTAAACCAAATACAAACACAGATGATGTATTTAATAATAACCAAGATAATGATAATTATGGATTTAAAACAAAAAATACCCCACCTTTCATACCTGATTTTGAAAATTTTGAAAATGAAAAAACCTATTGCATTTAATTGAAACAATAAAGTTTCGCGCTATAAAAAACAACTGAAACACAGTGTTAAATGAGAAAAAATTTTGCTAAGTGATTTTCTACTAATTTATATATATATATATATATATATATATATATATATATATATATATATATATATATATATATATATATATATATATATATATATATATATATATATATATATATATATATATATATATATAAATTAGTAGAAAATCACTTAGCAAAATTTTTTCTCATTTAACACTGTGTTTCAGTCACATGTCTTAACTATATATATATATATATATATATATATATATATATATATATATATATATATATATATATATATATATATATATATATATATATACATATAAAATTTAAGTGACATCTTTAATAGTATGTGTAGTTATAAGCATTGAAACATCATATACGGTATCATACTATTTATTTCTTTTCTCTATAAGTGAAATTTCGGCTCATATAGTGAGAGCAATTATCAAACTAATAAAACCGTTAAAAATTTAAGTTAAAAAAAACCGTTTGAAAAATTATAATAAACGTAAACAAATGATATCATTGCAACGTCAGATTTTCAACATTTTTTAATTTTACAAAAAATGGTTTCCAATGGTGAGTCATCACGATATTGCCATTGTCGCAATTTAAAACGTTTTCTTTAAGTTTTGAACATTGTACACGTTGTATTTCAATAGCCTCACGATTTTATGGTGTAGTTGTTTGAAATAATAGAAAGCGTTTAGAGTTCTCCCAGTTTATTTTGCCATTACAATGTTGTGAGTATTCTACTATTCCTGATGTTTCCCAGTTGGCTTTGGTAACATTATTTTTATGTTCTTAAATTCGTGTGGAAATCTTTTTTCTTGTATCTTCTTTTCTTGTAGGATATGCCTTTTTAGGCAAAGGCTAGGATGCAAACTCCAACATAAAACACTTCCTGCCTTGGGGCTCTTGGTTGTGTAAAGGCTAGACATGATGTCTCGATAAAAATACTCATCTTGGGCAGATGTTAAATGCATCCGGCTGCTGTCTTGTAGAAGGGCTCCTAGGCAAAGACTTAAGGGGTAAACAGATTCTATCTGTTGACCAGCCTTGCACCCCTTCTCCATCTATTAGGCTGGCGCAGATGTATTTTTAATACATTGTTTCCAGTTTAGGATGTTGAACGCTGGATCTTCTTGACTCGATGCATGGGTTTTGCTTGTGTCTCTGTTTTTATGACTAGGCAACTCATTCTATTATCTCCAAATGAGGGTACAGCTCTAAAACTCAGTTTTATGGTTCTGAGGCCGGCTGGTAGTCAGGTTTCCCGAACACTGTGGTAGTTCTCAAAGAGGCTGATTCCATCAAGAGCTGAAAAATATCAGAGTACTAACAGTGCCATGTTGCGCATGGATGGTGTCCCTGTTTTTACTTTTGGTGTGCATTGCCAAGGCCACATTGGAGCTCTTTGTTACGGCTTAGGGTTTATTAGTGGAAATGAGGCAATTGCTTGAGCTATAAAACAGTGTACTGAGTACTATCTATGTTTCGAGTCAAGTTCTTTAACAAATTTAAAAATGAATAAAAAACTATAAAGCACAAAATACCACAGTCATCACAAGTTCGCTAAACCTATCATTCACCAATATTTGTGGTCTTCGAAGTAACTTTTCTTCTGTTGAGTATTATCTCTTGCAAAGTTCACCATACTTACTTGCTCTTTGTAAGACTAATTTAAGTTCAGCTGTCTCATCTTGTGATCTTAGTGTTGATGGTTATCTTCCTTTAATTCGTAAAGACTCCAATAGTCACATGCTTGGCTTGGGCATTTACATTCGTAAGAATTCACCTATTTGTTGGGAAACTAGGTTTAAATCCATACTCTTTTATGTGCTTTCGTTTAGCACCACTTCACTCTATCACCTTTCTCTTTATTCTATATCGCTCTCCCTCATCTCAAGACTGCACTCTTCTTGATGTTATTTCTGATTATATTGACCAAGCCCTCATTCTTCATCCATCAGCCAATATTGTTGTTGTCGGTGACTTTAATGTTCATCACACAGAATGGCTTGGCTTTAGTGTCAGTGATTCTGCAGGCGTTAAGGCCCACAATTTTTGTCTTTCTCAATCCCTAACTCAAATAGTCAACTTTCCAACTCGCTTTCCAGACAACCCGAATTATTTACCTTCTCTACTCGACTTATGTCTTGTTTCTGATCCTAGTCAGTGCTCAGCCTCTTCACACTCACCCTTAGGTGCTTCTGATCATGGTTTGGTCTCTCTAAAACTACCATCTCATTCTTCTTTACCATCAGAATCCCCCTATCATTGTACATCTTACAACTACCTTAAAGCTGACTGGGACTCTTGCCGTGATTTTCATCGTGATGGCCCTTGGGTAGAAATCTTTCGTCTCCCTGTTGACAAAGTGCTTCTTACATAACTTCGTGGATTCAGGCTGGCATGGAATCCTTTATTCCCTCTCGACGATTCCAGGTCAAGCCTCACTCTTCTCCATAGTTTTCCTCACATTGTGCTGCTGCAATTGCCAATTGAAACCACTACTTCCATATCTATCAGCAAAACAATTCTCCAGAAAACAGATGTCTATTTATTACTGCTAGGAAACATTGTAAAAAGGTTTTGTCTAATGCCAAAGCCCGCTATAATCAGATCATGAAAACTCGTATTTCATCACAAAAATTAGGCTCTCGTGACTTCTGGAGATTCTTTAATAGTATCAATAATAAGGGCAAGTCTGTAATTCCACCTCTTTTGTATGATTCAGACTTTGTCACCTCACGTAAAGACAAAGCTGAAATGTCTGCTAAGAACTTTTCATCAATATCATCTCTTGATGCCTTTAGTTGCGTTCTACCTGATATAGCCGTCAAACAGGTTGATCCATTGCTCGACTCCAGCTTCTGTATCTAAAGTAATTTCCCGCTTAGACTCTTCTACATCTTGCGGCCCGGACAACATACCTGTTATAGTCTTGCAGAAGTGTTCTCCGGAGCTGTCATCTATCCTTTCAAAGCTATTTAACAAGTGCTTATCGGAGTCTTGTTTTCCAGCCTGCTGGAAAGCAGCTTCTGTTATCCCTATTTTTGAAAATTCTGGAGAGCGATCCGATTCGTCTAACTACCGTCCCATTAGTCTTCTTCCTATCATAAGCAAGGTTTTTGAATCTTTAATTAACAAATACCTAATCTCTTATCTCGAATCTCATAGCCTACTTTCTGATCATCAATATGGATTTCAATCTTCTCGTTCTACGGCTGATTTGCTAAGAGTAATAAGCGATAGGTTTTATCACGCGTTAGATAAAGGTGGAGAGGTTAAGGCCATTGCTCTTGATATTTCTAAAGCGTTTGATAAAGTTTGGCTTGCTCTCCATAAGCTTTCTTCTTACGGTGTATCTGGAAACATCTTTAAGATTATTGAACCCGTTTTTTCCAATCGTAGTATAAAAGTTGTCCTTGATGGACAGCACTCTTCTTCTTATTCTGTAACCTAAGGGGTTCCCCAAGGTTCAATCCTTGGCCCTATACTCTTTTTAATTTACTTTAACAATCTTCCAGGTATTCTCACATCTAAGGTGGAATTGTTCGCTGAGGATACTACCATTTATTCTTGTCACGATAAGAAGCCAACTCCCTCTGATTGCTTGCAGGGGGCATCATGGCTTGAAAAGGATCTCACTTCTTCTACAGCACGGGGCTCACAGTGGCTGGTGAACTTTAATTCAGATATAACTAAATTTTTTTCGGCCAATGGTTATCGCAATAGTTTAGACCTTCCTATATTTATGAACCGTAATGTACTCGATGAGTCTCCTACACTTTCTCTTCTAGGATTAACTCTTACTTCTGGTCTTTCTTTGAAACCTTATATCAAATCCGTTGCAAAATTAGGATCTGCTAAAGTATATATATATATATATATATATATATATATATATATATATATATATATATATATATATATATATATATATATATATATATATATATATATATATATATATATATATATATATATATATATATATATATATATATATGGAAAAACTCTTAAAACATAAAAGTTCACGGTTTAATTTATGTAATTTACGCACAAGACGTACAGTGGGCCAAACAGCTGCTTTCACAGACATTGGATCATAACTTTTGAACGGAAAGTGCTATGGGTTGATTAAGGACTATTCGGAAAGGTTTTTATGTGTAAATTTTGGAATATTTTTGCTGCAGAACATTAAAGTAATAATTTAAAAGAAAAAAAATATTGAAAATTTCTCTAAAACTTGCTTTTTTATTAGTTATAACAAAATTACGTATAAATGTTTATAAATATGTATAAATTCGTATAAATGTTTATAAATATGTGTGTATATTTTGACGTATCAATAACAAAAGTAATAAAAATTATCGAAAGAAATACTAAAATACATAATTTATTCATATGATAACATTTTAAAATATGTCATCTTCAAATAAAATGTTATTAAAGACATTTTGCTTATGACAATATTTATCATCTTATATCCTCTTTCATATAAAAATTTTCAGAATGGTTTTGACTTGTCTCTTGTCAATCTCTTGTCAAAAATAATTTGATCAGATCATACCCACATTCTGTTAATAGTGTCTGTTAAATTGACAATTAAGGAGTTTTTTCTTGAGAGTCTAGTATTAGGGTGTTTCATTTCCGACAATTTTTCGAAAATGGTTACGTTACATGGATAACGGGGTATTTTTGTGCCAAAAAAAAGTCTAAAAAATTTTCAAAATTTTAAAATGTCATCTAGAGGTCGCCATCTTGAAAAATAGCGTTTTTATATACACTTTTTTCAACTTTAAACTTGAATAACTTAAAAAATAGTTAATTTAATTTTATGTTACCGGGTATAATTTGGTGTGTATTATCGGATAAACATTTGGCCAAATTTTCAAAAATATTGGTTAATGTCTTGAGGTCGCCGAATTATAAATTTTTATTTTTTCAACATATTTTTTTGCTAAAAAATTGCTTAAATGCTTTAAAAAAATTTCACCTTAAAATGCATAATTTATTTTTGAGCATAATTGACCACTAAAAGTTGTTGCGTGATTAAATAATTTGCAAAATAAACACCTAGACGAATGTAAATAAATTTCATAAACTTATAAAAAAAATCGGTTTTTTTATCAATTAGTAAAATTGAAATTTTAAAACAATCTCAAAACTAGTTGGATAAGCGAATATTTTATTGTAACGATGAACCAATAAATTATCAAGTTTCAATCGTCTACCAACAAAAAAAACATGTTTTGGGTAGATAATCTCATTTACATTTTTATTCAAAAGGCGACACTTCTGCAAGAGATATTTTTAAACTTGTTCTTGGTGAGCTTAAAGAAGTTTGGGAAAAAGCTGGAGTACCAATTCGATCAGATAACTCTTGTCTTTCATTGATTACCAAATTGTTTGTGGAAAAGGTAAAAAAAAATTGATCACGCAAGTCGAGATGTTAAAGCTGGAAAAGAAAAAATTGTCAGATTTTGTAATGAACTTAAGCAACTTTGCGACATTTCAGTTTTAGTATCACGTAGACCAAAATGGAAAGAGGATTGGGCATTTTGTGAAGATCAAAAGAGTAGCAGAAAGTATCACATTACAGGTAGCATCAATCTAGATGTTTCAAAATTTTTATGATTGGTGGCGTTATCTTCATTTTCAACCTCATCTCATCAATCGTGATTTGATCAGAACAATCGTAACTCTCTTCCAATGTTTTTTTTAAAACTGGCCACTTTTTTGCAAAGTCCAACAGCTTAAGCAACAGCTGCGCTTCTTTGCCTAAAATATAAAAATATTCAAAATAAGGAACAAAAGAGATAACCTTATCTAATGCTAATTAAAATTTAATGAAGTTTACCAATTTGGAAAACAAAAATACTTAAGCAATTACTAATAAAATTTAACAAGAAGCCAATCAATTATATTTATAAGTAAATTTACACACCTGTTGTCGAAATATGACAGCAGATTTTCTGTAGGGCTTTTTTTTGGAATATTACATTCCAATAACTCAGAAAATCCATTGGGGTCAAAACAACTCATATCAGAGTTCAGTTCACCGTGTGATGCAAACCGAGTCGACAGACTTCTAAACACTGTGTCTAGAATACCATTGTGGACCTCTACTTCAAACTTTTTTAAAGGATCTGTTCGTGGATCATTATTTGCTAATTCTCCTGGCATTACTTTTCTTATTCTTTTGCGTACCATTGGCAAATCTGTCTGTATAACACAATCACATTCTTTCTCGTCAAGAATGGTTGCGGACACATTAATGAAATGGTCTGCAGCCACCTTAACTTGATCAAAATTGCGTGATTGAGTCTGAATTTATGAAATAGTTACTTTAACCATCTCAAACGCCTTTATGAAATTCAATCCAGACGTCTGTAGGTATTTGGACAGTGGTGTGGTTGCTTCTATTATTCTTAGATATACAAATCCCGTCAGTAGTCTTATACTTCAATAAGGACGTTAATAGACACTGCGCATCATAGCGTGCTTCAACACTTAATTTAGTGGAAGAGACTGCTATTTCCAGTACTTGAACGACGTCTGTGTATAATGCTCCTTCACCGTCGCGAAACGTACCAAAAAATTTTTGAAGGGCATTGTGTTTGGACCCCCATCTAGTAGCACCGATAACACTTAGTCGTTTGTGAATGTTTTGGCCATTTTTTTCTTTCATGTGATCAGTCCAAAGGTCCATTCTCAAGTAGGACTCACGAAAAAACATAGCAGCCTTTTGAAGTATACCAAAAAGTGTCATTGAAGCTTCATTACTGCTAGTGGCGTCACATACGACCAGATTTAAAACATGCGCATAACACCATGTGTGAATGTGTCCAGGAGACGCTTTTTCTAAGAATGTAGTAAATCCATTGTATACCCCAGCCATATTAGACGCGCCATCAGTACTATCTGACACACATTTAGTAATATCAATGCCATTTTGTTCCAAAACATTTGACATCAATTTGCACAGATCACTGTCTTTTCCAGAGTGTGAATCGACAACACCAATAAGTTGCTCGTCAACTTTGTCGGTAACGTATCGCAGGACTATCGCACATTTATCCGCTTGTGTTACATCTTGAGTTGTGTAAAGTTGCACTGAGAATATTTCCGCTTGTTGTACTTCTTCAGCAATGGCACTTTTCATTAATTTAGCGATTCCTAATATAATTTGGTTTACAGTGGATTTGGAAATGAAAGTATTTCTGTTAGCTCTATTCGTCTTATCCTGTTTATCATTCAGCATGCTTTTGTCGATAATTTTCTTCAAATGCGCTTTTAGAATTTCATAGTACTTCGCAACAAGAATCACGATTTCAAGAAATGTTCTATGATCCACTCTTTCGTTAGCCAAAACATTGACGGCTTCGCAACCAGCCTTACCTTGATATGGCATACCACGTTTACCAATCACTTTGACAATTGACACTACTCTATCCACGATCAATCTACGATGTAAAACTTGCTGTTTTCGTAGACTATATTGCTGACCTTGTACCATATCTAGAATGGTTTGATTAGCAGAGAAATGTAGATAAGCCTCGACACATTCTTGGTGTCTCTTTGACGATTCGTGTTCCACAATACGTTGATGAATATGAGTCCAACTGTTAAAACCTGTTACAAACGAACTTGGTTTCTGTTTCTCATTTCCATGTGCCAAACAAACACTGCAAACAGGCACTCTTCTTTTTCTGAAAATGAAAGAAACATACGCTGCATACCATCTTCAGGACGATAATTTACCATTTTTGAATTAAAGTGACGTGTTTCAGGCTGATGTGGGTGATATTTATAGAAAGTTGTCAGTTCATTCAGGTGAGGCTTATTAAATCAATCATTCACTCGGGTAGTAGTTTTTTCGTTATCACCAGTAGGTTCAACCATGCCTGAAGAAGCTGTGATGTTTAGAATGAGGATTGGTTGGGTCATTTCATTAGTGTCAGTATGAACGCCATCTTCATCATCAAGGTTTGTTTGGGTCTCTTTAGCAAACGTGAGATTGAACCTCATCAACAGGCTCAGCATCAGCATGGTGTTGCAGGGTATTTGAATTCAGTTTAGAAAACATGGATAGTAGATTTTTAGTTGTTTTAGCATCTTCTCGCAGAAACTTTATGTTTTTCTCATGTAACTTTTCATGTCCACTTGTTCGCTTAGACATCACACCTGTAAAAAAATAAAAAAATAGACATTTGTACTAGCCTTTTAACTACTATGTTTTTATTGATTATTTTTAAATAAGTGTTATGAATGGAAGACCTGCGACTGTATTGTTATTTATGAGAAGTTTGTTAATCTGATTATTTTTAAAGAATATAACTTAAAAATTTAGAATATACTAATTTTAATATTTTTTAAAATAAACCTACATTTTATTAAACCTACATTATTATTACCTACATTATTATTAAAACTACATATTTATTAAAATAAACCTACATCTTCATTAATAATAAATCATTCATATTTATTTTTATAAATTGTGTAGAGATTTCTTATTAATATTATACATACTATATAAAATATAAATAGATTACTTTTAATTTTTAAATAGTAAAATACCATATTAATATAAAACCAATATTTATATACCCAGTAAGCACAAGACGCATTTTAGACACTTATAGACGTCTAAAACTAGTCTAGGTAAAGACGCACTTTTATAGGCGTTATAAAGACATCTTTTAGACGTCTTTTATGAATGCGTTTTTAAAATGACGTTTAAAAGGCGTCTATTTAAGCGTTAAAAAAACGTCTAGAAGATATCTTATTTTAAGACATCTTCTAGACGTCTTTAATAAATGCAATTTTAACATGACGTTTAAAATGCGTCTTTTTAAAGTTTAAAAATACGTTTAAAAGACGCGTAATAAATAGTCTAAAATACGCATTAAAAGACGTCTAGATCAAAGCTAAAAGACGTCTTTTCTGAGACCTGTTTATAAATATGTCATTATGACTTCTTTTTGACGGCTTTGTCATTACGCGTTAAGTAGATGTCGTATATTCAAAGTAAAAACATAGTTTTTATTATTTTCAATAATTTGTTCAAGTTTTAAGTGTAAATTACTTTAAATTAAATTACTTTTTTACACAATTGCTAAAATTGTTGTCACAGGAATCACTAAAATAATTGCTATAATAATAATATATCTTTTTTTTATTAATAATTATTTTGCTTTTTTAATAGATAGTTGACTGATCATGATAATAAGTAAAAATGGCAAGAATAATATATAAGTTAAATATCAGTACTTTTAGTTTTTATACACCCACAAGCCATATAATAAGTCAAGTATGCGGTCAAAAATTAGCTAGCTATAGATAAGAAAATTTTTTTTATAACTAAAGGTTAGTTGTAAATGTTTCAAATACTGTTTTGATATGTATTTGTTATTGTTTTTTATTATTTTCATCTTTGATGCATCAACCGTTGGTGGTGATTACAGCAATATTATTTTGATTGCTGGTTCCTATCTATATTTTGTGTACACGAAATTATAACAATAAATGATGTTATAAATACAATGAATATATACCACATACTACGCGAAAATGTTACGTCATGTACTTAAATTTATCTTGATAAAAACGTCTAACATACGTCTAAAACGCGTTTTTATAAAGACGTCTTAATTTAGACGTCTTTTAGCCTTATGATCTAGACGTCTACAAGTGCGCCTTTTAGACCTCCTTAAAGACATCTTTAAAACGTCTTTTAAACGTCTTTGTGCTTACTGGGTAAATACCTAATTACTTTTTTTGTTAGATATTTTATATTATATTTATAACATTGTTTTGATTTAGAAAATGTTTATTGAAATAATAAATTATAAAAGAAACGTTACATTAAATTAAAAATTCTATATAAGATATGTATAATAAATTATTTAACGCGTTTTTATTTAACTCGTTTTATTTAAACAATAATCTATAGTGAAAACAAAGTTGAATAAAGCAAAATCTGAAGTAAATTTCAACTTACAATTTTTTATTACTATTCTAGAAATTTATTAAAAAAATTAAAGAAAATACGTTTTAAAATATTATAAAATTTTAAAATGTTGTATTGCTGACGGCCCACCGGGAAATGTCCCGGTGTCCCGGTGGCCTAATCCGCCCCTGGTATCAACTGTGACAAAATGCGCGGAAGAATATTGTTCTGTCAATTAAAGCTGACTGGGAGATAAACAAACTTAAAAAGACCATTTTGCACTCGGATTCGAAGCTTTTTCATTTAGACATAGCTCATAATGAAGAACGTGTAGCAGTTCTTATTAGCGGATCTTATAACGGGTACTTATTTATTTATTTATATAAATCCTATGTATATATTTTTATTTTTGTATTCAAATAAACTAACTTAACTTTTATTTGCAGGCCGAAACTTATTTGTGTATCTTTGATTAAAAATTCGACAGGTAAATCTCAATGTGACGTGGCCGTGAAACTAGCGCAAGGCTGGAAAATTTTGGAAAACATTGTTGGTATATGCTTTGATACAGCAGCAAACAACATAGGTAATAAAAAAGGAGCAGCAACTTTAATTGAAATTGAGTTAAAGAGACCTCTCCTATGGCTAGCACGTCGCCATCATCATAATGAGCTACACATCAAACATGCATTTACCGCATTACGAGGAGGTAGCAAAAGTCCAGATGAACCAATTTCTAACGTTTCCAAGCTTTTTCTAGAATTGATATTAATTACTCAAACTTTAATTTTTTTGAATGGTCTACTGATATTAAATCAGAAATATTTAATCAAGCAAGTTTAGTTCTGAAATGGGCTTACCAATGCCTCGAAGAGAAAGTGTTTCCGCGAGAAGATTATCTTGAGTTAATTGAATTAACTATTATCTACCTTGGGTGAAAACTATCAATGGACAGAATATTAAAAATTCACAAACCAGATGCAATTCACAATGCGAGATTCATGTCACATTCTATATATATTTTAAAAATGAAACTCTTATCTAATAAATTTATTATGTCCAATAATGAACAAATTATGATCCACCGCATGGCTGTTTATTAATCTTTTTTATTCGATGCAATTTCACCACTCGAGGATTTCCGTATTTGCTCCAGTTGATGATTTCAAATTTTTTGTTGCAATGAACTGGTATCAAGATAAAGATTCAGATATCGCAACCGCTGTGATTTCGTCGATTAACCGTCACCTTTGGTATTTAACAGAAGAGCTTGTTATTTTATTTAATGAAAAATTTAATGAAAAAAATTTAATCTTTATTTAATGAAAAATTGTCAGAATTTACCAGAACAATAATGGCAAAGAAACTTTTTTCTACCCCAAGACCAAAAACATTTTTAATTGGAAAGCAAAATTCCCGACATTAAATTCTTCAACCTTCATTTATTTTTTAATTGGACCACGGTCGTGGCTTCTTTTTGATTTATTAGGACTAATAAATCAAAAAGAATTAATTGCAGAAAATTTTGTTAAACAATTAGAGGTAACAAATGATTGCGCCGAAAAAGGATAATTTATTTTGCAAGTTGTTGAACAACACAGAAAGTAAAATCCATCCTATTCGAAATCAAAACTAGTTAATACTTTATAGTACTTTTATATTACTACTATCTTCTTTATTAATTATTCTTTAATTATTCTTTAATTATTTAATTATTCTTTAATTATTCGTTATTCTTACATAAGCTGAAGCCTAAAAATAGCCTAGTTGAATTTTTTTTTAAGATGTAAAAACATAAAAAGTTTTTTAGCTTTATATTTTAACACGGCGACCTCTAGACATTGACCAATTTTTCTGAAAAATTCACCAAATATTTATCTAATAACCTTTGATATATACATCCAGTAACGTAACATAAAATTAACTATTTTTTAAGTTATTCAAGTTTAAAGTTGAAAAAAGTGTAAAAAACGCTATTTTTTCAAGATGGCGACCTCTAGATGACATTTTAAAGTTTTGGAAATTTTTAGACTTTTTTTTGGCACATTATTTACCCCGTTAAGCATGTAACGTAACCATTTTCGAAAGTTTGTCGGAAATGAAACACCCTAGTCTAGTATGTATCAATTTTAATATTTTGTTATTAACTTTTAATCCTCAATCATAAAGAATTCCCAAATCATTTTCCTCTTTATTTAAAGTTAGCTCCCAAGAACGACCAATCAGTTTGTGAAGTGATAGTGTTATACTGATCCATGGTCCAGTTAAATTTATTTTTGTAAAAGGCGAAAATTTATTAAATAGGAATAGACAATAGCTTTCATATTGATCCAAATAAATTTTATTATTGAGGAAAATACTAAAAGAGAGCAACAATTTAAACTTTTGAAATTCTCAAGCCATAAAACCTGTTGTTGTTGTTCTTCTTTTTCCAATTGTATCAGAGTAGTCCCATTTTATACCTGTTTTTTTACCTCTGTTTGTAATGAAGTCTCTGCGTGCTTCAGAAATCTATTTAAAGCACTGAAAGGGGACTCAGACCAATCAAAAACACCAGTTTTCACATTTCTTTATGAAATGGTCTAAGTACTCAGTGAAGCATGAAGAATCTATAAAAATATCATTAATTTTAAATGTAATAATTTTGATATCAAGTATGTTCACATATTAAGGAAATAAAATAATATGAACACTATTACAAGATAACAAATTTCTTGTATTGGTTTTACATCACAGGTTGAAATTGGTTTGAAAGTTTGTCCGGTTCCTGTGATATAATCAGGGTTTTTTTAAGTAAAGAACCGTCTTCTTATTCAAGTTAGTTAAATATTTTATTCATAGTCATAATTTCTCGATTGACTACAAAACCATTTCAATTATTTCAATACTTAAATACTGATCGTTTGAGCATGTGCACAGATAACAAAATGCACCTTAAACTCCTAAAAAAAGATTCGCTTCTTTTATACACACAGGGCCTTCGAGAGGGAGGGGCGAAAAGAGAATATAGACTCGGTGCTAAGCTTGATGGGGCGCCTAGGGTGTCCCATTCCCGCGCAATTTTCGAATTACCACTTCAAGTTTTAAATTGAGGCTTAGACTAAGAAAAAAATAACACTAAGTATTTTTAAAAAATATAAAAATTTAAGGGTCGTTCAGTAAAAGTTGAGCAAACCTCTTTTTACCGCGTTTTGTGAGTATTTTTGTTCAAAATGTTAACAAATATATTCCGCAACATCTTCAACTTTTCACACAGTATAATTTACTATCTTATACTGTATAAAAAATTTGAGTTTGATTATTCAATTCGGGGGGACCCTTAAATGAATTTTTTTTAAACCAAATTTAAGCCTTTACGGTTAATATTAACCGTAAAGGCTTAAATTTGGTTTATTATAAAAATGTATTCATAAAACATTATGTTTAGAAACGCATGTGTCGAAGTAAAAAAGTTTGATTCGTTTAAATTGGACACTCAGTATAAAGAAAAATTTTTTTTCTGTTGTTTCTTTAACAGCGTGGTCAATATAAAATTTTGTAAGTTTAAGTTGTTCGTTTTAAGTTTCTTTGTTTTAGCTGTAAGTTTAATATTAACATTTTAATATTAACATTATTACTATTATTTAGTTTTAATGTAAGTATTATTAAATAATACGATTTAGACATAACCAATAATATAATTTGTTTAAATATTGGTTTTAATAAATTAGTGTTCTGAATGATTTATTTACTTTAAGAAATTAGACTTAGAGTTTTATATAGTTAAAACACAAGCAATTAAGGTTTTTGTAATTGTTAGGCTTAAAAAAGTTTTTTTTTTTTACTTTCAGTATAGTAATTCGCGCCAGATTTTGTTAAACGGCATCTCAAGTATCTGCTTCTGCTTGTGCTCAGTGGTAACCACAAAAATGGATCTACGTTCTCGTAAACTACCGAAACCTAGTATAAAAGAGAAAAATCGTTCAGTGGAAAAAGCAAGATCCACGCGAAATCATCATCAAGATTACTTTATTGGATTAAAAGAAAAAAGTTTAAGTGTCAGTGTAAAACTTCCCCTTAAAATTGCATTGCTCAGAAGATATCTCTACTTTAGCGAAATCAACAAGGGAAGTGGCGAAATAACAGTTTCGGCAAAAAGTATTTTTAAAGATATTTTGATTGAATTACAAGAAATTTGGAAAAGAGCTCACTTACCATTTAAGCCAGATAACAAGGGTATCGAGTATTTCATTGCAGCTTTTAATGAATGGCAAACTGTGTTAAAGAAGGGAAAGAAGTGCCCCAAGAAGAAACGAATCGATAAATTAATTCTGTGACATATCAGCTGTTGACACATTAAATATTACGCGTATCTTTGGTCACAGCGAAAAAAAAACTGGGATAGGGATTGGTTTTTTGGCTTTTGTAGTGTAGTCCTATTATATTGCAATATTGACTAGCATGACGTAGAGTGCAGGCGGTGAGATCTGTTGCAAGGACACGCCCCTGACGAGTGGCGTTAGTGCAGGTCTCGGGCTCTCCGAAACGTCATTGGTGATCGCAGTGCATTCCTGAGGAGGGGGATCACCATTTATCCACTACTTAATTCTAATTGGTTATTATGGCACCAACATTTTTTTACCTCTTAAACCCATGTATTTTTGCGCTTTATGAGCTTTTTATTATGAATTTGGTACATTTACGACATTTATATATTTTTTATGTTACACAGGTGATTATCAGTTATCAATTTTTTATCTAGAGTTTAGAACATATATAGTACCACATTTATTAGACACTTGTATGGTGCGATTATTTTAGTTATGAATACCATTATAAACCAGCGGATTTTTATTGACTTGTTTACTCATAGATCATAATTTCATCATTTATTAAAAGATGACTAGAGTGTGAGTTTTTATTCCCCTTTTCCTGAGTTGCTTACTTTTACTCTTCCAACTAAATAGTCTTTGCATTAATTTATGTTTTTTTACCTAAATGACATCATCTTCAATCTGTTTTTACTTTCACATCTCCCAGGTCTACGTAACTGGACGGCTCCGTTGGTCACTTTTTGCGATCATAGTGTCGCATATGCAAAAATTTATTCTTTGTGGCTGGTGAGCCCCGACTTTTTCCAATGTACGTCACAACGACAAAACGGACATTAGGCTATCCCGCTGGATGTGGTTACGGCGCTCAATAACCTAATGACTACGCTGACACTCACGCACACGTTCAATCGGAAGCTCCACAATGCACGTCGGATCAGCGCTCGCTGACTATGTGCTCGGATCTGAAATCTCAATCTGAGTGAGGATGAGTCAAGCAGCTCAGAAGTCGAAGTTTTCACTCCCTTTCAGCAAAAAAGAAAAACCAGATCGTCAAACGTTTGCATTTAAGTTGATCCTACAACGTTAACAAAATCATTCAGTGATGTCTTCGACCGATTAGGCCTCAGCGTAAGAGATCAAATGGCTGTTGAAGCAAAAATTGTTAAGGTTTTCGGTGCTTCGTTACATCATTCTCCAATCTCGCGATCGAGATCGAGTTCACCGTAACCGTAAAGTAGAACGAGAAAAACAAGGTGCCGAAATAAAGGAGAAATATCAGGAGAAGCGCCCTCTTCATCCTATTCATTGCCGAGCAACACTCGTTCAAGTGCCTTGAGGAGAATATCTTTCCAAGAGCCGATTATCAAGAATTGATTGAACTGACAGTTCATTATCTTGGAGGTGAATTAAGAAAAGGTAAGATGTTTAACTTCAAAAAACCGGGTGCGTATCATCGTGCAAGATTTATGCACAATGAGCTGTACATCTTGAAACTTGTCATGTTGGATCAACAGATTGCATCGCTTGATCCAGATCAACGGCATAAATTGAAAAGAATGTCTGACTTTATCGCTCTCTTTTAAGCAAAGGCTTTTATACAAAGTCGCATCTCAGTTATTGCACCGAAGGTTGATCGTCAGTACATCGCCAATATGCAGTGGTACCGTGTTACAGACAAAATTGCTTCTGATGCAGCCATTCAGTCTTGCAACAGACACCTTTGGTATTTAACTGAAGAGTTAGTTATCTTCGCAATGTTTGATGAGGACATTTCGCCTATTGAAAGATCTGCTATGGCATTGAAGTTGTACGACACCCAAAGAAGTGAAGAAATGAAGCCTGGAAAACCGTCTTTCCCGAAAGTCGATGGCGACAACATCCCTTCCTTTGTCTCTTCAATTAATCCACGTTCCTGGCTGTTATTTAACTTAATCAAGATGACTGCAAACCAGGTAGATTGGATGCAATTGCCGGTTGAGCACTGGATGAAGATGAAAGATTACAACTATGTGAAAAATGTTGTTAAGTACTGTCAAATTGTGAATGACTGCGCTGAGAAAGGTGTAAAACTTATACAAGACTTTAAAAATAAAGTCGAAGACCCAGCGCAGCTTCAACTACTATTTTAAATAGTGAAGGATCATTGCAAACGAGCTTCTCTTCAAGGACGAAAAGAAAATTTAATGAATATTTGATTATTTTTTTAAACAGTGTTATTTGTATCAATCTTACATTAACAGAAGTTAAAATACTTAAAACCACTTAACTATTTAAATCAGAGGGGGATCCTTAAATCAATTTTTTTTAACTCAAATTTTTTATAAAGTATAAATAAGATAGTAAATTATACTTTGTGAAAAGTTGAAGATGTTTCGAAATATACTTGTTAATTTTTTGAACAAAAATACTAAAAAAAAAAACAAAGTAAAAAGGGTTTGCTCAACTGTTTCTAAGTGGGGACCCTAAAATTTTTATATTTTTTAAAAATACTTGGTAAATATTATTTTTTTCTTAGTCTAAACCTCAATTTAAAAGTTATGGCGAGTTTCCACTCATTCATTTTTTTACGGGAACGGGAAAAATAATCACGTGGGCATGCATAGTATAATATGTCCTACTAATGCGTAGTATAATATGTTAAAAGTTTTAATATGTCCAAAGTAAAACTACGCATGCTCATGTGATTATTTTTCCCTTTCCTATCCCGTTCCCGTGAAAAAATGAAAGGTGAGTGGAAACTCACCTTTAGTGTGGTAATTCGAAAATTTTGCGGGAATGGGACACCATAAGGGGCGCCGGACGACTGTTTTTTTTCTTTTTTTTTTTTACAATAAATAAAAAACATTTTAATGACTGCTAATGTTAAATCAGCTTGGTTTTTCTAATTGAGATTAGAACTTTAGCATTTAGACTAAAAAATAATTTGGGCTAAATTCTATTTATTTGACCGCAACGCGGTCAAATAAACATAATTTAGAGGATATGGGATTTATAACCAAGACTAACAAAAATATCTCTCTTCCGAACACTCAATTAGGCCCTCCAGTAAGTTAACTGTTTTTTTATTTATTTACTTTTTCTTTAAACAACCTTTGGTATAATAATCTTTGCTGTTACTGATAACATTTTTACCCTTAAGGATCCCAATAATAACATAATCATGATTCCGAGTCAGTCCATGAGAGCTTAGAGAAAACAACAAGCTTAATTTAATTACAATTATTGTTTAAAGTTATGTTTGGAGACAAAACAACACGGAAAAGGAAACTTTTTTGTCGGTATGTAATATCAGAATTGTACTTGTCTATTGGTTGATTAAGGACCCTCCTTGTACGAACCTTTACGCTTTCGAAGACACCCCTCCCCCCCCTCCACATACGTCGCATTATTTGTTTTTCAAAATTAACTATTTTTTTTCTGATTATTTATATAGAAAAAAAATTGTGACTGAAGTCAGAAAAAAATACAATTTTGATATTACACACGTGAAATTCAATGTTAAAAAAAAAATCGAATTTAGGAGAGATAGTCAAACCGCGTACATACTTTTTAACACCCCCTCCCTCCACTTGTACACGTTAGAATGCTTTAGGAAAACCCCCTCCCCTATACCTGCGAACGTACTTTATGGATGGGCCCCTCACTGAAATATGGTAATATTGATTTTTGAGCTGAGTATAACGTATTAATACTTATTATATAACGTATTAATACCAAGGCCTTCTTAAACAGGCCGCGACAGCTCATTTTCCGTAAAATTAGCGAAGGCCGACTTTTTTACGGAGAAGTATAGTTTCAATGAAGATTTTGGTTGTTTGATTTAAACTATAATAGTTAAACTCGTAAAATGCCTAATTAAATGCTGCGTTTATGGTTGCTCCTTAAATTACAAATCAAAAGTAAAAGATAATATTTATGTCACAATGTATAGATTCCCCTTTAAATCCGAGGATCGCGAGTTATGGATTAAATAACTTCCAAATGCAAACTTTGTGTTTACAGATTATAAGCGAATTTGTGCTCAGCACTGGCCTAAAGATGCATTAATTAAAAAAAGTTAAAGGTGGTAGTTTTGTTCCAGTGCATCCTCCATCAGTCTTTAAAGGTATACCAGTGTCTTGTATTCCAATAGTGTCTAGAAAACGAGATGTCACTGGGTTAATATGCTCTGAAAGAAATAATTTACCTGATGAGTTCGAAAACTTCAAAAAAATGGACGTTATTCAATTTAACTCAATTGTAAAAAATTTGAAGACAATAATAAATAAGTGTGAAGAAAAATTTTATTTTGTTAAAAAAGAAAAAAATATATCTTTAATATCATATGAACATTGTGGACCAGTACCTAAGTTTTCAATATATACAACTTTAGAAGATTCTGGAGATATTTATTTTACTGGATATAGCCAACTTTTACAAATTAAACTGTCTTTTTTAAACAAAGGAGTTATTAAATATTATTCTCAACTGGAGAATGCTGTTAGTTATGTTATTAATAATGAAACAGATTCTAAGCGAGCAAGTTATATTAACACAAAAAGCTGTGTCACCAAAACCAATTGAACGACAAAATGTTGGATTAGTTCTTAAAGTTTTTTGTGATGAAACAGTTGCAGCATTACGTGTAAAATTTCCTGAAGCTGAAGATACTGCACTTTTTATTGAAACAGTTGTTAAGTGGTGGCTTATTATCAACAGTAAAGCAAAAGGTCTAGATATTAGATTAAATGATGTTCGAAGAAAGCCTATTACTTCAGTCGATGATTGGCAAATAGATTTCTTAGAGAACTATATTTCGTATTTTGCTGAAAATTTGAAATGCGTAAATTCAAAATTAAGAGAGAAAAAGTTAACAATGTATACTGCAAGTGCTTTGCAAAAAACTTCTAAAAGATTAGCAAGCTGTGCCAAGTATTTGTTGAATTGCGGTGTATCTTATGTATTGTTAGGACATATGCAATCAGATGCACTAGAAAAACAGTTTGGGAAATATCGGCAAGGGTTAGGTGGCACATATCTGATAACTGTGCAAAATGCTATTCAAAAATTTAGAATCGACAAAACCAGAAAGTTGCTAGACAAGCATACAGATTTTACAATATTTCCTCCTGCTCACCACCACTGTGATAAGTGTGAACTTGATGTGGAGTTTAATATGTCAATATGTGAAAATTGTGAGGATCAGTTGCCAAATGAATGCAAACAAGGGCTTTTATATATTGCAGGTTTTATTGCTTACAAACTTCCAGAATTACATTCAATTTTAGAAGAAACAGACACCTTTGATATGTTTCAAAAATATGGAACTTTGATCAGTTCTTTGAACAGGGGAAGACTAAGAGAACCTTCTGACAATTTAGTCTACTTTGTTTTTTATTGTTTTTTTATATTTGAAGTGACACTTGTGAATAAAGTTTCACCATTGCTGTGCAAGAAAGGATTAATTGACATTTTTATTAACTGCAATAGTAAATTTCAATTGCTTGTTCAAAGTGTTAAAAAAGTTTGCTGCACTTTGGCAAACATTTTTTTAAACAATTATTGTAAAAACCACTCTGAAGATTTTGGGAAGAAATGTTTAATAAAACAAGCAAAACTTTTAACTTCAAAATAAAATACTTTGAGTCAAAAAAGTCAAAATAATTTTAATAAAATAAAGTTAATATATTTGTATGTTTTTATCAAAAAATGTATTATTTGTATTACAAGTGTTAAACAGCTAAAATAAACATATAGTTATAAAAACGAGATTTAGTCATTTTTAGCTAAACCCCTTAAATTTTTATTGTAATTAACTTATTTCTAAACGTAAAAAAAATTCCTACAATATTTGCTTTCGAAATTCAATCAAAATGTTTTGTCCTAATAAAGCTCTTTATTTGTTTCTGAAGTTTGTTTACAAAAGCAAAGATAAAAAATAATTTTAACCGTAAAAAAGTCGGCCTTCGCTAATTTTACGGAAAATGAGCTGTCGCGGCCTGTTTAAGAAAGCCTAGATTATTACAGCGTCTTTTGCCCACTATATTAGCGCATTTACGTCGCTAATTTTTCTTATTAAAAGATTTTTTTAAAACCACATTATTTCAAAAATGGGCAGCTAACTTATTCAGTTTCTTATAGAATGATAAACCCTATCAAAAAAAGAATTAGCTTTGCGAGGGAAGGCTAAGGTTAAAAGTTCTGGCTCAATAAAAAAATTTAAATTCGTTAAATTACATTTCTTACAGTTTAGTTATACAATGATAACAATTTAATGATATAAAAAAGCTGTTTTCGATCACTTTTAAACATAAATCATTTCAGTACTTGTTTATTACTTTTAATTAAATCTATTATTTCAGTAGTATATTTTGACACCGTTACACAAAAAAATAGTTAGCTAATAGCATTAATTAGATTGCGCAACTTAAAAATTGTATTTGAAATAAATTTTAAATGCGCAAAGGTAGGAAATAAATACGAAAAAAGGAAAATGAACCTATGAATTTAAAATATAATTAGATGTAATGCAAATGTTTAATAACTATAATGTAACGTTTTGTATATATATTTTAATAATAAATAATCAAGTTTATATAGTAATTAAAAATAAAATAATTAAAGCATAAAGTAAGAAAGCATAATATCTCTATAAACGAATTGAAAATTGTTTTGTTAATTGAAACAAATGAATATACTTTATTGAAACTCTAACGCAGATGGTAGACCTACAGTTACGCGACCTAAAATAATTATATTTAAGCCAGGGGGTTTTGCTTTTATTATTTCAATTATATTCTAATTGTTTGTAAAGCCTCTACTGACATAATAAAATTATTTTAGGGCGCGTAACTGAAGGATTACTACGCAAATTATTTAAAATAAGATAATTTTGAATTATTTTGAACTGCCACTACTTTGAAACTAACTACATCAACTTTACCGGTAATCCAACAGTTATGCGGCCTAATATAAATTTTTTGATTTTAAAAAAACCTAGGAGGGTGCAAATGCATTTTAATTTTACTATTACTTTTTATTTACAATAATAGTTTTAATAATTGTAAAACCACCTCACAAATCTATAAACTTATTTAATTTAATTAACGTACAATTAACACTAGGTAACGAACTTACAATAAAATTTATAAGCCTGAACAAACTTACAAAAACTTATTATAAAATTTATTTTTAATAAGTCTCTACATACGAGAGCGCAAAAATATTTTCTATAGGCCGCTAAAACGGAAGTTTTAAAAAACATTAGTTTTATTACGCTTTTAAAGTCGTACATAAGAATGCTTTGACGAAACTTCGACGTATATTTAAACATAAAGCTTTTATCTTAATCCATATTTAATGATTATCTTGATATTGACTTATGCTAGTTTTAAGTTAATCGTGATTGCAATGATTCATAACGAACATAAAAACTACAAATTTATTAAGCATTCCTTGATACGAGCTTTAATCATAAAAATGCAAGTTTTAAATTCAAAAAACGCAATATACAGTACACAACAGATAACAAACAAATAATCATTATTAATTTAAGACAAACCAACGGATAGATAGCTCATTTTAAACTATAAAGTGGTATGCTTGTTGTTAAGTACATCATAGAAATCCTATAACACAAAATTAAAGTTAAAACTGTACCTTCACGCGCGGAGACTTTAACGTTTCTCTGCAGGAACGGGAGAATTCTTCACAGTTCGATATGCCTATAATGTTTTTAGAATACGAAAACTTGGGGGCACAGCAAGAGTAAGCCCCGTTGTGTTACCACCTTGCCAAATGAAGGTGGCACTAGACATGACTTTGCTTCAACAAAAAATTTTCCTTTCGCTCATCGTTCACCATAAGGATCTTCACTCAAACGAGCTACAGGAAAATTCGTCGTCAATCACTGACAGTATTTCTACCATAGGTTCGGGGACTTTTCCCAAAGTATGCTGTTGCACCTTCGATAGCCTGTCTTTGCTGTGCCCACGTTGCAGATGTCCGCGTGTTGAATTTATACAAATATCTGTCCAATCAAATGTTAGTGCTAGTTTTCTCAAAATCTCATGTTTCTTATTCACGGATATTTGTTTTGAATTGGTAAATCAGGTAAATAAAGATGGCCTCTTCGAGATACGGTTCTAAGAAAAATGAGGTATTGCATATATTTAACTAATTAAAAATGTTTAAGAAGAAAATTAATTCATTTTTCCAACACTGTATTTAAAACTAATTATACTTTTATTTCTAAGTTTTTTCTACTTTCAATTTATGTGTTTGCTAACATAATACTTTGTTTATTATTTCCGTTGGTAAAAAAAGTAAATGTTTAGCTATGTAATCCATTAAGTTATACTAATTTACATTAAGTTTTATCATTTTCATAAAACTGCAAAAATAAAAAATTCTATGAATAATCTACTATATTTCGTTATATGCAGTATTTGTTTTTTATCTTTATGTTTTTAATTTTTTAGAATTTTTTTTTTTTGTTAATAGTATTTAAAAATTTTGTATATATAAATTTTACTTAAATCAACTGATACATCCCAAAGTGCAGTGTTACATGACATATGTACATACAACAACTAATTATAAACACATAGTGCTCTTTCATTGACTAATATAGTCATGGACACAGCAGATGTACAAATGTTGACTGAGGAATTTGGTTTGGGAAGGCAATCTTTTAAATAAAAGAAAAAAGAAAATTGTATTTGAATTATATTTATATATGCTTACATAAATACATACATACATACATACATACATACATACATACATACATACATACATACATACATACATACATACATACATACATACATACATACATACATACATACATACATACATACATACATAAATACATACATACATACATACATACATACATACATACATACATACATACATACATACATACATACATACATACATACATACATACATACATACATACATACATACATACATACACACATACACACATATATACATACATACATACATACATACATACATACATACATACATACATACATACATACATACATACATACATGCATACATACATACATACATACATACATACATACATACATACATACACACATACATACATACAGTAGTATGCGTGATTTCATGACATCCTTGTATGGATACACTTTCTTTTTTTGTTATTTAGAATTATCTTTGATTCAATATGATTGTTATCGTAATCTTAAATTTCAACAAATTGTATATTCTAATACTTTTATGCAAACTTTTATTGTTTTATTTTGTAGAACTTTTTAAAAACCAAACTTTAATAATAATTTGAATATGAAAATAATGACTTGTCAAGATGTTTAATGTGGGAAATATATGTCCAGGACATTAAATGCTAACTACTCTCACTTTATTGGGGTTGTGTTAATTTGAGTGATGTGTGACTATGATTCTAATAACACTTTAATGACCCACTTAAAATGCCTTTCTATAAAATTGGAATTGACCACATTAATTTTACTTGTTTGGGAACCATTAAAAATAATTTTTTTCTATATGTCAAATATCAATTATACAAAAATAGTTCGGTTTAGAAATAATAATTATTTTTATTATCTTAAATATATTGAAACTATTCAAAGAATAAAATATTTAAAGTGAAACATATATATATAAAGTGAAACTGACATATAGTTGGGTTTTTTTTTAAGTTTTTAAATTGATGTCTTTTGTCTTGCTTATTAGCCTAAATTATTATTTTATCTCTATTTTCAACATTTTTTTTTTAATAATATAATTAATATTATTATTTTTTTATTATAAACTTTTTTTTTGTGAACATTTTGTTTGTTACATTGAGTTGAATTTTATTTTTTTCTCCATTTGTTAAAGAGTTGACATTTGCATTGCGATAAATAATTTTCATTATTATTAATGCATATATTTATTATTAATGATTTTATTTGCTTAAAAAATTATTTATTAATTAACCATTGATGATATATTTAATATTCATTTCTAACTATTTTTTTAATTATTCATACAATTTTTATATATAACAGTCTTTAAATAATTTTTTTTTTTCTTTTGAGGTGTTTACCAAAAGAATTCCTGAAAATCCAAAATATAAAAATGTAACTACAACTCTTGATACAGGTTGTATTTTAAAATATTTCATTTTTTAGCAATTGTTAGTATTAAATAAATACATACTTTTACATTTAACAATGTCATTAATTGAATTTAAAAATCTGATTATATAATTTCAGGGGCAAGTGTTAGTAACTATATGAAAAAAATTGAAGAAATACGCAAAAGTACATAAGAAATTTTTTATTTAGTAAAATTTAATAAACTTTTTTTAATATTATGAAACATAACTCTTTACGTCATGTCCTTTGCAGTTTTTTTTTTTAAATTTAATAAGATATAATTTTTGTTATATATTATATTTGTATACAACAAATGTATATATATTGCATTTATGTAGACTATAGATTTCGCAAAGATGAAATTTTCAAACGTATGAAGGTTTCAACCTTTGCTCAACTGGTAAGTTAAAAAACTTTTCACCATAGTACTCTTTTCATTGTTATTTTTTATTTTAAAAAAATTTTTTTTTGAAATTATAAGTTCTTGAATAATATTTATTTACTATTTTCAAGTTGACAGTTTACACATAACTAATTTAACTTCTTATCTTTTTTTTTTTTTATTTTTTTAATTTTTTTATTTTGCAAAAGTTGCTGATAATATCAAGAATTTTCTATCAGAACATGTAAACAATGTTTATGTTTGCAAAGTCTTTGTCAAGCAAAATGTCTTTTAAGTTTTATATACAACATTACTTTGAAAAAACAATGATGTATGCGGAATCATAATTTTCTTTTTAACATTACTTTGAAAAAACAATGATGTATGTGAAATCATAATTTTTTTAATTAACATTACTTTGAAAAAACAATGATGTATGCGAAATCATAATTTACTAATTTAAAGTTTTTTAGTTATTAAATAGTAAACTGCTTTTGATAGTTTTAAAATACATCCTACATAATTTTTTTATTATAGTAATGTTTTTATTTTATATATATTTTTAAAAAAGGAAGTGTTTAAAAAAATCTAAAAAAAAAAGTAAGGTTAGGATTACACTGCTCAATAATAAATTAATCTTCTTAAAAACAAATCAAAAAGAAATGGTACAAGAATGGAGCACATTTATGAAAATATAAATCCGGTCAAATATGGCTCCTTGTAAAATTGATTTTAAAAAATAATAAAACTCTTTTTTTTTTTTCACATATTTTTGTAGAAAATAAAATTCACTATCAAAAAAAGTGTATTATTGAAAAACATTTCAACGAAAAAGTAGGTTTCTAAATGTTGACCGAAATTAGTATTATTTTTTATTTCAATTCACCTCCTCAATGACACGAAGGCTACTACAGTTGAAGAGGCTGCTTTAGTTGTGGTTTAATAATTAAAAAATTTTCTAACATGTCTATTACTTTAATTTAATACCAATTATTT